>OX376373.1:68537973-68978001 GCA_947369275.1 Nemotelus nigrinus | reverse complement strand
ACAAGAACAGCAACCCATCACCAAATTACTTCTATTTTCAGCACTTGAAAAATCTGTTCACGAGAACTGACACCCGGATAATCCGATCAATATGAAATTGACAGGACATATTGGTACTAACTAGGACCAGGTCTAACAGAAGTGATTTCAAAATGCGGATAACCCTGTGGCAGTGGTGCCATCTTGAAAAACAGCAGGCTCCTGAAAAAAATCTTTCAAATTATCGACCCTCCTGAAAAATTTTATGATTTTTGAAAATAAATTCTAATTATTGATCAACTTTGACTTTTGTCTACCAAGTCAAATAAAAATTTTAAAATTCCGCGGTAAACAAGAACGGCAGCCCATGATCAAATTGCCTCTATTTTCAGCACTCAAACTTCTGCTCACGAGAACTGACGGCCGGATAATGCGATCAATATGAAATTGACAGGACATGTTGGAATTAGCTAAGACCAGGTCTGATAGAAGTGATTTTGAAATACGGGCAATACTGTGGCAGTGGTGCCATTTTGAAAAATCATCGAGAAAAAAATTGGTTTTTGGCTTATAGCTTCCGATTTAGCCACCAGATTTTAACAAAATTCACGCAGTAGGTGAGCCTTACTCTAAGACAGAAAAATTAGCATAGGGTTGCCAGCTATGACAATTTTTGTCTTCAAAATATTGTAAATTTGCTCAGGCAAATAAAGATTTTTCCCTATAACTTCCGATGCTGTAACGAAATCAAAACGAAATCCATGTGATAAGTGGATTTGGCTGCATTTCTAATTATGTAGGAATTTCGTTGAAAAATCACGAAAGGGTTGCCAGCTATGATGAATTTCGTAATTTATTGACATTCCTTTGTCGAGCGATGTTGTCATAAAAGTTCCAAATGGGAATGATTCTGCAATGACAGTTTACAACAAATATTTAGGTTTCGAAAATTTGAAAAGTTTTGAAGACGATTACCATAAAATTCTATTCACTCCTATAACTTCCAGCGCAGCCATCCAATCGAAAGGAAATTCACAGGGTGTATTTAACTCAACGTGAAGCAGCTATGGTGTCATGATTGCATGATTGCCAGCACCAGACAGTTTCCTTAATATTGCACCAGCAGATGCGTCCATTTTGTATTCATAAGCAAAGACTTTACAATAAAATAAGCAACCGATGTTTAAATTTTCCGAGTTATGGAAATTTTTCGGATGGCAACCCCAGCCATAGTTTAATCGCTGAAACTTTCGATGATATCCTTGGATGAAAATGAAATTCAAAGGATAGGTTGATTAAGCACGAGCATGAATAGTCGACTTATTGCTGCTGTGTTGGACAAATGTTGCCAGCACTGCACATTTTCATCATTTGTGTTATAGGAAATGATGTCAGAAAATGATATATGTTCCTTTGAGTTAGAAATGGTTGATATGATACTACAAAGAAGTGTATTACGTCTTCACACATTTTTAAGTCACTCAAAGATAATTTCTTCGAAAATTAGTTTTCTAGCGGTTTTGATGCGCTAGTTTTTTTTTATTCCGAATTTATATTCTGAACGCTGTGATCTCTTCCACTTTTGTTGTCCCTTAAAAGAATGTACTCATTGGTATATCACTATGTTCGCCTAGAATATGAAGATAATACTGATAAACCATAAAAAACCTACTGAAAAAAAAAAAAACATTACTGTATACATCCAGTGGTGCTTTACAGTGAAACCAGAGTCAGAGAAATATAATCCCTTATCCAAAGGCAAATCAAAAAGTTTATTCCAATAATATCCGTATATGATTAATTCTGCAAGCTCATGATGAGATAAGCTTAATTATGTAGTATTATCACTAGCTTAGAGTAGAGCCACGGTAGATCAAGGTCAAGTAAAGCTGTCAAGATGTAAGTGGCATATATGTAACTAAATACAAAGCTTTTGGGTGCCTTTTCTGGTGGTGATATAACACTCTAAATTCGCGAAATCTAAGATATAAGTTAAAATTAAATTTCATAGTTTTAGCGAATATCTTTCTAAAGTATTAAATTAAGTAATATTAAGGTATATTGTAATAACTGAATTTTAATTGAACAAGCATACTTATTTGCAGATCTATGCTTTAAAAACTTTTTTATAACACAGTGTTCATTTAATTCCAAATATATATACAAACATGGACATGCCTAATAGAACCGTGAACTTTGTGAATGTCTAACAAAATGATTTTGTTATGCAATCATCCCCGAACCCAACATTGTGTTTACAGTCATCAGTACAAGATTTGTTACCTTGAGATTGCCAAACCATTGCTTTTATTTGTCAATTCACTCAACTCACAAGGGACTAAATTGGTATTTCAGTAGCACAATACATACATGCGGGTAGAGCCAAAAACGTATATCGGCACGAATATTGTTATGCGTAGCGACAGTATGCATTACAGTGTAATGTGTGCCTATGCGTAGTATCGTAGGTGGCGATGTTAAGGTGACAATAACGCTTCCTTCCTTCGAAGTTGATGTTTGTAAAGAAAATCAAGATGACCCCATTGAAGTATGTGGGCTGTTAAATGGATCCCACAGGATATTAAACGAGAGACGATTAAGCATGGGCGTGAGATTAATGTAATGTAAACTTTGTCAGAAAGCAGCACTTTGTATCATTCAGGATAATGATTATATTTGTATGATTGTTATCTGCGTGATGTGAGCTCTAATAAATAAATAAACCGTGAATCCTGTTACACGCAAAAAGGCATAACAATTTAGTAAAAGTAAATGATTTGGATGATAAAGCACATTGATTTGTGTGCTGTGAGTTTATTAAAAAAAAAAAGAAATACAGTAAATATTGCATCATAATTGCGTGCTTGACTTCACATAAGGCAATATAATGCTCAGTTTATTAGTACGACAGTCAACATGTTTTTTTTACAACGGTGCTATTACGTTAAACCCACATAATTTTCGAAGCTATTTATTTCCCTTACTCGAACTTTTCTACTATCCTGAAGACTTCTCTTCTTTTAAAATCATTTGGCCATCATTCTCCTTCAGAGCCTACTATTTTTAATTACGATGATGTAGGATGCGTGCCGTAGAATGCTCTTCCATCCCTCTTGGTAGCCTACAGTAGCATTGGCCCCACAAAAAAAATCGTATCATGTTCTTTGGCCAGGCCAAAGAAAAAAAAGCCCTAGCGCATCAGAAGCGCTAGAAACACTAATGTTCGAAGAAAAATAGAGGATTTGTGCAGATTTTGAGTGTGTATTCTACCACTAGCTACTTTCGTCCTTATACATCCTTAGTAATAATATACTATACTATAAATAATGACTTCATCGAAAATTAGAGCGATAGTAAGGTGCTTAGGGCTACCAGTCGCAAAATCTGTAGACCTTAGAAATTTTAAACATTCTTTACTTATTTTCATCGCAAATGTTCGCGTTGCGAATTGGTACGAAAATATTAAAAACGCCTCGTGCTGGTAGCTCTTTGCTAGCACCGAAGCCAAAAATATGTCTCATCTGCCTTACGTTCAAGTGAACCTGCACTTCGAATTTCGTATTGATCCGATCACTGCATTGGAAGTTATAGAGATACAAAGAAATTTAGGTTTACCATTCGCAAAAGTTTTCAAATTTTCTAGATCTTAATATTTGATGTTTATTTTCACTACAAGATCACTAAGATTTGAAAATTCTATGATAAAATCGCTTACTAAAGATATGCCAAAAAAATACAAAAATGACCATAGCCGGCAACCCTATCATTGTTTTTTCAACCAGATTTTTAGTGAATATTGCCTACATGAAGTTTAGCTTGCCATTTTAATTTCGTTATGATTCCATTATTGTACTGGAAGCTATAGGGCAAAGAGCATTATTTTCCTGAGTAATTTTCAAAATTTAAGACACCAAAACTACCATAGCTAGCAGCTGCAACCGAATTTTTCAACCAAATTTCTACCAAACGTGGCTTAAAGTAAGATTCACCTACTGTATGAATTCGGTTAAAATCGAATTACAGTTATTTTTCTTAGTGATTTTTCAAGATGGCACCACTGGTACAGAATTGCCCAAATTTCCAAATTACTTCAATCAAACCTGGTCCTATTCAATACCAATACATGCTGTAAATTACAGCTGTATCTGATTATTGGGACGTGAGTTCCCGTGAACAGAAATGTTTGATAATAAAAATATAGGTAAATTGTGAAAGGGCTACCGTTCCTGCCCGTAGTAAAATTTCAAATGTTTTACTTTGGCTATGTAGACAAAGCATAAGATTTATATATGAGTGGCTTTTTTTCCAAAAAGCGACAATTTTTCAGGATAGTCGATGATTTGAAGGTTTTCACTTTCAGCGCCTGGCCTTGCTACAGGGCTACCAACATGCTCATTAAAAGCAACATACATTTACAACTAAAAAGTACCATTATGTTCTGAAAGTTTCATAATGATTTGATAGCTCTGTCAAAGGTTATCGCAATTTAAAAATATTCAAATTTTTTCGATCTTTTATTTTTGGGCACCTTGCGCACACATGGGGTTTAAAAATTCCAAAACATTATCCGATTTACATTTAAAACACGTTCAAAATTTATTTTGTTAGCTTTATTTTTGCAAAAGTTATTTGTGGACGGAATAATAGGTATATTCAAAATATCACTTAAATGGCCGCCGGCGCCACAGCGTTAAAGATTTTTTTACTTTTTCTGAAACTTGGCACTATTCTGCATACACACCAATGTATTTTAAAAATTTCAGTTCAATCAGATGACTCCGGATATATATATATATATATATATATATATATATATATATATATATATATATATATATATATATATATATATATATATATATATATATATATATATATATATATATATATATATATATATATATATATATATATATATATATATATATATATATATATAGAGAGAGAGAGAGAGAGAGAGAGAAATATGAATTTTTGGCCAAAGTGATTTTAATACTACTGTTCTTCGAACATTAGTCAAAATTACAATCGACAAATATTTTAAGTAGAACTTCAATACCTAACGCAATTAAATCATGTATCCGACGAGATGACTTGTACCTATGCCACTGGACGTTGAAGCTCCCTCTCGAGTATTTTGATTTATTTATTTATTCAATTAAATTTTACCAATTTTGAAATCGACTTAAAAAACCGAGAAAACCAAAATAAGAAGTTGCTATTGGTAATAATTACTAATCAATAAAAGATAAAGATTTACACTTATTTCCTAATAAAATTCAACTTATAAGCAAACTAAAGGTAGTAGACTTGCTGAATCTCTTTGAATTTAGCTAGAAGATCATTCAAATGGTGGAAGACGACAAAAATACCTTGAACTACATTTTTATATATGACAAGGCCTATTTCGATCTAAACGGCAATGTATACAAACAATCTAACCCACAGATACTCCGTGACACGGAATTGCATCCACTTCAAGTCACTGTGTGGTGCGGATTTTTGAGAAGCTGCATTATCGGGCCATACTTTTTCAAAGAAAAGGGTTTTACAGTTACGGTCAATGGACATCGTTACTAGAAGATGTTGAAAGAGTTATTCTTTCGAGTACTACGCCGAAAGAGAACCCCTTTCGATTCTGATTGGTTTCAACAAAAAACCGGGGCTATTTTGAAAGAATTGCAGCGCAATTTTCCAATAAAATGACTTTCATAAACGCTACATCCCGTTAGCTTCCATCGTCTCCTGACCTTACTGCACCTGATTTTTTCTTGTGGGGCTATTTCAAACAGGAAGTTTTGCAAATCAATCCCATCGTATGATAATTTAGGCAATTCCCATTAAAACCCTCCAGGCAGTAATGAATAACTTTTCGATCAAATTCGCACATGCATCACCGAGCGTGAGGGCCATTCAGATTCAATAATTCATAAATGGCCCAGTCATTTTAGCATAAAAAGGGGTCAACCTCGGAATGGGAGATAATAAGCTGAATTTTTGTATATACCTTCATTTTGGGGTCCTCAAAGTTGCCTCAAAAGTCTCATAAAATCTCGTGTCTGCGTCGAAAGTTATTCAAGGTCAAAGGTGAGAAAAAACAGTTTTTTTTTTGCGATTATCTTGGTTTCTATTACTCCAACGATGTTAACACATAGGATCGAAATTGTAGAATATAAAATTTGCGACTTATTTTATTTGAAGCGTTTTCTCATGTGCTCAACCGTTTTTCCGATAGAGGGCGGTAAGCGCGCGGCACTCAGCCATATGTACTGTAATGCAAGGCATTTAAAGGAGCCAGAAACCAACGACGATAAAACAAATCTTCTGACAAAAGAGATTCTAAAATGTAGTCTTGAAATTATCTTCTTTTGAAAATAATGTTAGTTAGATACATTTAATTTTTTATTATTACTATTTATTTGGTCTCCGCTGACCATACAAATAACATGTGCAGACACAAGGGATCCACAATTGTGCATTCGGTTTGCTAAAATAATATTCGCACTAGCTCTTGAGTCCTTATGGCAGTGCTTGAGATCCAATTCATTTATCCACTTGCTAAATTAACTGTTATTATAAGGTCTGTTCCGTAACTCAGTTTCAAGTAAATTTATCCAAAATGTGTTCCCTAACTTACGCCTAATCGCAGTATGATGTCATTTTTCGGTTAGAGGAAAATTCTCCTTTTGTCAGATTTTACCCGAGCTTAATCTGCTGGCGATTTCTTGCTATATACTCCAGGTTGTCAAGTAGTCGTAAAGTTGATTAATTTGATGTTAATTGTGTTGGAAGGAAATATGAAAGAAGACAAACTTTTGGCTCATCTTCTTGTTTTTTTTAGCTTTTACCCGAAATCTGTTCCCTTACTTTTTGGGATTTCAGTAAATGTTCTCCCACAATAGAAGTAAGTTTTTTCGTAAAAAGTGCTTACCCAAAAAGTAAAGGAACATACCTTAAACCAGTTATTTGAAATTAACTTGTTTCATCTTTAACCGCAAATACTTTTATGATTTTGACAACTAATGCTTCGAAACTTATTTTACTTGACGGTCATAGATTATTTACAGAAGAACAAGGTGTACAGAATGAATAAAGTGTTTATCGAAGGATCCACACCTAAAATGCATTAACTCTTATTTCACTCTAGTGTTTTTTACACTTTGTGCTCCATACCAAGTTTTTACAATAAAAATTCCAGAATTTCCCATCTTGGTCAAATTTCGACTTATACAGGCAACGAGAAAAAATCGAAAGTATATCTAGGTTGCCTAAGATTTTTATACGATAGTTATATTAAGCTATTATTTAGCAATACTATCAAATAGAAATATAAGAAAGTTTTAGAGTACTCGGTTTTCATATAGAAGTAAAGTAGAAAATATTTTTCTTAATAGTATAAAAGTTGAAATATTTTTATACATATTGATTGATTGAAGAAGATTTTTATTTCATTTTAGTTGTACATACTTAACCTAGCTTAAAGTATAATTAGCAATAGTAATTTAAAGTCTAGCGGCTATACTATTTTGGCCTGCTGGCTCTTATGGTTTTTTATATAAATAATTTTTTCTTAAACACTTTTTATCTTACACACTAATAATACTACCCAGCTTGTACAGTACTGGGGTTACCTGGGCAATACTTGATTTAAAATCTACCTTACACTACAATTAAGTTCTAACCTATACCTAATTATAACTAACCTAACCTAATTAGACCTAAAACTTAACCTGGGTCTTACACTTAGCCTCTTCTGTTCGACGGAAGGCCTACATAGCTAAATAGCGCATCCATGAGCTGGCGTTCATAAACTGACTTCGCGGGGCGCATAAATGGCTCATTAGAGCCACCGAATTAGTTCGTTTTCATGTCCGTCAGTTTGTCCGTAGAATCTTGTC
Source organism: Nemotelus nigrinus (assembly GCA_947369275.1). NCBI lineage: Eukaryota > Metazoa > Arthropoda > Insecta > Diptera > Stratiomyidae > Nemotelus > Nemotelus nigrinus. The sequence goes on along the minus strand of OX376373.1, from coordinate 68,970,124 downwards.
GTTAATTCTACAACCCGGTCCCTAAGTGGCTTCAGGCCCGACTCCTGATAGAGGAGAAGGTTCTTCTGCCACATTTTAGTTACCGGATTGTAGAACCTACCAGTGCAGAAGCGGAGGATTCTTCTTTCGAATATCTCCGCTTCTGCCATGACAGTCTTTGAACAGGTAATCCGGGATGGGGAAGCATAAGTCAGGATAGGCCGGATCAGGGTCTGATAACAAATGGATTTAGCTTTGGTGGTCATACCCATCTTTTTGGCGAAAAGATGTCTGCTGCGTTGAAATGCGAATTTGGCAGCTTTGATTTTACGCCGCACGTAAGGATTAAATTTTAGAAATTCGTGAAAATCAACACCGAGGTACTTTAGAGATGAGCTGGGAGTAATCTTAGAAGTTCCGAACGAGACAGCGAGTTTTTTGGTCTTGTTGCGAATAGTTTGCGATCCCCGATACTTAGAAGGATTGCGAAATACACTAAGCTGTGTCTTACTTCTATTTGGTTTGATGCCCCATTCGTCAAAATAAAGACTTAATTCTGCCAAGTAGTATTCCAGGCTCCTCGCTGCTTTGAGCGGATCTTGGCTCGACGCGAATAAGAGCGTGTCATCGGCATATTGAAGAATTTGGACTTGAGGTTGGCCCACTGGAATGGGAAGGTCAGCGGTGAATATGGTATAAAGAATTGGGGCAGTAACAGAACATTGTGGCACTCCTGATGTCACAGGTCCTTTGGGAGAATTTGCTCCATTAACGCTGACATAGTATTGCCTGTTGGTAAGAAAGCTCGCTGCGAGTCTTATCACCTCTTCCGGGAATCCAAACTTGATCAATTTACACAGAAGACCTTCGTGCCATACGGAGTCGAAAGCCTTCTCGATATCTAAAGCACACACTACTGTTGGAATGTTTTGCTCATTCAAGTGAGACACGATTTGATCGTGTAGGTATGAGATGGCGTGCTGCGTCCCGTGCCTGCGCCTAGAGCCAAATTGGTGATCAGGAATCACCTGCATGCGCTCACAATGTTCTTTTATCTTTTCCAGCCAAATTCTCTCAAAAATTTTCCCCAGATTAGGGAGGAGAGAAATTGGGCGGAAATTGATGGCCGCTTTACTTTTGCCCTTCTTATGGATGGGAATAATCTTGGCTACTTTCCATGAGTCGGGAAAGTAACCATTGTTCAGGGCATTGTTAAATACAATGGAGAGAATTCTGAGCATAGAGAGTGGTAGATGTTTAATAATGAAATTAGACATTCCATCATGCCCAGAAGACTTCTTGCTTTTTACTCCGCGCAGCAGTTGCACCAAGTATCCACTATTTACAAAGTGGAACTGGTCATTTGCACCTTGCGGGTCGTCCGAAGGGTTTTATACATATAAGAAATATAAATGCACTAGGTATTTTTATGCGAATAAAAATACATTTTCTTTTTTATTATTCAAAGGTGTCTAGCTCGAATGAAAGACAACAATTATCCGATGATGTGTTATGTACTGATACTGCATTAAATGATTTTACATCTATTTTGTTTCTCTTTTTACATCAGGGGTGAAAATATCCTTTTAATGACGGCATCAATATGTGGCTATAAAAAACACATTTTTGCAAATTTTCGAAAAGAGTACACGTTTTTCAAGCCAAGAGTGCTCACGAAGCACAGTAGTTCCTTTGAATTGCCTTTCATATCTTCCAAATGAATTTGCATTCTTTCAATTCAATTAATATCAAAGCCAAAACATTTTCCGTTTGCTTAAAGAAAATGTTCTTTCAAAGAAAATCTAGACAAATTTTACAGTAGATAAGTCAATATTTTCTCGCGTATTTGGCCTGCCAAAATGTAGTTTATGCGATAAACGTCTACATGTACTGTCGGTTGTAAAAAGCCCTAGATCTAGGGAAAAGTTTCCTAGAGTGGAAACTCTGACTTTGCAAAGCAATTCCAATTAATTGTAAACTAAAAGAGCCCGCTTGATTTCTGCAACACAAGTAGTCAAATGTTGGAAAAATGTTGAACTAATAACGTTAATTTGATGACAGGCAAGCCACTCCATGCTTCATTTCAACAATCTTATGTATTCTTCCAATCTGCCAACCTTACCAACTCACTTTCGAGAAACTAAGCAAAATATTTGCATGTATCATTAGTAAAATTGAATTCAAACTTCAAACAAGGGCAAACATAACTTACTTGTACCTTATGAAATATTCAAGTTTATCTTATGAGTAAGCTTTTTCCACATCAAAGCTAATGCACTATGCTGTATCCATCCGTCATCTTCCGAAATTATATCGCAGCATTCAGATCATCAAAAATTTACACGATATCATTCAACTAAATATCCTGTAATGACAACGCTAAGAACATGGTTTCCTCTGTGGAGAAAACTCCTTTCCGCAATTTTCTCCTTAAGATTCCCAGGTATAAGTCCCAGCGTCTGTCATTAATAGGAAACGATTCCAATTTAGTTTTCTCCACTCGGATTGTGCGTAGCTTTGTCCTTGTCATATTAAATCGGAATTTATTTTTCGTTTACTTTCAGAAAAACCACCGAATCATCCGCATCACCACTTTCCGCTGCCATCGGGCCAAGATAAATCGAATCGAATCAAGTTGGAATGAGCTATTTGCTAGCACGCCTCCGTTATCATCGTTATCCGTACCGTTACAATATCGTTCCATCATCGTCACAATAAGAAACGTACGCCGTTGGAAGCGAAATAAGAGGCACCATCACTGGGCTGCTGCAGCCCCATTCTCTCGCCGTGACTGGCCTCAGGGTAACAGTGCCGGGTTATGCCATCCCGGAGCCCACCACAATGGCAACCGCGAAGGAAACCATCGCTCGGGAAGCTACGGCGCGCCCATCCTGCCTCTGGAGCAACATGGAATGTTCAAGTCGTTCGAGGCAAAATGACATCCAAGTGCCTTTGGCATGCATGTCGCGCTCTTGCTCTCGGCATTGTGCTGATGCTCCTGGGGGCAGGAATGGCAACTGTGGGTGAGTGTATTTATTGTTATTATGTTTTTTCGTCTGGGTCGTTAAAGGAATGTCAAGCAATATCATATTGAAATAACACTGTACAGAATGATTTTTTTTTGTGTGTGCATTGAACAATATTTATTTCAAATTCGAGCCAAATTAAATCATTATACTTGTATGTCTCTACCCTCGCAGATTTTCATGTTGACTAAATGTCAGGAAACGAAAAAAATCTATGTGTTGAGCAATAAATGTGGAGATTGGATACTTTAGGATTATTTTGCATCCAAATTTTATTAGATTAGTGGCTGGTTTCGTATTAAGTTTCCGTCGATTCTGAAACAAATAATATGCCTATGTTGTAATCAATTGAGAGTTGCTATGTATCTGCGGCAGATATTTAGTAGAATTCTAATTATATATGGAATTTTTCCAACTACTCCTCCTGCTTCTATGTATATTTTACAAATATTTTACAAAAAAGAAGCATGGTAGCCACCATATTGTCAACAGCTACTTGCTCTTCAACATTCCAAACTAGCCATTATGCTAATATTTTAGGTAAATCTGGCAGACCACTTTCATCCCCATAGTGTTCCATTTCAAAAGATATACATCCTTCATTGTAGCCTTTCGAAGGATTTTCATAAAACTTTAAAATGTTCATTTCATTTCAGGATATTATGCTGACCAACTCTCCATTGGCCAGGAAGTACGAGGAAACGCCACTGTCCAGGTTAAGAATGAGTCGCGGGGATTTCATTTAAACAACTTATCCTACGCCGGTCCAATTGTTATGGGTTTCGGAGGATTTATAGTTGTAGCTGCATGTGTTATGACGTTCGAAGCTCGTGATTCAGCAGCGAAAGTAGTTCCAGCACGATTCAAAGTCACAGGGAGTAGTCGAAGTAATATTAAAAGCAATACAAGTAGCGCGACATCAACTCGACGAGCTACAGGTATTTTCATATGGTCAAGTCAGACTTACTCCTAGAAAAACTTCTATCATACTTTTCATCCTTTTATACGCTTTTTACATACAATATTTTTCGAAGAATCTTTCCCAGTAAGTACGTATAATAGCACAACGTCTTAAATACTTTTATTTCAAGCGAAATATGTCTGTGAGGTTGATCTAAGAATATGTAAAGGGTGCTCCAAACGTTTTTCCCTACAGATTTTTATAAAATTTTAACAAAAAAAAAACATATTTTAAGAATTTATATTGTGTCGCTGAAGAATTGAATAATTACTTTGCAACGATTGGAACTAACATCGCTCAACAATTCATAATGCATTCGAGGAAAATGACAGTACGACACCTGAGAAATACGGCAGTATTCGTTTCAGGCCTACACTGCCAAGAAAAAATTGTAAACAATTTGAAAATTAGAATTTTGACAAATTAACATCCCAAGACATGAAAATGCTTAAAAATGAAATAGCCGAGATTTTAACAAAAATTGCCAAAAAACACTTAAAAGCTGGTTCATTACCACTTTGTTTTAATTTGGCAAGAATAACACCAATCTTCAAGGGAGGTGACCCTTCGATCCCTCAAATTATCGGCTAAGCACCGTTACTAGTGTAAAGAACAAAAAAATATTTGAAAAAATCATTAATTCCCACGTAGTACAACACATCAATTTAAAAGCCTATTCAGTACAGTTTCGAAGAACACAGTAATACATTAACAGCCACATTAAATGCGGTCCAATTCATTAACGATTCGTTGAATAAAGGTATCTATGTAGATCTCTAAAAGGGCTTCGACAGTATTGATCAAAGAATTTCGCTCGGGCATGGCATTTGCAAGAAGTTTAATTCGATGATAAAAGATTATTTATTGGATAGGTGGATTGTGACAAAACAACCAAAGGAACGCTTAATCAATATAGGCATCCCCCATCCCCCCACAAATTCATAAGTGCAAGAAGAGCTCAATGGCGGGTTGTAAAAAAATTTCACATCCATCTTCTAGTAGAGAATAGCCAGAATATCTCAAGAGAAAATATCGGTTCAAAGAAAAATTAACTAGTTGATTACGGAAATTTAAACAAAAAGAATATGTGTCTGTAAATATGTTACTTGAACATAAGAAGTGGCAGGAATAAATTTACAGCTCTATAAGTATGCTGCTATTCTAAGCTCAAGTTGGATGCAGTATTTTTAAAAGAGATATTAATTAGTAGTAATGAAGTAAGCCTATTCAATTTAAGGGGAAATTGAAAAAAAAAATTTCAAAGGTTAATTTTTCATTGAATAAAAAGACATGTACTAATGAAACTTTGTCCATATACTTTATTTGCTTATATACTATATAAGATAATTTTTTTAAATGTTTTATGGCCCACTGTCGTCTGCTACAATTTTTTTGAACAAACACCAAAAAGCACGGCGTGCACGATAACTGCCCTCAGAAAAGTCAAGAAAAGAAAAAAACAAAGGGGTTTTAATCAACATCAAAGTGGCCTCAGAATGAACTAGGAAAAATAAATTTGGCCGAAAAAATAACAAAATGGCGGCATTTGTACGAAAATCGAGGTTTTTTCCCCGCAAAAATCGGTTATAACTAAAAAAAAATTTACTGCCGATTTTTTCATCCGTAGTTCATTCTGAGCACTAAAGTGTATAGATTAATGTGTTGAAATTTCAGAACGATTGGATAAATACTTTTTTTTATCATGCACGCCAACTTGAAAAAGTTTATTTCGAGAAAATCGCGTTTAAAGCTCAAATTTAACATTTTTTGTCCATGGCATATATAACATATACATATATAGGTAATACTAGTATGCCCAAATGTCCCCCTCTACCTTTACAGCTGCTATGTGAAAGAATAACGTAATGTACTGTATATACGAGTATTTATATATTGAGCAGATACGAGTATGTATATATTAAGAGAAAGTCGATGTTGTGGTATAGCGAAGATCTGGAAAGCACTCTATCTTGGGTCTTTTTTCAAAAATACTTCAAATGATGTTTATAATATGAAAGAGCTTCTCCTTTGCATGCTTTTTTCATTTCTACTAACTTCCCATCAACTAGCTCTATCTTATTATCTTTACTCTCCATTTATCCTTTTTATGTTTTCTTTTTAGAAATTATTTTTAGCATTGTAAATGTTGTGGCTTAAGATTCACTTCCTATCCTATTTCCTTTCGGGGGGATGATGATAATCTTATAGCTTGTTTCTTGACTAAGCGGCTTAGAGCTGCTAACAATAAGAGGCTCTGCAATTAAAGCTTTTTTTTAAAGCATTGTTGTTGTTGCTTTAACCTGTGACTTGCTCGCATATATTCTGCTTAAGATTTCTCATATTTACGAGTAACTAGCTTTATTATCACAGTTTCATATAAAACAGTTTTCTTGTTTGTTCAGGACTGATGCACCAAGCGACTCGATGGGATCACCATTTGGGTGTGTTTCGAACATCGCCAGCAGAGGCACCGCAGCCACTTATGCCTATGGATCGACAAGCGATAACGGCCGCTCTGATTCACTTTTCGAAGACTTTGGGGTAAGTGTTAAGAGTACGAACCCGAGGCTGCTGCGTGATTTATCCATGTATGCTTTGTGCTAAACATAAGAAATTTATCATCTTCTTCATTATTTTTGTATTATTAATTTACTAAAATGAAACTAATTTTTAGCCAATACTTAATTTGTAAATTCTTGACGTATCCTCAAACATAAGACTTTGAATTAACTCAAACTGAGCTCAAAAGCTGCTGGTTTTTGAAACTGACGGCTGAAAACAGACTATGTGTGACTTACATTGCAGGGCTTACATATACAGTGGCTCAATAAAGAATTACAGTGGCTCAATAAAGAAGTATTCCAAGAGACAACAAATATATATCAGAGAAGAACTTTTATTTTTACTACGATTTTAGAATTTTAATAGAGATTTTTAATATTTTGTGGGCAATTGTTTGTTTTTTACGATAGTTTTCAGTCTGGCAGACCTAGGCTTTAAAAGTTTTTCTACAAAAGGAAGAATGCATTTTCGCCCATTCATTTTGACGTGTTGTTTCCAAGTCTTCCTTCTTTCTAATAGTATGATTTTTGAACTGTTATCAATGCTATTAACGTCAGGTGATTGCGAAGATATTTTCACATTTTCCTGCGATCAAATGTACAGAAGCTAAAAATACATTGAGTGCTTTATGATTAGGATCGTTATCCTGGTAGTATTGGAATTTTTTTTTACTCTCAATATTTCAACACTTTGTATCAAACTTTGCTTTAGAATATTGAATTGCATCGATAACACAAAGCTTTCTACGACCGGATATACAGCCCTAAACAATTACCGAACCACTTGCAAATTTGAGTCTCTTATTTTTATTGCACTTATTCAAGAACGATTTTTTATGAGCTACTCTGGCGTGTAAATTGCTTTTTCTCAAAACTCAACTTATCGTTTAAGGCTGTGCACTTTTTTTTAAAAAATATTCTGGCACTTCTTTTGCTTGTTTAGGAGCACTTATCTCGGGATTTTTTACGAACCTATAATATAATCTATTAAAATCATCCTAGGTCTACCACTTTCTGCTTTATTTTCCAATGAATGAATTTGTTGATTTAAAACGTTAAGTAATATCATGAACTTTGGAGTGTGATCTATTTACTATTTCTCCAATATCACTAGCGTATTTTTCCACTCTGAATTTGAAAGAAGTTTGCTCACGTTTGCCTCTCATTTTAAAAAAAGAGAGTTGCCATCTATCTGAGCTCTTTTTTGAAGTAGATTTTAGCAATAATTTCAATTGTATTTTTGTGGTCATGAAATTGAGTTTTGTTTTGGTGTTTTTATTTTTCGTAAGTAAACAATATAGAGTTAGTAAAACATACCTTTTTTCTCTTAAGCGTACTCTTATATGCTTATTATCTCTTGCCGTATCCGCTTATTCTCTCTTGGAATGCGTAAGTAGGTATAAGTCCGACTTATACCTGTCCGACTAATAAAGACTCTAAGGAAATGTTGATGTTGGAGAATTATGTTGTCTCGCTTTGATCTCATCAACATAAATAAAATATTTTTTACTGTGTCGAATGAATAAATATGAATTTTCTTTTAAGTCAAGTACGCGGTTCACGTAAAATGTAATTTTTCATACAAATTTTACTAGAGGTAAAATCAAAAGCAAACATTTTGCTAATGATTTTACCACATCAATATGGAGTTTCTAGATAAAACTTACTACTAATACTAGACTGTAATGGACGGCGTTATATAAACTATCCATTATTTAACCAGGTTTTTAAATGTGCGATGCAGTAAAGTGGGAGTAAAAGTTTGAAATTTAGCTAGAATCAAGCGGCATCATCAGTTTTTGTGTAAACTTCATAGTTTAAGCAATGTCTTTTATTGAATTGTGAAAATATTCGACATAAATTATACCTTTGTGGAAAACGCATTCGGCAAGATAGTTATTGAATACCGTTACATTAATTTTAGGACATAAATTCACCGTTGTGGAGAATCCTATTCAATTTCTCTATACCGATGCTTTGACTGCTATCATTCGGGCAGTTCGATCAATTTTTTCTACCGAATCTCCGTACTTGGCTTTAAAGTAAACAGATTTATACTAATTGACACTTTTTACTTTCTTATAATTTTCTTACCCTAACACAAATGAGTTTAACCTAACTATTTAAACTTATTAATATTTGCAAATTATTCATTCTCTTTCTCTCCAGTAATACACCACGACAATCACCTAAGCAACGGCGCTTATCAAGAAGCGGGTCGGTACCGAACCTCACATCGAGCCAAAGCTTAAATGTCAATTCAGCACAAATTTCGCCATCCTACCGTAAGAAATTAGCATTAGGGCAAAGTTCACATCACCACCATCATCACCATCACCACGGCCACACACATCAAGGGCGTCGTTTATCGAACGCTCGATCGACCCGAATTAGTAGTAGTTTGATTAATCGAGCATCACGCGAATCGACAAGCTCGCTCCTTCATCCTGGAATGCTGCAATACCACCGGCATGCCTTATCCGTCGACGAGACAGGTCCCTACTTTAGGTCAAGCTTAACACCTCACGACTCGCATTCATCGATGATAGTTTCTGATAGTCATGAGGCACGAATTCGAGATAGAACGATTAGATCAGACACGGCCAAGAAACACGTCCTTGCCAGACAAAAGCCAATAGAAAAAGAAGAGCCTCACAGTCCGAAAATGGGTCCTGTCGAAGAAAGGAGGTGAGTACTATTTGGAAACAAATTCTATGAGCATTAGTTCATTCGTGTCGCATTATAGCTATGGTTGTTTCGCCTTGAGCTAGTTCGCATGACATTCATTGAATCGAATTGCAATCTAAATTGCAAAAGCACTTATGACTGTACCCAATATAAATTCAATTTGCCCGAAAGCGTTTAAAATGTTTTGTGTTTTCTAAGTTTCTTCCGTCAAACAAAATATGATGGAACTGCAGTAAAGATTGTAAAACACAACTTAAAATCAAGTTAGAAAAAAGAGTGATTAAAATTCCCTGTTGGTATAGAGTAACGAAATAACTTTCAAAGTTTTAAGTGCTAAGTTCTTGGAATCAGCACATATAGCCCAACCATTCAACAGAACTAAGTTTGTTTTGCAATGAGAAAGTTCTCGAGATATGAGTCTGATAAAACTTCGATGAAATGCACATAATTCACCGTCGTTTATGCATAGTGATGTAAACGGACGACAAATGCATCAGAACGTCGATGTTTTCTCAAGCATATATCTCAAGAACTGTTTACCTCATGTGAACTTCGCATTTGATGCTCTTGTTCGAACTTTCGAGGAAACCCATCAGACGCTAATAAAGAAATTATCCACAGTATGATCAGTACCAATGCCAGATGAAACTTCTGTCGATAAAGGTTTCAATCATGGAACTTATGAAATGAATGTTTAGAATTGTATTAAAAGACTTTATTTCGTGTCACCACTGTCTGTTTATCACAAGTTGTGCATGAGAAACTTAAAGGGTGGAATTTTCACATATTCCCTGAATGTTGCACATCACTAAACTAAGTAGTTTTAAAAAACCGGGACCCAGAATATGAAGTGGAAAGTTACTAGAGCTGGGTCGTACTCGGATTTTTACATACTAGGTATTCCGAGTACGAGTACAAAAAAATACCTGTTCCAAAAATACTAGCTAGTATTTTTTGAAGTATGTACATATATACACACAAGTACATGCGATTTGCAGTGATGTACTGAAACGGTATGATATGTCTTCCCCTACCCACCAGACACAAAGTTCCCAGGCTAGAATGGTAGAAAGGATACGAGCCATTAGTCCGTGCAGCTTGTCAGTAACTTTCCAATGGTCGGTCACTTATTTGGCAAGTGTTTCTTCAATCTCTCCAAAAAAATCCATCTAAGGAAAAACAAGCACATTCAATCAATTGAATTTGATTTTCATTGCAATATTTGCACAAAACACCTCCTGTATTCGTTCAAATTACCAATATCGAAAAATTTACTATGCTAGGAGCAACTAATCTTGTTGCCATCTATATGACTTTTCATCGATCGATTCCTGATACCAAACTTTTCCTGGCTAATCTAAGACAATCGGTTGTCCACTTCACCTCACTGAAGCATGAATTTGTCGAAAATTTTATTAAGAAATGATAAAAAAATGTTACGTTTATTAAACATGCACCCACTAGGAGGCCAACCTCTTCGGTAAGGCTGGATATGAGTCACAACCCCGGTAGGGTTGGAGTGCAGTCACGAGAAGAGCTTCAGCACAGCCGGAGAAGCCAACTGGCGAACCAAAAAGGATCTCAACATTTTTAGTGCTACTTTTAGTTTTTCCGGTGGATTTCATTTTATCGTATCTTAGAAACTAGGCCGCTTTTTCTAATATTTGTATGGAAATTTCGACCGAAACAACTTAGACGTTTTTGCCTAATTTCCCCTACAAAAAAATTGTTTCGCCCTTTAAATATCACTATTGTACTACCCGACCACTTTCAATCATCGAAACCACCGTAAAGTTAGTTTTTGCCAAATTATGGTTAAAAAAAACCCCTTACTCCCCTACAAAACCGAAGTGTATGTATCACAGCAATAGGTCTTGGCCCGTTATGTTCCAAACCACTCTAACCCAAAATTGGCCGATTTTGTCCGATTTCAGCTAGTTTTGCCCTAAAAACTTTTTGAATAATTGAATAAAATACTTGCCCAATTTCCCCTATCAAAATTTTTTTCGCCCTTAAAATATCACTAATATACTCCTCGACCACTTTCAATCATCGAAAGCGCTGTAAAGGCAGTTTTTGACAAACTATGGGTAAAAAACACCTTCCTCCTTTACAAAACCTAAATTTTTGTATCACAGCAATAGGTCTTGTCCCGTTATGTCCCAAACAACTCTAACCCAAACTTGACTGATTTGGTCCGATTTCAGCTACTTTTGCCCTAAAAACCTAAACCTAAAGTCCCAAAATACTCGCAGGCACGAAAATACTCTATACAAAAATACGCGATACGAAAATACTTGCAAGTTCCAAAATACTCGATACGAGTATATACTCGTATAGTTCCAAAATACTTGCAAGTATTTTGGAATATACGAGTATATACATATATACTCGTATCGAGTATTTTGGAACTTGCAAGTATTTTCGTATCGCGTACGAAATGCTCGTGAGTATGAAAGCACTTGCAAGTATGAAATACGAGTTTATATTAATATTAGGATACTATTACGTCACTGTTTGATTGAAATGAATCAAATGGACGAAATTGATTGGGTAAATTTTTGATTACATGTATAGTCTACAAAAATACTCGTACTTAGTATTTTTGAATTTCGTATTAAGTACTGGCTGTTCTAAAAAAAAACCTGTTCCATATACCTGCTCCAGTATATACGCCTCATCTCTAAAAGTTACGTATACGTGGCTATAAAGAGATTACGTATTTAAATTAGGAAAACTCCGCAATCTACAGCAAAAGTAGGAGTGTATCAGAAGGACGTTGTGCTGTGTCGCTATTGGGACCAGACGGGCATACTCTACTATGAGTTGCTGAAAAAAAAAATGAAACAGTCTACAGAAAGGATGAAGGATAAAGTGTTCCAAACTGGGCCACATGTGGTAAGGAAAACAATATGAAAACCCGCAAAGTTTAGTTAAGATACCTAGTTTGATCCTCCATACACTCCTGATATTGCACCATTGGTCTATCACCTATTCAGATGGCTGAAAAACTTTTTTGACAGAACGGAGCACGTAAATTATAATGGTGTTAAACTGGGATTGGAAGTTTAATTCTCCTCCAAATGTCAATACTTCCTCAAAGAATTTAATAAGCTCCCTGAACACTGATAATTTGTTTTAACTAATGGATGAAATTAAATTAAAATTTAAAATAAAACAGCGAAGCACTTTTCACTATGACAGTTACATCTGGCACCCACATTGGGCGCTAAATATAATTTGCATATTCGGCCTTTATTGAGTTCTACTTATAGCTTATAATTAAATGTTGATTACAGAGGGGATTTAAATTTCATAATTTGACAGCGGTATAGCATTTCACAGTGGCATGCTTTAATCCTCATATAAAAAATTGTAGTGAGCATTTACTCGTTTGAGTTTGTATTGTGATAGCAACACAAAATTCAATTCAGTTTCTGCTTTTACGTTTACTACATTACAACAGTAAATTGAAGCGATAGTTTATTTTATATTGGTTTCATCAAACAATCACTTTGATCCACATTGCCACAAAATGAGAAATTCGAATTACATTTCCAATAAACCGAGCATTTTGTTAATTTCAGACGAAGCTCAACTGCTTCTGACATATCTTTCGCATCGCGGTCTGGATACAGAAGGGCATCCTCGGCCAGTCGTACACCCAGTATAGACTCGCGTAGCGTACACGTCGAACTTCACAGTCCTGAACGAACTCGTCAGAGTCCAAGGACACCACGGCGTTTTAATTCTGGTCAGTCATCAACACCCTCAGTCGATCGTGAATTCAGGTAAGTGTAGCAGAAAAGCATATATTTTGAGCATGTGGGATTAGTCAATTTTGTCGATATTCTTATAAATATATGTAATTATAAAAATTTCAAATCTTCTACTCTCTTAGTTGCAAAATTGATAAAAATAAAATCGAACTGTGCCATATTTACCTCCGACACAAAGAAAACAGGTGGTTAAGTATACAACAATACATGTTGTGACCCAGTAATCATTAATTAAGATATAAAAACCGCTAGAAACAATTATTTTCGAAAGAAAGCAGACAACAGGTGTCGAATTTGAGCCTATGTTGTACCAAACGTGCTCCTGTGAATAATAATTAAAAAATAATAATTTTTTTTAAAATAATAATTTTTCCTCCTAAAAAATACCGCACTTTTCTCTTACTTTTGAGCAAAGTAGTTTAAAATCTAAACATTCTTCCAAATGGGAGAAATTCCATGAATAAAGCAGCTGTAATCAACTCCATTAAACGATTAAAAGACGTGTGAAAGACGATTTTCTTCCTGTTTTTGGTAAAATTATACATATAATGGCATGAAATATAAATCTGTCTAACGATATTCTGACTCATTTAGGATATCTTACCATACATATATTATTTTACCGCATATTCCTGTGTAGCACGGCAGCATAAGGAAACAAGTTTTCCCAAAAGTTATATAGAATGATGTTTTGGATAACGACGAAAATATACCGCTAGGGATACTCCCTCGCTCAGGCGACAGTAGAATAGGGTTCCAAATGCGTGAATCAATGAAACTTGATTAAAAAAAAATTGCGAATTGAGATTATTCAGGCAAAAACAAATGTTATATCTTTGTTTTTTTTTATATATAAAGTCAAGCGTTAGAAAACACTCGGTCTATGGCATTAGGGATATGCATTAGGGACACACATATAGGAGAGACCATTTTGTTTGCCATAAAACGTCATTATGTCACAGTTCATTCATGTAGCGTTTGTCTTACACCCAGTCACCGCCTTTAGATACAATAAAACGGCAAAGAAAAATATGACCGTGTGCCGGAAATTAAATCCAATAGCATTATACAGCTGTATCCAACAAGAATCTCTTCTATGCGACCAGGCTGATTATGTGAATTTGCTAATATTAGTGCCAATACTATTGGCACTAAGTGAACATGTACATATGTACTACAGAAGCTCCACATAGTTTGATATTAGTTCCACGAAACTTAGCTGCAATTAAAAAACAACTGCTAGTCTTGGAACTGTGTTATTTCTGGAGCTAGTGCTTTCGGCACTCTGACTCCCCTCCTCTGGGTGGGCGTCTTTTTCCAGCCCAACTCACTCCTCACCTTAACACTAAATCATCCCTTAGTGCAGATGTTCCGCACTATGCCGTTAGCTGTCGCAGGCTAGGGTATCGATCACTAGGTCGGTTGATGATATACTTCAGTTCCTCCATGGTACTGTTAGGGTGTCCGTCTAGTCTGTCAAATAGTTTTAGTGTCTTGTCACGTATGTAAATGTCGATCGGGTCGATCCTCAGTTCTCTGTGTATGTCCGTGTTTCTAACATACCATGGAATTCTAAATATTTTTCTCAGAGCGAGGTTTTGACAGATTTGTACTTGGCGTTTGTTTGTCTTGCAAGTCTGATAGTACGCAGTGCTTCCGTAAGTCAACATTGGTCTTATTATTTGTTTATAAATTAACGTCTTGTTCGTCATATTAAGTTTGTCTGGTCTGGTCAATGGTTGTAGTCTACTTAAAATTCCATTAATTGTCTGTCTCTTGTTCTTTATGTGTGTAGTCCATGAGAGTCTGTCGTCAAAAGTTAGTCCCAAGTATTTGGCTGTCCGTTGCCAGTCTATCATCTGGTTGTCGACTGTTAGTTGTGGTGGTTGTTGTCTTTGTCGTCTCGTTACGAAGATGGCTTGCGTCTTCTCGGCGTTAATTTGGATTTTCCATTTCTGGAAATAATCCAGTAACATATCTATGTAGGTTTGCAGGTTTGAAGATATAGCTTCTGCATGCTTTGAGGTATAAAATATACATGTATCATCGGCGTACAAGGCTACTTTTGCATTGGGCATATCGGGGATGTCTGATGTGTATAAACTATACAATATTGGGGAGAGTGGTGAACCTTGCGGGACTCCAGCTTCTATTGACCGCATAGACGAGAGATGATTGTTAATTCTAACACAAAAAGTTCTGCCCTGGAGAAATGATGCAATGAGTTGTATGAAAGGTATTGGAATTTGGAATGTATGCAGTTTGAAAATTAGTCCCGCATGCCAGACTTTGTCGAACGCCTTGGCCACATCAAACATGACCAAGCCCGTTGATTTTCTTTGGTTGAGCCCTGTTCGTATGTGTTGTACCACTCTTGCTAGCTGGAGTTCAGTAGAATGTAGTGGCTTAAAGCCGAATTGTACCTCCGGGATTGTTGATTTTTCCTCAATTATTTCTTTTAGCCGGTTGAGAAGAAGGCGCTCAGCGATTTTTCCTACGGAGGACAGGAGACTTATAGGTCTCCAGTTTTGTGGGAATTGGAGGTCTTTACCTGGCTTAGGCACCACAGTAATAATCGCTGTCTTCCAGACCTCTGGGAAGATCCTCGTATAGAATATAGCGTTGATTATGTCCGTCAAGGCCTCCAGCATGTTATCGGGAAGATATTTTAGCCATTCATTGCCAATAGAGTCTGGCCCAGGTGATTTCCGCTTGTCTAACCCATTGACTATTTGTTTGATCTCTCCGACGTCAGTTGGTCTGATTCGAGAGTCTCTTGCTGTCATAGAGGCAAGGAGCCGATCAACAGACTCAGAAACTTCCTCTTCCTCGCTAAGGTCATCCTCCAGAGAACGGTTTTCTTGGAATTGCAGCTCCAACACCCCGGCGAAGGCCTCCGCCTTGCCAGCATCGTCAAACTTTAGCCCATGTGGCCCATGTATGGGGGGCACGACGGTTTTATTTTTTTTGGCGAAAGTACTTCGTCATGCGCCAATAATTGTTATCTCCAGACTCCATGCTCTCTAGAAAGTCACCCCACTTCTCATTGCGGAATTGTGAGATCCGACAGCTGATGGTATTTGTCAGCCGGTTTGCTTCCGTTCTAGTGCTAGGGTCACCCGTACGCCTAGCTCTTCTCCGCATTTTGTTCCTCCTCCTTATGAGATTTTTTATTTCTCTTGGGAGTTCGTAAGGGTTGCTCCCCTTTGTCGGAGTATGAATCGTGTTGTCCTCTTTTGCCTGCTTGATTTTGGCTGTCAGAGTGCTAATTGCTCTGTCTATGTCGCTGGCGGTTTCGAGTGTTTCTTCGAAATTTTCATTCGCCATTGCGTCTCGGAAAGCATTCCAGTTTGTTCTCTTCTTCATTCGAATGGGCTCGTCAATGAAGACATCTTCTATGATGAAGAGTACCGGCTTGTGGTCGGATGGTAGTTCATCGAGGACAGTCAGTCGCAGATTGTGATGGAAATTTTGCGACAATCCTACGTCAAGGATATGACTATGAACTGTGCCAAAGTGTGTGGGTTCATCGGGGAGATGCAGGCTAATGCAATTTTCCATGATGAACCATTGTAGCTCGATTCCAGCTTGGTTGCTTCTCACGTCTCCCCAGTGGCGGTGGTAGGCGTTTAGATCTCCTGCGAGAAAAACAGGACCTTCGTGCTCAAAAAGTTTCCTCAATTCCGGACCGAAGTTGTTTCTCCCGGGTGGGATGTACGCAGAAATCACCACGAACTCAAAGGATTCCGTATGCACTTTGACGACGGTCGCCTCGACTTGCGGTAGGATAGGAGCTGGTATGTGGATGTGATTAATGCCTCTTCTCACCAGAATTGCAGTGCCTCCACCTCTACCTGTCATTCTATCACTACGGTATAGAATGTAGTTAGAGATATGGAGGCGATCAGCTGGTTTTAAGAATGTTTCCTGGATGAGCATGATGTCAACCCTATAGTCATATAGGAATTGCATCAGCTCTCCAGTTTTACTGATTATGGAATTAGCATTCCAAGTGAGAATCGACATGTGTTCGGGAATGGACATTAATGTTTGTTATTGCTATTTTTGGGAGCTGGGAATGTTGCTAGCATTCCCTGCACCATTTTCTCCATCATTTCCTTCATCATGCTCTGGAACTGTTCCTGCATATTGCAGAAAAGTTGAGTCATGATAGCCGGCTGAGGGATATTGGGCAGGGTCCGCTGTGCTATAGGATTGATATTAGTTTTTACGGGTAGGGTCGTGGGAAGGTGTGGTGGAGTTGAGGATGTTGTATGGGAGTTCGCTTTCGCCATCTGTGCATACGTCTTCCTTAAGTTTTTGGGATTCTTTGGACATCCCCCGTAGCTAGCCGGATGATTGCCGCCACAGTTAACACACTTGGCGGCCTCTTCTCGCTGTTTTGTGCAATTTGAGAAGTGGTGTTCTCCTTCACACTTGACGCATTTTGCCTGGGCATGACAATTATTCGCAGCATGACCAAACTGTTGGCAGTTGTGGCACTGCGATTGCCCTCCCCGGGGTCTCTGTGCCTCAACCTTACAAATGAGGTGGCATACTGCAGTTATATTGTATATGTTGGTCTCACTTCTCGGTAGGAGGACCTTAACTAATTTTGACGTCCCATTCCTCAGTTTGAGGAAGAAGACTTCTAAAGGGTGGAAGCCCTGTGTCTGGAGATCTTCCCTAATTTCCTCTGTGGTAAGGCCATAGAGACCTCGAATTACGACATTTAGGTTTTTCTCCTCTGGGAGAAAATACGTATGATACTGTATTTTCTCGCCAGTGAGGTACCTCGTTAGATGTTTGTGATCCAGTGGGGTAGCGGGAATCACCTGTATACCAAGATATATTCGTTTGGCCGAATTAAAATTAATTTTTAAGTCCTTAAGGGCTCTTGATATCTGCGTCCACTTTTGTGGCTCTCTAATTATGACTGGGACCGTCGTACGTTTTTGTTCTAGTTTGTTCAAGCTGTTAATTTTGTCCTGTCCGTTGTCAGTAGTTTTATTTTTTATGCTTTCTTGTGTAGTTGAAGATGAAGACTGCTTTGTCAGAGGTTTCATTTGTTGTATTGGTTTAGGTGGGGGAAGTGGAGGATACTCATTTTCCGCCTCACTGGGCGAGGAAAGAGCATCCTGGACCTCCATATCCATTTCATTACTAATTTGCTGCTCATTTTCCGAGCCTTCTCCTGCTGATGACACAGTTGTGTCATTGTAATTTTTCGTCTTTTTTTCTTCATTTTGTGTCGGAGATTTAGTCAGTTTTCTTTTCAATTTTTTTTGGTTATTTTTACCAATTTTGTCAAGGATCACGTCTGTTAGTTCCTTGTTTTGTTTTATCAGCTGTTCGTTTTGTCTTCGTTGTACTGATAGTTCCGTCTGTGTGTCAGTAAGTTGTTTCGTGATTTTATTCATGATCTCATTTAGTCGTTTTATTTGCGTAGTTAATTCTGAGATTTGTCTGTCTTTCTCAGAGTTTGACTCTTCTTCAACTGTTTCCTCCTCATCACTGTCTGTCTCGTCTTGTCCATCCTCTCCTTCACTGTCTTCTAAGCCCTCCTCAGAATCAACGTCTACTGTTCCGTCCTCGTCCGACATTTTCCGTCAAAACCTAGCTCTGTGTGTACGTATTTATTTTATTTTTTTTAAACCAATAATACCGTTAACAGCAAAAATATGTAGCCCCAGACCACGACAGCTCGGATTTGGGACTAATTCAATGAAAAAGTTCAGATATATTGCTGAACTGTTGAGACACTCACCTTTTGGATGGGAGCTTCCTGCTTCCAGACACGTAGCTCCTAGTTCTGGTATTCCAATTAACACAATTTTCCTTGTCTTTATTGTTATTAATATCTCACTCAGCTGCTTTTATTGTCACTCTGTTTTAATTTTGTTTTATTCACACTTTCACTGTTCTCGTATTTTGTATTTTCATTATCATCCTGTTTTGTAATTTTATTTTCACTTCACTTGCACCGGCTGTCCCTTAACGGGCCTTTTCACTTGTTTATTATCACTTCACTTGCACCGGATGTCCCTTAACGGGCCTTTCCACTTTGCTCACTAACTATTTTAATTTTTAATTTATCGCCACATTCAATCGCGCCGGATACTACCTAACGGGCTTTTTATTTCTGACTATTAAAAAAACACGTCCGATCACTGCTAGATCTTCACTGGGACTACAACTGCTAGTTAAGAATTTTCAGCTTATTTATAGTTTTTTTCTGCAGTTTGCTGGTATGGATATGCTTTTGGAATGGTAAAATTATATTGGCTAATGGAAAAATAAGTGTTCTTACATTCTAAATAATAAAACGTTTGTCATATTTTTCTGTTCCCTGAGTTCGCCTCGTAAAATTTTGAGCAAGTAGGTTATATGATGCATAACATTTCGCTTTTATCTAACGGAATAACATTTCGGAATAACTGATCGAGATCAAATTCTGGCACAGAACGTCATCAAATAGGTATGTAATCAAAGGATAAATGCGGTCCTCTTTACTGCCGCGAAATAAACATAGCTTACTATAAATGAGTACGATAGAAGTAAAGCACTGATTCTGGAATCCTATAAGTTTCGAATGTTGGAAGAACGCGAGATAGTACCTATTTGACTGATTTGAGATAGAAACACTAAAATACTTAAAAAATTATCGACGCTACTACAGCTCCCCATTGAAAGCAAGAAGCAACGGGTACAGAGTGAAAGTAAAATCTATAATTATTTTCAACATATTATTCTATACCTACTTAGGTAGTCCAGTCATTTTACACATTCTCTGTCCAAAAAATCAATAAGTTTCCCTACAAGTTTTTTCAACGGAACTAAGTGTAATGCAATATAAGAAACACAATTTGAAAAATCCATTAGGAATTCGTGCCCGTAAAAAAAGTTATCAAAGCTATCAGACAATATTTATCTTCAAATAAATAAATAATGAAAAAATTCCTATTACTAAGCGCATACATAAAATATACACCATTGCTTTTTTTATTTCAATTAAAAAGTTATAGGAGTAAGATATTCAGTTTTCATACTAGTAGAAGATATTTTTCATTGCGTGCTTAGATCTGCTTACTATCTATATTATTTGCACCGAACCCACAACACTCCTTTTGACAATTTTCGAAAAGTTATCGACAGTTTTTAATAAATAATCTAAAATAATAAGGTACAAGTTTTGACACTCTATCTCCGCCGTTTCGGTTCTTCTTTCAAAAATTTAGGCACCACACACGGGCCCAGTTTCTTTCAAGTTTAATGGGATAGCCAAAGGTTAATATATAGTTACTTACAACACCAATCAAAATCCTTGAATGATTTTCAGTTTATAAAGTATATTATTGTTGTGAAAATTCAACTTCGTTAGCGAAAATATGCATTACATATTCCAATATATTAGTTAATAGTTTTTTAAATATTATTCTGACAAAATAACCAAGTAAATAAGTGGTCAGATTTTAACCCAAAATCATTTATTCAGGTCTACGCAAAAGTTTATTAGATTAATTTTGAATCACATGAACAGAAAGCAAAGGGACTCCGCATTATGTTTCCCGAAGATCCTTATTTTTTTTCTGCATGGTTCATGGAAACAGCTGAATAAGTTTTATTACATAGGTGTTTATGCATTTGTCTGCCACATTCACACGCTCACAACCAGTTTTTCCGGCGTACCGATTAGCATTGTGCCCTCAATTTATTTCAACTGCATTCATGACAATTAATGACAATTAAATTCGGTTATTTGCAGCTCCCGTCAGCTACCTGCCATCGAGAGTTAAAGATCCCTTCAATAATAGTAAGATATCTCTAACTCTAAAAGCACTAACAAATGAATTTGCTTCATATAATATTTACATATAATGTCTTTGAAAGAAAATGTAATTTTCAAAAAACTGATTTATTAAAAATTCTGACTACCCTTAACCCCTTAAGCTGGTTTAACAAATCCTTCGTCTATTTATTTCACGTGAACGATTCTATTTTGGAATGTTCTCCAATCTGAGATTGTTATTCGTGTTTAAAATGTTGCCTTCATCTCCTTATAGCACCATAGCAATAAAATCATATTTCTTTTTCGAGTAACCTTAGTTTGATTGTCTCCAATCGGAAACGACGTTTATAAATTTCATTGCCAAAAAAATAATGAAAACTAAACGATTAAAGTTCGAATCTCTGACACAGCGCAAGCCCAGATTTTCACAGTGTCATTAATTCTCGTATTGTTCAGTGGATAATATGTACATTCACAGTTAAAAGCGCAAACACTGCTCAATTCATAGCATCTTCAGGGCACCGAAGTCATTGTACGTGAATGAACGAGCAACGCCAATGAATGTGGATGTTTTTATTGATTTGCGAAGAAAATTAGTATTATACAAAATTTGCCGAAAATTCATACTTATATATATATATATATATATATATATATATATATATATATATATATATATATATATATATATATATATATATATATATATATATATATATATATGTATATATATATCAGCAAAAAGATTAAGGAAGATAATCTCTGGAGTGCGTGATCCGATTGAGCTTAAATTTCCAGAGATAGATGTATATAAGAACCAGTGCAGTGATTAATTAAAATTAAGATATTAAATCTCTGGCGGCGGCGGCCATTTTAGTGAATTTTCAGTTACCTCCATATATTTCGATGCAGGATACATTTATGATAAAGAATTGGAGATTATAAAGTAGCCAATAATTTTTTTCAAATTTCGATTTATCATAACTTCTGTCAAAAAAGCTGGATCATGCAGAGCGTATTGATGTCCGCTAAAATTATACACTGTGCGGGCAAGTTTGTAGCTACGGCATGTGCGTGAAAAATTTTTAACTTTTGTCCTTCATGTCAAAATAAAATTTTCAAAATTTCGCGTTGCGCAAGAACGGTAACCTCTATTTTTATAGCCCTCGAAACTTCTGTTCACGAGAACTCAGTGGCAGCTCGTCAGGGTGGGCCCGGCCCGCCTGGCCCACTCTGACGAGCCGCCACTGGGCCCGCTCGACACAAAAACACTATTATAAGATATACGCGGATACCAACAAGAAATATCTACTTTACTTTAACTCAGTGGCGGTTCGTCAGAGTGAGTCAGGCGGGCCGGGCCCACCCTGACGAGCCGCCACTGGACCGGATAATCCGATCAATATGAAATTTACAGAGCATGTTTGGATTAACTAGGACCAGATCTGATAGATATGATTTTGGAATGTGGGTAGACCTGTAGCAGTAGTGCCATCTTTAAAAATCACCAAAGAATGAAAACTGCTTTTTGGCCCATTTTTTTCGATTTAGCCAACAAGTTTTAACGATATCCACACGGTAATTGGATTTTACTCTATGTCAAATTTATTGGATATGGTAATTTTTGTCTCCTAAATCTTATAAAGCTCAGCAAAACAAAGCTTTTCCCCCTATAAATTCCGATGCAGTCATGAAAGCAAAACTAAATTCATGAAGTAAATGGACCTTACTGTAAGGAATTTCATAGGAATTCCGTTGACAAGTCATAAAAAAGCTGCTAGCTATGCTAATTTCTATAATTTTTTGACATTTATTTACCAAGCCATGCTGTTATAAAATTTTCAAATGGGAGTGATACTGCAATGACAACTAACCACAATTATTTAGGTTTCGAATATTTCAAATGTTATGAGGGTGGTAATCCTAAATAATCCCCAGTCATCGAATCAAAACGTAATTCACTGGGTAAGTTTGACTTAATGTGAAACAGACATGTTTTTGACTGTGGTGCTAACACAGTGCTGCTAGCACCATACATTTTCGTAAACATTGCACAAACAGATGCTTCCATGATTTATTCAAATGGAAAACATTTACAATAAAAATAAGCACCCAATGTCTAAATTTTCCAAGTTTTGGAAAATTTTCGGATGGCAGCCTCAAACGTCGTTTTATTACTGAAACTTTCTATGCAACCCTCGGCTGAAAACGAAATTCAAAGGATAGGTTCATTTAAGCATGAGTCTGTTATGGTAGACTTATGGCTGTTGCGTTGGAAAAGTGTTGCCAGTACTGAGCATTTTCATCATTTCTGTTATAGGTTATTCTGTCATAAATGTATTATATGATAAGTATCGTATAATAAAAATAAGCAACAAGGGTTTTACTTTCCTAAATTTTGGAATTCATACCAATGGTTACCATGGAAATAATTGTACCCTTTGAATTTTATTAGTTGAATTTGAATTTTATTCGATTTTTAACTATATTTAAGAAAAATATTTGACCACCTCATACGTGATTTAAACTTTTATGAGGTTCGTAGAGATCATAGTTACCAATGTAGCAAGCTTTTTGCAATCAAATAGTACCGTAGCCTTTAGAACATATTTAGAACATAATATAGAACATAATATAACGTATTTAGAACGACTTTAGAACATAATATAACGTATTTGTTACACTGAACTTTCTTGTTGATTCTTCATATTGATTCTTCACGGACGTATACTTTATTTCGCATTGCTTTCGCTTCCATCCATCTTAAAGTCAGAAGTCACCACTGGCTTCCTTCGATGTTTTCTAATCTCATCTTCGAGCTACTGCCAAATGATTGACTTTTTTTGGGAAAAAGAAGAAATTACCATTTTTCCGTATTTTGAACGACGGCACGTAATTATTCTGCGAAAGTCTCAGACTATGGTTGGTAATATACCTATAACGAGCTATTGCCACATTGCTTTGTCCATCCATTTGAAAATTATGTGTTTTCTGGTCCTTTCGAAGGAAAATTAAACAAAAACAAAACTTTGCATCGTCGTTTCTCATCAACGAAATCACAATCACTAAGAACGTGGTTCAAAAATTGATGCGTACGCTTAAGTGATATGCGCTTAGTACTCATCCAGTACTTAACATTTTAATAAAGTGTTGTTTCCAAATTAGACCACATTTATTTAAAGGGCTAAGATACGTTTGTGAAAATGGCTATTTTGCTTACCAGTGTGCTAATTTATTTTACAAATATATAAAGCTAACTTGAAAAACTGTTGAATTCAGTAGTGAAGTGTACAGTTTCATTGCCTCCTTAAGCGAAACGCTAGACTACGGTGTATTAATTTACATAGAATCATACACATAATCTCTATTTTTCAAAGGCTTTTGTGATTATAGTATAATTTTTCTTTGCAGGAGTCAGCTATCTATTTGCTCAGAGCCTGCTACAACGGTGCGCCAGCTGTCTGGACAATCCAGTCTGGAGCCATGTGTCCTCGAAGAGAGTCCTGAACTTGAAGAAAAAGAACCTCTTGTCGAAGTGGCGACTATTCAACACATATCTGGTACGGAATCGGAAGAAAACACTGTGCATGAAAACAGTCAAAACTCGCCGACACAAACAAATGCGAAAAAATCGAGGCCGAACTCCTTGATTATCGACGCCTCAGGTGAAAATACGAAAAGTTCAAAGGCCATCGAGGCCAAAAAGTATTTGTTCCGAAGTCGTTCGTCGCGAACATTCTATCGACCGAAACCACGTCTTATCAACGAATACGATCCGATTTACTTCATAAGTACCGATGGAAGTATACGTACTAGGCCCTACGACAAAGACGAGGAGAACTACGATTCCTTGAAAGTAATTAATGAGCGTCGAAGCAAGATTCTAACAACGATGTCGACAGATGTAGAGAGTGTGGACTCATTGGACATAATAAAGTCATTCAATGAACATGGAGTACATAAAAATACACTGGTAGAATTAAAGGAAGAACATAAATCATTTGACTTGCCATCGAATGCCGCGGGATCGATAGGAAAAATGGAGTTTCAAGACGATGATGCTCAACTATCGTGCACACTTGGCGACACAGCTCATGACATATCTCATGACGTTAATAACAAATGTTGTGGAGACGGCGATAGTCTCACGGCTGCTACGTCAACTCCACAGAAAACTGAAGGAGCCGCAACTTATCTTATTCCACGAGAAAGCGAAGTGATGGATGGTGAAACCAGCGAATTTCATGACCTGGATGTTAGAATTGTTATGGACTCGGAAGCAGACTAAAATGCGTTATAGCTTCCGTTTTTTGACTGACTCGGTTATTTTTCCGGCACTACTTATTTGATACGGCTATCAGGGTTTAATATTGTATTCAACATACGTAAGTGCTAGATCTAATTAACCATTTTCACGTTTTCCGATATTCAAAGCGTAATCAGCAAGGAATCAATTTTAGCTGACTTTCAATAAACATTAAGTTACTTTTGCCGGAAGTGGCGCACTTACCACAGTATTCAATTTATAGTTTGCTATCATCATTATTTCCATCCAAATCTCAACACCCAGATGAAATTAGTGTAGGCAGTGTAGTATTGCCTAAGTGTACCACCGACGAAAATCACAACAAATCGCCACCAATACAATCAAAACAAAAACTATGGCTGCATTGTCGTCGCAGCTTGAAAACAATGGTTAACAAATTACAACTTCTATTAAACATTTATACTAACAGTACGCTTCTACACTTTAAATGCTATCGTATGTATGTACATCCTAAAGTGGACATCAGTGGTTTCTTTTTCAATGAGCGCTATGTAAAATTGTTCAAGACTCATTAAAACGATGAAATAAATAATAAATAAAAAAGACCCGAAACAATCGATTTCAGAAAATCAATCATGTACCGTTGATTAGAAATTAGATATAATCAATAAGTACATAAATCTAATTTACGGATTACGTATTACTGATGATATTTTCCAGGAAATGATAATTATAGGATTATTGAATAAGAAGGAATGCAATGTAGCACATAGAACATAACTACGTATTATGATTTTCTTAACCTGTGTATAGCAATGAAATGAATAAGTGTTTGTATTTACAAGGTTTAAAAAGTGACAAAAGCACATATACATATACAAATGTTCTAGGGAATATAACTCTGTTGTGAATGTTTCGAGCAAAATCAATAAATTGATTAAGTGTTTTCAAAGCGAATTTGTTTTTGTGACTACTATTGGATTTGTGCGAAGAGTAATTTTAAGATAAATGTCAGTTTGACAAATTGCCTAATGATGTTAGTGATTCTATTCTAAAAAGTTCCTGGCCAATCTGTCCCTAAACGGGACAGATTGGCCAGCTCAAATAAAGTTGATGCTGCAGAATGATGCTAACACTAAGGGTTTAATGAGGACCATCACTTCTATATGTTAAAATCGCAAGAGCGTATGCGTTTTAAACAAAAACCGATTGTCACTACCTGGAAAGTGCTGACGCCATTTGATTGACTAAGGCTTTCTCTGCGGCCCCTAGGTCCTAGACGATCAATATCATTGCGACAATATATTGCACAATATTATTCCTGGCTGTCCCAGACGATCAATATTTTTGGGCAATATTTTGTTGCCGTTTGATTTCTCCGCCCTAACATACGGCAACGGCCACGAACGACGATATACAACTGAGCCAATGTTGCACAATACTGCCCACGGACGATTTAATATATTCCATATTGCACAGTAAATATCAAAACCTTTTTGATTTACTCAATATATTGCACAATCCATCAATATAATCCATAGACGATCAATATTATTGTGCAATACTACATATTAGGTAAGTTCACGTACCTGAATCTATTATAATATATTAAAATAGATTCGCAGAAAGTCGTTTTTGTACTTTTGCTGCAAGCCAAATTTTGCAGCAAAAAGAAGCCAGCTGCCAAATTTTGTTACTGCTGCAGTTTGCTGAAGTACGCGAACAGACCTATTGTGCAATAATAGGTTTGTTCCCGTACTACAATTAATTGCGATTAATAGCGATTAATTGCAATGAAGCCGTTCCCGTACTCCGTTTTACTGAAAACTGAAAATTTCCCCTCTTTCAGTAAGGACAATGAAATTTCAGTAGGGTCTGAGCTACTGAAAAGTGTCAAACGGTGTGGCGCGAGTAAATATTTTCAAATGTGCGCGGCAAGCAACATATGTTTTGCGTAATTTTGGTATGAAGGTCGAATACTTTTGTGGCGATAATTTATCACAGCTTAGGATGACTTTATAATCACTATTGTTCTTCCAAAAACCGAAAACTGACACTTTTGGTTGTCGATTTTCAGGAAATGCAATGAGAGCGTTCCCGTACTTTCATGAATTTCCCCCACCACATGATTCATGAAAATTCAGAAAAATTCAGTGACTGAAAGTACGGGAACAGACCTAATATTGACCGTCGAGGGGCCGCATAATGCGCACTGCAGGTGACAGTTGAATTGGATCACTGTGGCCAGATTGGGCTATTTCCCGCCAATTGGGCTATCTAAAATTTGAATTGGCGGGATGTTTTTTGATTTTGCGGGTTGGCGGCTTTTAGGCTATATATTTTTTTGAAAAGCTATATTTGGGCTATACAGTAAAACCTATTAAGCGGGACACATCGAAGCACCTGAACAATTGAACTATAAAATTACCACACATACAATTTCTTGAAGAAAATTAACTCTGTAATCGGCTAATCTCTAGAATTGGACCGTGAACCACAGATTAGCTAGACAAAAATTTGTTCAGTGGTACTTGCTAATTGGACCAGAAACGATTTTAAGAGCAGAATGAAAAAGTGTAAAAAGTTTTCCAGAAAAATATCAACTGCTTAAGGTGAAGGAAAACTTTTCGTATAATTTCTGCATGACTTTCTGCTGAAAAATCAATTGATGTGTAGAATTTGGTACGTTGTAGACGGCTTCAATTTAAGTGGTATTCTGATAATAGTAAAATATTGATATATTTGACCATTATGGTACATTTCCCTTTATGAGCAGCTATGAACGCAAAACATCTGAAAAAAATCTAATATGAGGGCAAAATACAACGAACTAAGTGTTCGCAAAAAGTTAGAGGTAATACAAGCAAGCAAGCAAAAAAATAATTGCTCAGCCGAAAAAAATTCCGATGGCTTCAAAATTAGTAAGAGTCAAGTGCAACGTATTTAAAAAATAAAAACCAACTAATTTTTAAGACACTGGCAGAAAGCGGTTGAAAATAAATTTATCATATTGCCAGATAGATAAAGTTTTGTATGAATGGTTATCTAAGGCACGCTTCAAAAATATCCGGCCCCATACTTCATAGTAAAGCCCATCAAATCGTTACAAAGTTAGAGCTTTGTGATTTCAATGCATCAAACGGGTAGCTAGAATCCGTTAAAAAGGCTTAAAATAGGTCTGTTCGCGTACTACGATTAATTGCAGTTAATTGCAATGAAGCCGTTTTTGTACTCCGTTTTACTGAAAACTGAAAATTTCCCCTCTTTCAGTAAGTTTCAGTAGGGTCTGAGCTACTGAAAACTGTCAAACGGTTTTTGACGTAATGTTATTATGATGCACGAATATTTTTGTGGCGATAATTTATCACTGCTTAGGATGACTTTATAATCACTATTGTTCTCCCAAAAACCGACAACTGACACATTTGTTTGTCAATTTTCAGGGAATCAAATGAAAGCGTTTTCGTACTTTTCATGAATTTCCCCCACCACATAGTTCAGGAAAATTAAGTAAAATTCAGTGACTGAAAGTACGCGAACAGACCTAATATTCACTACGGTATAAAAATAAAAATATCTATAATCTTGATGAGACAGAATTGTTTTTCAGTGCAATACCACAAAAATCACTATGCCTTAAGGGGTTACATGGGTTTCAGAGAAAAAAAAAACGCAATTTTTAAATGTTTCAAAAATAAAAAATTATGTATTAAATTATTCGAAATTATTCGCCCTCTGGCAGCTATTTTACGAAAAGGCTCGAAAAAAATGCAGTGCCAACGATAACTCAAAAACTAATATAACTCATCTTTTAAATAGTATTTTCTTGTACTTGAACAAAGGAAATTGTGTTTCGTTCATTAGAATTTAATACACATGGAATTATTTATTGAATTTTTGGGTCAAAAATTAAATTTTTTACTCGCAACGTTGCCAAAAGTTCAGATTTCAATATTTTTACAAATCCTTCGTTCAAGTACAAGTCAAACTTATATTCTAACAGAAACAATTTGATTTTTTTGTTTCGGATGAATCCAGCTCAAGATATCGTTGGCACCGCATTTTTCGAGCCTTTTCGTAAAATAGCTGCCAGAGGGCGTATTATCAATATTTTTGTCTAAAAATTTTTTTACATATAGTTCAAGAGTTACTTTAGTTGTTAACAATAATTTATAATAATTTAATACATTATTTTTTATTTTTGAAACATTTAAAAATTGCGTTTTTTTTTTCTCTGAAACCCATGTAACCCCTTAAGTAGTAAAGATGTAGAAATGGAAAACCTTCAAAGCAACGTGTGGCAGTTGCAGTGCTGTGTAAGCGGCAAAAAGAAAGATTTCCTGGTCATAGGAAAAGCCAAAAGACCAAGATCGTTGACATTAAGAACACAAAATCTTGGATGACGGGTGCTATTTTTAAAGAATGGATGCACACACCTGATATTGAAATGCAGACACAAAACCGAAACATTACCATCGTTTTTGATAAAACTAGATGTAATAGCAGTGATAACATGGAGGGCATCAAGCTACGATTATTTCCCGCCTATTTGCACTTCTCATTTAAAATAGATAGGTTATACTTAAATCAAGGGATTAAACTAAATAATTGTACATACATATATGATGAACATTAAATTGTGTGCTATAGAAAATACTGAGCGTACTTCAGACCCAACAAAATTAGCTTCTGTATTTGAAGCTTTCTGCTGGTTACGATCTGTTTAGAATAAAGTATCTCCACTTACAATGAAAAAAATGTTTTTGGAAATGTGGATTACTTTGAAATCTGAGGGTCAAAAGCGGAATCGTGATGAGAGTTCAAATTCCAAGTGATGAGAATACAAATTCACGATATAAATATTATAATTTAAACAGCTTAAATGAATTGATTTAGTTATAAAGACAGTTGTGGCGGTTTTCGTTTGCTGTGGCGGTTTTTGGGCTACAAATAAAAAACTTTCGCTATTTTGGGCCATGAAAATTTTAAATTGGGCTATGTTTTCTCCCAAATATCTGGCCTTACTGAATTGGATTGTGATTTTCAGAGAAATCGAAGATAATCGAAGTGAGTGCTGCGTATGCAAAGAGATTTGAAGCTGTGTTTTTGTGTTTGCATCCTAAAGGGCAAAAAATGTTAATAGTTACTACAGAGCGATCGCTTAGAAAATCGCACCAGTTCGTTCGTAAGTGGATTGCTTGGTATAATCAGACAAAAGCACTGGATGATTTACCTTCTTGAGGCTTCAGAAGATCCACTATCGAAGCCGATGACAATGCCAGCTTTGCGATATTCAAACAAAATCTTGCTAAAACTTTTCGTCAAGGAAAAGATTTGTTGATGCGAAAGAGTATCTCCGTTAACCTGATCACAGTAAATAGATAATTGAGTGCCTCATGCTACGGATGGCAAAATACTGCTCTCAAACCTATTTTGAGCGAAAGACAGATTGAAAAACGAGTGCAATGGGCCACAGAGAATAACGAACGTGATTTTTCAAATGTCATTTTTACGGACGAATCTTCTTTTTGGGCATGGAGTTCTTACTAGCAAGTATGGCAGATTCGGGGAATACCACATTTCCAACGCACCATCAAACATCCTGTCAAGGTTCACGTTTGGGGGTGCTTCAATAATCAAGAATTTGGTACCCTTTTCCTGTTTACTGGAACGCTGAGTACAGAAAGGATGAAAGAGATCTACCAAAACTGTTTGCTGAAGTCTGTCTATAAATGATTTGATTTTGATGGATTTTTCAGGAACATAATGATCATAAGAATCGCAGCTGACTATAAACCGAATGAAAACAGGAAAATGGCATCACGACAATGAGCTAGCCTGCACAGTTCCCAGACATAAACTCGATCGAAAATGTCTGAGATGCCATGAAGCTAAAGCTGAGCCAAAAGTGTGTTTTATATTTAAGGCAGCTATGTTATCATCTTCGCGTTATCTGGAAAAGTTTACCAGCAACACTGGCCAAAAATCCGGATGAAAATATGCCCAAATGGTGTCAAGCTTTAATGGAAAACGGTGATGATTGAACATCTTATTAGAGTAACGCCAATCAGCCTTTTTAATACAGAAGTTAATAAAATAAACGACCGATTGGGTATATTCATTTGTTTTTCTTTCCTTGCGCACACGCTCTTGTGATACTAACTGTATATGCCAAACATCAACTTGGAAGAATGGTCAATGTGCTTTACAAACCAATGACTGAAGATATCAACTGTTTAGAGACTTTCGGACACTGTAAGGAACGATTCCGGAAATCGGACAAAAGATTCGCGCTACATATTAGGTCTGATCGCGTACCTGAATCTATTATAATATATTAAAATAGATTCGCAGAAAGTCGTTTTTGTACTCTTGCTGCAAGCCAAATTTTGCAGCAAAAAGAAGCCAGCTGCCAAATACTGTTACTGCTGCAGTTTGCTGAAGTACGCGAACAGACCTATTGACAATGCTTCAACAGCTATAAAAATATGCTGCGTACTACGCAATCTGTGCAATCAGAATTATAACCACATCCAAAAACCATGACTAAGAGAATGCGAAAAAATTCCACAAGAGAACAATTCAGAAAAATAAGTAGCCAAGCATTTACAACAAAAACGGTTGAACGAGATGCTTTACTAAACATTTTGGTTAGTTCATTATCAATTTATTAATCTGCCTACCTTAACACATCATTATATTTTTGAAATATTTTGCCTATAGTATTCGTAGTATTCACTATTTAATTTGAGAGATGTTCTAAAAAGTTTTTCCCGGCAAATCAAAAGTCTTTCAACAAGTGCTATATGCTTTTCATTTGTTGCTTTCCTTTTCGAAATATTTCTCAAATGCAACACTTTTCTTTTCTACAAGGGACAAAAGAACCCTCCTCGTTTTCCCTTTGCTTTTTAGGGCACGGCCGCGACGCTGGTGGAATGCACGAGGCCAAAGCTAATAGCCTGGCATCGAAGAAAATAACGGTTGATCGAAAATTAATCGCGAGGAGACCGTGTTTTAGTCCGGGGAAATCTAACATGGTGCTTCGGAAAAATTAGGGGAAAGCTGAATTTTGGTGTGAACCTTGGTACTGGCGTGTTGAACAAAATGTCAAAAGTCCCCATCGATCCAAGTGCTGCGTCGCTTTTTATACGGGGTCAAAGGTCACCAAAAGTGACCTTTCCTAAATATCTCAGTAACGGTTACGTCTTCAGAAAAAAACAATGTATGACGAATTTGTAGCTTAGCAAATTTCCAACAAAAAAGATTATATAGTTTTTTCCTGTAACCATAACCGTTTTTGAGATATATTGATCTAAACATTTGTTACTAACAGCACCCTCATTCTCATCGGCATGTTGATATTATCCGATTTTGATTACGACTTGGAGCCGGTTTAGACGAGTGGTTTTTTGCTGGATCCAGCACGAGCTTTCAGGCAAGAGAAGTGAAGGACGGAACGGAACAGCGAGCACGACTGATATAGTTGGCCATCGAGCACGGCAACGATTTTTCTGTCATTTTCTTAGAAAAAATTTGAGGCACAGAAATTTTTTTTGTAGAAAGCAGTCTGTATATCTATAGCCCAGTGAAATCCTACATAAAAAAGGCGAAACTTCGGAAAAATTAGGGGAAAGCTGAATTTTGGTATGAACCTTGGTACTGGTGTGTTGAACAAAATGTGAAAAGTCTCCATCCATCCGAGTGCTGCGTCACTTTTTATACGGGGTCAAAGGTCACCAAAAGTGACCTTTCCTAAATATCTCAGTAACGGTCAATTCTTTCGAAAAACAATGTATAACGAATTTGTAGCTTAAAAAATTTCCAACAAAAAAGATTGTATAACTTTTTCTTGTAATCATAACCGTTTTTGAGATATTTTGATCTAAACATTTGATACTAGCAGCATCCTCTTTCTCAGGGCATGTAAATATTATCCGATTTTGATTACGACTTGGAAAGTTTGTGATTTTGTTTTTTTATGTTCAAGAGGCGCATGAAAAAAACAAGTAAACAAACTTATCTACCATACTCCAGGATAGGCGGAAAAGGGTGCTCCGAAAAGAGAATGCTGTTAGTTTCAAATGTTTAGACCAATATATCTCAAAAACGGTTATGGTTATAGGAAAAAGTTATACAATCTTTTTTGTTGGGAATTTTTTAAGCTAAAAATTTGTCATACATTGTTTTTCTGAAGACGTAACCGTTACTGAGATATTTTGGAAAGGTCACTTTTGGTGACCTTTGACCCCGTATAAAAAGTGACGCAGCGCTCGGATCTATGGGGACTTTTGACATTTTGTTCAACACGCCAGTACCAAGGTTCACACCAAAATTCAGCTTTCCTCTAATTTTTCCGAAGCAACATGTTAGATTTCCCCGGACTACTATACGTATATCTATACGAATATAAAAAACTGTGTGCTAGCACAGTCAGAAATCGCTCGTGAAAACTTGCAACGAGCACCATCGGCCAGCAAACTCTGTGCTGGCAAAGCACAAAATCGCTCGTCTAAACCGGCTCTTAGCATGCTTGTGAGTTTGTTTTTGTATATTTAAGAGGCGCATAGAAAAAACATGTACACAAACTTATCTACCAGACTCCAGGGTAGGTGGAAAAGTGTGCTCCGAAAAGTTCCCCCCTCCCCCTTTGCCATAAAACGGTATCCCTGAGCATCCATCCCAAATCTTCAGAAATGAGCTCGTTGCCTACTCTTTGCCCACTGTTAAACAAGGTAGGATCACTTTTTATCATATTAATTGCCTATTCTTGACATCGCACGACCAGCCCTACATCCACACCCTTCCCACACCCTACCCACCCCTGCAAACGAACCACCCCGTAATACCCGGTTTTTTCAGTTTTTTTTTCCATACCGTCTTATCCCATGAACAATCAGGGCAAGGTCACGTAACTTCAGGTGCAAATTGGTTTCCAGACGTGTCATATCCCTTTGGCTTTATGCAGCCATCACAGGATTGGCAAAAAACTGATTATTCGGGGATAATCTGCATCGGATTGAGCTCCTATAATGTCAGGAATGAGCGTTTACAGAATTATGCCATGATATTATCGTGCTTTTTCATGATCCTAGGCCCATGATATGTTACAAAACCTATTTCCACCTGCAATTTGGTTGTTTTGTCCTGCTCTTTCGTGGAATATCCCATAAATGATGCCGCAATATAGTTTTTTTCGGAGAAGAGAGTAGCGAACAGATGTCCCTACAAGTTTTATGGCAAAGGGGGGCGGGGGGATGGTGGTAACTTTTCGGAGTACACTTTTCCACCTACCCTGGAGTCTGGTAGATAAGTTTGTGTACATGTTTTTTTTTATGCGCCTCTGAAATATAGAAAAACAAACTCACAAACATGCCAAGTCGTAATCAAGATCGGATAATTTCAACATGCCTATGAGAATGAGGGTGCTGTTAGTAACAAATGTTTAGATCAATATATCTCAAAAACGGTTATGGTTACAGGAAAAAGCTATATAATCTTTTTTGTTGGAATACATTGTTTTTGTGAAGACGTAACGTTACTGAGATATTTAGGAAAGGTCACTTTTGGTGACCTTTGACCCCGTATAAAAAGCGACGCAGCACTCGGATCGATGGGGACTTTTGACATTTTGTTCAACACGCCAGTACCAAGGTTCACACCAAAATTCAGCTTTCCCCTAATTTTTCCGAAGTTTCGCCTTTTTTATGTCGGATTTCACTGGGCTATTTGTTGAATCTGATGTTTCATTCATCGACTGGCCTGATGAATAATCTGTGAATATTCATAATTTGAAATTAATTTTAATGATATGGTATGTGATATGCAAATTAATCTACTGAACTACGCTTTCATCTACAAACTCGTCTTATCTGTGTGCTTTGAACCTGTCTAGCATGTCGTGAATAACAGAGTAGAACTCTCACTCTGAGTTGGTTCCTCCACTTTTTCCACATTTAGTTTTTTTTATCCTTAAAGCAAAATGATGTTAATTTTACCGCACCCAACGTAGGAGCAACTATAAAAATGAACCAGTATTTCTTCGTAAAATTTTGAATGCGAGTCCTAGCTTCCCCAGCGGCAGCTTCCCAAAGCCTCCATGTGACTATTCTATCGACGAAAATCGCAGTTTTGTTTCAAGATAAAATAATTCTTTTTTCTCACCGTTTTCCTAAACATAGTTTTCGATTACTTCGAAATATATGTCACTTTCAAAATAGTTTGCTTAACCACAGGCAGGAAATGGTGTCTCCCGCAGAAAAATCTTTAATCTACTGTTTTTGTAAAATTTTCATAGAATCAATACCGCGAAATGATATCGATACCGCGTACATAATGCTTCATTGCGATACGATTAACCTAGAACTGCATGATACTCTTGTGGCATGGACGATACTATGGTATCAATACTAGCACTGTATCAGTAGTACTAGCCTCCTATAATGAAAATAGCTGATACGTGTTTTACATACTACAATTTGGAAACTCTTGGAAGAAGTAGCCCTAGACATATTACAACCCTATGACTTTTGATGCTGATTTGATACATGTCTTTCAATGTGATGTGATACATTGTTGTAATCGGGGGCACATTTGGTAAAACATGCATTCACATTCCTTTGCTTTGTTTCGAAAATCAGTCTTTCTAATGGTTCTTTTGCGCTAGATTTTTTTCTTTAAGGGCAGAGTAGCCGTTTGTCAGATTGACCCTGCCATATCAATGATTTCAAAACTGTGATATCTTCAAAAGTGCCGTTACTTATAAAACATTTTCAATTTCAAGTGCTATAATCTAGCTAGATCTACAATCTTAATACTTAATATATAATATGGATACTTACTTAATACTTAATATAATCAACTTAGAGCAGAATAAAAATAAATTGTTTTAAAATCATGGATACTTTTAAAGATGTCACAGTTTTTAGGTAAGATATCCTTTATGGTGTAGTCAATCGCGAAAACGGCTAGTCTGCCCTTAAGTTTTTTCCTGAACATACTTTCCAAAATAGCACCTTTATTTTTGTGTTATTCCCTGGCGCTAATAAAAGTCCAATGATTCGAATGATCAACCCTTGGTTTTCTGCTTACGTAAATTTTTAGAAAGAACAGTTAAAAATCAAATTTCTTTGAGACAGCACGTTTGCGTTGATCTACATGTATCTGTTATTATTCCAGGAGTGTGTTCCATTAATTAGGTCAACTTTGAACATCTCCCTGTGTGCTTGTTTGCTAAGTTCCCTTGCTCGTAGCGTCCTTAAATACTACTCTCAAGTAAGGTCCTTTCATTTTGCGTATTTGTAAAATACTTCTGAAACTGTTCAATGTAAAGTTTCTCGATGCATGTCGTACAAATTCCACATCCTTTGCTAGCCTTACCTTTTTACGAAGCCATAATCAGCATCAGTTTGGTATCATGCTTGAAACTTTCTCACCTTTCTAAAAACACGTTTTGAATATTCTAACACTTGGAACAAAATTATCTTATCATTCTGTTTTAATTAAGTTCTTATACTTTATACTTTCAATTTGGAAATTGGATTTAGTGCTATTTTATTAGACGACGAAAATAAATAAATGAGAAATCCATTTTGCTTCAAAATGAATATTCAAAGTTTACCGACTCTGCTATGGAATCCTTTCTTTCCTTCAAGCTCTTTATTTGGGATTTATCGAAAAAGGACATAATACACTTTCCTAACAAAAGAAATGAGAATTTCAGAAACACGTGTTAGAAATACACAAATAATATCCGTGGCACCCTGAAACTGACCCAACCGTTTCAGCTTTCCGCATTCGACAGTGATATATTCAACTGCTGTGACAATGATTTATAGGTTCATTTAATATGCATAACATAGTGTTCTTTCCAATAATAGCTGGGCATGACGGCACCTATGGTATTTCAATCTGTGAGTCGGGCAACCGCAGAAGAAACTTAAATATCATCCACAGTTCATTGTCACTACAGACCGGTATGTATGTTTGCAATCAGCTCCAAGGGCAATAATCGCAACTAGCTAGTAGTATTTGATTCAGGTATTCAAACCTGTGACTATTTACTTTTCTGCATTGGAGCTGGGTCAAGTCCATGACCAGTAGGAATTATTATATCCTACTAGAACGAAAGGTGTTTGAATCTTTATGAAAAGGTGAGCATATTTACTTGTTATTTAAGGGTACCTATTCAGGTGAATAACAATAAGTATTAATATATCAATTTTTAACATAGCTGTGTTATAAAAGCAACTATGCGGAACTGAATTCAAAGCTAATAAGACTGCACAACGTTTTAATGCATCATAAAAAGTTATGACACAGCAATTCATTGGTGAATTGAGGTGTAAAGTTGGTAGGGACTTCATTTATAACCCTAGTCCAGTATTACATGCAGCAGCTAAACACGAGTTTTTACGTGCTGGTGAATCGTTCTACCAAAAAGAAAATATGGGTTGGTGAACGTTTTCTCTCAGCACCTGCTTTATAAGAACTCTTGTTCAGATGCCAATAGGGACATAAAAGTGTGGAGTAATAAGTTCCACGACTCATTTCACCCCAGCTTTGATCCAGATACTTACTCAGAGTTAGGTAATCTGAAAATTCGTTTTGCTATCATGGTCGGATTTGAACCAGGGTCCCACATATTAGACAACTGCACAACAACAATAATTTTCTATATTTGCAGTCACGATTCAACCTGAAACAATTGCTCTTGTGGACAACTATTGGAACGTAGAACAAGTTTCCACTTTTGTCCAAGATTATTTATTTAAACAATTTCTTAAGAAATAATTTCCATCAAAGTATGCCTCAATACAAGCAAAAATTAGCACAACCATCTCCCCTGTCCTGTAAGCAGTAAATACACTGAAAAAAATCCACATAGCGCCCAGAGCCATGTAACATAGCGCATTATTTATGGCCCCATACGCCATGTACATAGTACTCTGAGCCATGCAATATGGCTCCCAGCGCCATAATGTCAGAATCTACATAGCGCGTGGTACCATGTTACATGGCGCAGCATTTATGATGCCACACGCTATGTACATAGTACCCTGAGCCATGCAGTATAGCTCCCAGCGCCATAATTACATGGCGCAGAAATTATGGCCCCACACGCCATATTACATAGTGCCATGAGCCATGTAATATGGCTCATGGCACTCCAATTATAACTCGCAGCCATGCTGTGTGAGGAGATGTATAAATGTCAGCAAGCTTCTTGAGTATAAGAGAGGATATGATCTTTGATGTCATTTATCCCTCGGGAATTTCTTTAATAGAATTTCATCACCTAACATCAAGTGCTCTACCTCCAGATGCTCCGAACTGAGAAGGCTCGTGGCCTTTTGTGGATGCAAATTGGATCATCTTTAGATGCACTGAAAAAACACATAGCGCCAGACGCCATAATTTATAGACTTCTGGCGCCATGTATATAGTCGATTTCGGTCGATTTGTGATAAAATATAGCGCCACACGCCATAGTACATAGTAGCAGACGCTATGCATATAGCCCTCCACGCCATGTACTATAGTCCTCCACGCCATACAGTATAGTCCTCCACGCCATACAGTATAGTCCTCCACGCCATGCACTATAGTTCTCCACGCCATGTGCTATAGTCCTCCATGCCATGTAATATAGTCCGCCACACCATATACATGGCGTGGAGGACTATAGTACATGGCGTGTAAGCCTATGTACTTTTCGCCATGTATTATGGCGTTTGGCGCTATATTTTATCACAATCCCTAAATCGACTATGTACATGGCGCCAGAAGTCTTTAAATTATGGCGTCTGGCGCTATGTGTTTTTCAGTGTACCTCAGATATTCATGACGAATGAATATTGAGTAGGGCGCTTCTTCTAGGAGCTTATTTATCCCATGTCCAAGAACCCAACCTGACCACTTAGATGAAGCAAAGCGGCAAGCTAGTATTCGTCGAATTAGAATAGAAAGGAACTAATGCAAACTAGGGGCCTTTACGGTAATTTCTAGAGCACCCTGCTCCAGGGTTAAATAATTTTGTTTTTTGTTTTGTCTTGCTGATGGTTCTTCATCAAACTGTTGATAGGATCTCGGCTGGATATCGGTTCAGTTGAGATACTCTGCCGAATCTCCTATTCGTAAATCAATGCAAGTAGCCCATCCAGAAAACTCATCCGTCAAACTACTATACTGAATCGGTACTACAATATCCCAAAATTTCTCTCCCAATTATCGAAGTACATCCTTAATATTCGTGCTTGTAAAATTAATTCTCCTGGAGTACACGTGAACTAGCTAACGTGGGAAAAGTATTGCTTTCCAATACGATTCATATGGACGGCATGACGTCCAAGCCTTATATTACGTCACTAT
Source organism: Nemotelus nigrinus (assembly GCA_947369275.1). Taxonomy (NCBI): domain Eukaryota; kingdom Metazoa; phylum Arthropoda; class Insecta; order Diptera; family Stratiomyidae; genus Nemotelus; species Nemotelus nigrinus. Next base: position 68,930,707 of record OX376373.1, on the reverse strand, counting down.
ATGTTGGTGATACCAGCATGTTCTCCATGTCATGGAATTATTCTTGTCGTAAATTGTGTTGGAATGGTAGCTTGGTGTAGCCATTATATATGGCATCAAAACCTTGAACAAAGCCAAAATTAGATCTAGACTCCGTATGACAATGTCTAACTACATAAAATGCTATGTGTTATTGTAATTTCACCTAAACTAGCACAACGACGTACACTCTTAGTTTGCAAAGCTTCTAAATAATGCAAAGCACAAAAGTTAATCCACTTCAGTTTACTAATTATCAAATGAATTTGTTTGAGTCTTGTACCGCCTACTTAAATGTTTTCTGTTTTTGGTTGATTTTTTCATTATACACCAGCATTAAGGGTTCTGAAGCAACGAATTATTAAAATATTGAGTCCTCTACGTGAAAGACCTTTTTTGGGGCACACTGTTCATAATGGTTTTCGGCTTTGCGAAAGCAAAAATAAAACCAAGTTGTAATAATTATCATAAATTGCCCGCGAGCGACAAAAAAAGATTTTCCGATAAAGCAACTAAAATTGCTTTCTTACATTTACAAAGAGCATTTGCCTCGCAAGAAGCCTTGAAAAAATAAAGAAACCAAGTATAAAAGTGCTTTTTTTCTATTGTTGGTTCATAATAGTTCAAAACACATTCCTCAGAAGGATGAGTGCGGCTCTTGCCTGACCATAAAACAATTTAATTTATCGAGGATAAATCTCAACCGATTGCTGAGACTACCTTTATTAGTCTTTGTGAAACGTAAACGCTTTAAAGTAAAAAAGTTGTCCGCTGGGTTTAAAGGTTGTTATTCGTTGTAAAAGGACACATGCCAATGTTAAACGAATGAGAAAATCGATGGAAGAGTCAGCGCGTACAATGACATGAACACGAAAACGGAAAAAGACGCGTGACTCTTTTATTAGCTCCCGACTATACCGCCAAATAACTATTTTTTCAGCTCATGAAATAGCATGGCCGAATGAACATTTATGTGCCTGACAGTTTCCAATCTGAACTCTATCATAAGCCAAGAACAAGTAAATTTGTCTCTTTATTGAGAGGTATTAGCTTGTATTGGATGAGATGGATGTCTACTACTTTCGTAGTTTTTTTGACATACACATAACAAGGAATTCTTTCCCATGCTTTGAATGAAAGCCGGATGTGGGTTGTAATAGCCAAAACGATAGGCGTCAAGTAGTCGTGTAGTAAAGGAGTCGGTTTGGAAAATAATAGGCAATTCGTCAACCCATGTTACAAAGGTGAAGGAATTAAGCTAGCCACTCTTCTAGCGTTCTTTTGGATTCACAATTATTTCCGAAGTAAAGTATGAGCCAAATATTTGTATAAGATATCTAATTTAAATTTCTTCCAATAAGATTATGGGGATTGAGGTGATATGATGACAACCAGTGGTCTTTCTAGGCTACATTTTGCTTCTGGGGTTTTTCTGAAACTGAGTTGCTTTTTATTATATTGCATTTGAGGTCAAAAGTCTAGAGGAAAAGGTTCCTAGAAGGAAGATCCAATAGTTTTCGACGGACATTTTATAAAAAATAATACTTTTCTTTATGGCCATGTGCCTACTGTTTTCTACTAAGCGAATACAACACTTTAGTCATACAAGTTGCTTTGGCTTTATGCCGGTCTTTTGTAATGCCCCATCGTTTGGTAGCGTGAATGCCAAATGCAAAATTGAAAGATCCGGTTTTGTGCTTCAGATAGAATTCAGTGAGGTGTTAATTCGAAAATGGACACTAAAAAAACTTTCAAGTTTTCCACAAGTTAGTTTTTAACATTTTGCTTTGTTTTGTTACTTTAGCCCACTAACATTTCATGCAGAAATAAAGTCAATTTTCTAACTAACTGAATCCAAGCTTCGGGAAAGCTTTTTTCTGGAAATGATTCGCTATAAGCCTAAATGTCCGTGTTTTGTATTAAACCTATTTTACACTACGAGATTTGAATTTTGTTTCGATTATGACTGATTTTCGCAGAGAAAATATTTTGTTTATGACCATTCAGAACTCAATCGAATTTTCGCTAGCAGTGTCTTTTATTTTCTGGTTTCTCCTACCAACGTTTTATTGTGTAACAGATTTTCGAGAGCATCATAAAGCGTTATAGCCCATTTGTTGTTATAACTACATATTTACTGTACTTTCTACTCTTAAATTTTTGCTTTTATCCTGAAATCGACCAATTGCGAAACGGACGAAAAATTAGTATACGATTGATGCAAATAATAGACCAATATCAGGCTTCGTAAATTAACAAACTAAGCCACCAAGTCCAGATTGCCGATAGTTCAAGAGATCATTACCTGACTTGAGGTTAGATGGGTACATTTCCTATAAACTAAAGGATGAAAACACTTTACTAGTACTGCAACCAAAAATTGACAACAATTGTTTCATGTTCAGATCAACATACCGTGTGAATTTTGTTTTCATTCTATCATTGAATCGGCAGTTACAGCGGTATAAAGATTTTTGGGACTACCATCTGTGAAATTTTGAAAATGGAAAATATAAATATTTGTTATTTATTTTCATTGTAAATGTTTATATTATGAAATTTTAACTGTGGTATCTGCTCCAATGGAAATAACAAATATGCCTGGTATTGGCAACCCTTCATCAAAGCCCAACCAAAATTTTTCAAAATCAGCTTCCCGTTGAGGCCAACTCACCCAGCGAATTTCGTTTCGATACTAAACTGCGTTGGAAGGGTTTAAAGAAAAAACAAGAAAAATTCCTGTGATCACATTGGTGACTGAATCCTCCAACAATGTTTGACACTTTAAAAAAGTGAGCCCTGGAGATACTTCTCTCACAAAATGCTGGACACTGTTTGCTGTTTTCTTTTTATCTAACTTTGTACCATCAAAACAATCTCTCCAACAGTAGTACCTGCTCATTTTCAGCTACACGTTTTGATTTCATTATGACCCTCCCTTCTGGAATAAAAGCCTTAATTTCCCTTTTGAACTTTACAGCCAGCAAGGGTTCTGATGGTATTCTATTTGTATTTTATCCTTAAGTGTCCCTTTTTTCATTTTCATAAGCTTATCTGCCGGAACTTTTCCTCCTGTTTGGAAAGCTGCAAATGTTTTTCCAATCTTCAGATCAAAGAGTTTTGAAACTGTTTATAATAAACGTTCCATTTCATATCTTTTTTGTTTTTCAGAATTGCTCGAGCGAATCATCCACGACAGGATATATGAACCATTTGGTCGCCAACGAGTGGCATGGACGTCAACAAACTTGGTCGAATTTTTCAATTTCAATACTGGTTCGTTGGATGATAGACAACTAGTTGACATCATCTGCACGGATTTTTTAAAACATTTGATGAAGTAGGCCATAATGTATTGTGGCTGTGGCTTTTCCGTCTTTGAGTGATTGGTGTATTGTACTCTTTTGCAACATTTCTAAATGTCTTGTTATGTCCTTTACTAACAAACCAATTCCTATCCACTTTGACTATAACCTTACCAGTAGTTTTTTGTTACATATTGATCAACATAAGGACCTTGGCATTATCTATTTTAAACTTTTCCCTGTTTTCACGCCCACAGTTTGTTTATACATGAATGTTTTTTATACAAAATTTACGTTGTCCTTAATTCCATCAATATTTCAATATCCGAATTTGTGTTGGTCCCTGATTGGCTTGTCAGGTCCCAGTCTTTTTTCACCATCCCTTATGCTTTCTTCATTCACCATTATAATAATACTTAGGAGTCATAATGACTATCACTTTGCTTATTTTTCCGTACCTCGCCTCAGTTTTACGAGGCATATACTTCAAATGTTGTTAGAACCATAGGCGCGCCGTAGGGGGGGCCAGGGGGGGCCGGGACCCCCCCAGACCCTAGGTTGGCCCCTCCCAGAAAAATACATATTTCTAACAATAAATACTTAAGTTTTCGCCTCTTTGGTTTTTGTTGTTACTGCAAGAGCTTTATAGTGCAGTAGTGTAAGCCTATACCAAAGCAAGCACACTACTTATAACATAGAGACTAATTAATTAATATTAATGACGATGCTATGGGACTTGTCTCAAGAAATGGACGGCAATATTTAATTTCGACAAGTTATACGTCAAGAAAAAGACGAAAAGCGCCTCGCCAATTATCCTTTCCTGTTTTTACTTTTGTAAACTGGCGTTTTATGCAATTATGTTTTTCATAAAACATAATCTGAGTTTTAAAATGGTAGGCATTAAGATAATTAACGTAGAATACAATTTTCGAAGTCTTTTGAGAGTAAAAATGGCATCTCTGCCACTTTTATGCTATCTATTCAAAACAATGTTGTTTATACCGAGCAATTTTCGCTGCGATTACTCTTTCTTGATGGGATCATATACAATTAGCACATTCATACCTAATATTAAGCAAAACAAACACAGTCTCATTCCATATTTGAGAGCATTTTTCTTTAACTTTTGCGTATGATAAAGTGGCTTGAGTAAAAAAGTCCATACTGAATAGCTCGGAAAGTTCAATATTGCTGCTGACACCACCACCAACATTTTGACATCACCACAACAAAGACTATACCGATTTTGCATCCCGTTAAAATAACTTACAATATAACTTTTGATTCATTGAAAGCATTGGAAGTTATACGAAAAAAGGGTGTTTAGAGTTACTCGCCGCGAATATGTTAAATTTTTTGAAATTGAAATATTTTCGGCTTATTTTCACTACGAAATCAATATTATTTGAAAATTTAATAGTACCGATTTCCAGGACAGAAATGTTGATGCTGGCATCGCGGATCCAACATTATAACCAAAACTCTGACCTACTTGGTTTACACTCACGTTAAATGTGTGTGAATTTGATTATAATTTGATAACTGCATCGGAAGGTAAAAGGCATAGCACTTCAATTTCATCGAGCGTTTTTTCATGGTGACACGACCGCCACATGGTTTCTCTCATTTTCATTAAACTTTTGTTAGACCTTTATTTACTCAAGATATATATCCAGTGATATTTTATCCGATCGCGAGATAAAAATATAAATAATTTGGTGAAGGGCTACGATTTTTTGCTTTTGGGAATTTTAGAAGTTTAGATTTGACTGTATAAATATAGTATCAAATAAATCAATCATTTGCATTTTATTCTAAATACCGATAAAAATACCAGAGAGTCAATGTTTTGCAAGATTTGAGTTTACGTACTTATGGTAGCTACAAAGTTGCTCAGACATTTCAAAACGACAGAAACTTATTTATTCTACCCATTGATGCGTCTTGTAAATTTCGTGATGATCTGATGACTCGGTGTGAAGTTATCACAATGCGAAATTTTCCCCCAAAAATACACCAAAGTTTCAGCTCGACCAAACTTCGCGATCCGGATAAATTATCCGGATAGTAAAATTCATGCACATATTGCATACAATAATAAAAACTCTACAATAATAAAACTTTAAAAGTGCTTGGAAGACTGTAAGTGATATGGTGCTTGAACAGTCTTGGAATATTGTCAAGATGAATCGAAATTATTTGGAAAAGGTTATCGACCCTACCACGTGCCTCAGTCGCCAAGGACTTGCTTTCAGAAGACATGATGAAAGTGGTCTCAGTGATAACTGTGAATTTTTTTTGGAATTTTGTGAATTATTCGCGAAGCATTATTTAACTTTTGAAAAACATTTTAAAATCGAGGTTGCGAACTACTGTATTGGCAAAACACAAAATGAATTAATAAAAACAATTGCTGAAATCGTTCGAGAGGAGATGACATTATGGCAGACGAAGCAAGGGTCCACAAAAAGGAACAACTCTCCGTGGTTGTCAGATTTGCTAGACATTTCAGGAGCTAGAAATGCCTCGTATTTAGCCGATATAATTTTGAGCCTGTTAGACAGCTACGGACTTAGCTAATTGCCTGTTGTTGGACAGTCTTATGATAGTGCTAGTGTCATGTTAGGACAAAAAGGTGGTTTACAAACCTAAATTAAGATAAAATACCCTGCAGCCACATTTGTACACTGTCAAGCTCATAAAATTATCCTTGTTGTGATGGACACATTTTTCACAATCGAAACGTGTATATCCTTCTTCAATGCCATCGAATCCCTTTGCCTACACTTTTCGAAGCCATCACAACACAAATTGTTGAAGCAGCTTGAAGAGGCAGTTGGTCTAAACACAAGGCGTGGAATGAGAAGTTTAAGTTCGACTCGTTAGTCAATGAGATTTCACAATTGCAAATATGTGATTGATAGCTATGGGACTATGAAAGAGGCTTTAGAAAAAGAAATGAATGAGGGATAATACATCTTTCATTCAATCAGTAATCTTAAATTTGTAGTAAATCTTTTCATCTTTCACTATGTTCTTTTTATAACAAACATGTTAAGCACATATTTCCAAACTAAAAATGCAACTCTTGGGGATGGGATAAATCTTATGAATGGAACAGTTAAAACACTACTTAGTGAGCGAGAAGACTTGTATGGAGTTTGGGAAAAAATAAATCATTCGCAGAAAAGAACTGTCTGGATCTCACATTTACCAGAGGATCGCGAAAACGGAAAACAGCAAAAAGCACTAGTTTCAAAGGTTTTGATGTTTCATCTAGCCTCGGACACGCAGTTAGGGCTACAAAGATATTCCTGCTAACCAAATAGCTCGTAAAGAGTAAGTTACAGCACTTTTCATCTTCATCTAGGTAACAAATGCTTAAAGCAAGAGATCAATGTCTTTCTTCTAAGCTTAATATATTCCAATTTCTTCAAAGGTATTTTGAAACTTAGCTATCCTCTTCTTCAAGTATAAGTTGAAATATATTTAGCTTCTAAACGAAAAAATATTCTTAAATTTTTAATTATTGCCATTCTATTCCCGTATAATTCATACAAGCTTTTTTTCTTAGCGCTCATTGATAATTCATGTGCTGTTCATACCTACCATTTACATTAAATGCATGTGTTAGTAGCTCATACGTATTCACAGACAAAAAGTTTATTTGATAATGCATTATGCATTAGCAATTAACAAAGAATAAATCAACAAATAAATACATAATGTATTAGTAAATTATATAAATTGTATGAGCAGTACGTGTACAATCAAAAACAAAATCATCGCATGTCTTGAACCTTTCAGTCCCTGGCCCCTGCCAGATTTTCGGCCACGGCCCGCCTATGGTTAGAACCTGTACGTCCGTAACATTTAAGTTTCAATTTTCATTCCTTATTTGTTATTACTATTTTTCACTTTCATCAATTTAATATTGTTTTTATTATTCCCTTATTGTTATTAATATTCAGCTTCTTGTTCTTTATCTACTATATTGTAATATTCATGTTGCTTGTTGTATATGAATTACTGAATTTTCATATATACCATTTTCGAGACAAATTCAAATATTTTTGGGACAAATTCAAAACAGTTTAGAGTCTAATTTATATTTTTCAAATCAACTTCGTTAATTTTCGGTACCAAATCATATGTTTTCGAGCCAAATTCAAAACTTTTTTGATCAAATTCATAATTTTTTGGATCAAATACATCATTTTTTTGTCAAGTTAATTTTTTGGAATCAAATTCATAAATATTACTAATCAAATTCGTAGTTTTTTTAGGCGAATTCATAATTTTTGCGGATCAAGATCATAATTTATGAATTTGATGCACAAAATATGAGCCTACCTTCAGAACGTATGAAGTAAGTTCGAAAAACATTATGAATTTGACTTGCATGAATGATGGGTTGAAGTTGCAAAAATTATGAATTTGACTTGAAAACTTATGAAATAGTATCGAAAAATTACACATTTGATTAAAAAAAAAATGAAATTCACTCGCAAAATTATGAATTTGTACCGAAATTCTATGAATTTAACTTGAAAATGATATAAAGGTATTGTTTTCTTTTAATTTAATCCATCTTATTTTCTTTTATGTATATATCTTCCATTTTCATATTATAATGATATACCTGTTAAATGGGCTCTAATAAACAAGTATGTGTGGGAAAACAGCTTTAGCTAGCTTGGTCCTTCAACCGGACCAGAGATCGGGAAAATCAGATAATTATAACGCAGGTCTGCAATGGTTTTCCCCTTTCAGTTTTGATGATTGATTTGGATGGATTTTGGGGCACCGATTACGGGAAAAATATTTAAAAAGTACGATCACGTCAGGTTTTTTAGTTATTTCGCATCGTTTTTTGCCAAAATTACCTATGCCTTCCTAGTTTTTAATTCATATATTTTATTTAAATCATTTCTGATAAAACAAAAAACACCCTGAAAGACTACATTAGACACTAATGAATAAGTTCTCAATTATAATTAGTTAAATATAACTTATATAACTAAGTGACATATCCTTATTATCAAAAAAAAAAAATGCGGATTTTTGTGTCATTTGTTAAAGACCCATTTCTAGTAGACTTAATGTTTCTATTTTTTTATAGAAATCAACCTAAATTGTTAAAAGAGGCAGGTGATATTTTTTGTATAAATAGCATTATCATTGTTTTTACAAAACCAGTACTTCCGTGCAATTCGTAACACTCACTTGAAAAATGTCATCGCGAAAGTGTTTAAACTGTCCGGACAATTTTTGCTACATTTGTGGGCAGTTTATGCTGAGAAAATAGCAGCATAACATTACCGAATTCATAAGTAATGTTTACAATGTGTATTTCGGCCTAACAATCGCCAATCAAGATAAACAGTGAGTCCCGCAAAAAGTTTGTACGACGTGCGCTCGTGAACTTCAAAAGTGGTCAAAAGGGAAGAACAATACTTTTGATCTCATATCGCCTGTGTTATGGAGAGAACCTTAGAATTACACTGAAGACTGTTATTTTTGTTGCTGCAAGACTACAGGCTACAATTCAAAAACAAAAAAGGACTTGGTTTATCCAACATTGCAATCATTAACACTCGCTTTGCACCGCGACCAGAACGTTGCACCGCCATCATCGCCATATTTGGAATCATTGGAAGCAGCAGACAGTGGCAGTGATGTCGAAGAGGTATCTCAACTTGATGCTGAATATGAACCAAGTACAAGTGGAACACAATTATTTTCACAATCAGAACTGAACGACTTAACAAGAGATCTAAAACTGCCAAAGGATGCAGCTGAGCTCCTTGGATCAAGACTATCTGAAAAGAGTATACTTGCTCCTGGCACTTAATTTTCTTGGTATCGCTGATTTCTTGCTGAAAATCGTAATCTAGTGTATTGTGATTTAAGACATTCCTGGCTTAGTGAAAATGTTTAACATCGAATATGACGCAAACGAATGGAGATTGTTCATGGACTCATCAATGCGAAGTTTGAAAGCAGCTTTTTTGCATAATGGTAATAAGTACGCTTCAATGCCAGTCGCCCATTCTGTATATTTGAAGGAATACTACGACACCTTAAAAAATGTGTTAGATAAAATAAAGTACGAAGAACGAGTGGGATAGTCGAAACAGAGGCCACCAAAGAGTGGCCACCGAGGACTGAACTGGTCCCTGGAATACAAAATGTTGTGAGGGACAATTTAGTCCCCCGAGAAAAAGTTTTGCTCCCCCTTTACACATAAAACTGGGGATGGTGAAACAATTTGTGAAGGCGCTGAACAAAAAAGGAGAAGATTTGAAATATCTACACGAAATTTCTCCATCTCTGTCTGAAGCTAAACTGACATAAGACATAAGAAAATTGATGAAAGATACAGCTCTCGATGAAAAATTGGGTGAAATTGAGTTAGAAGCCTAGAAATATTTTAAAGAAGTGGTGAGACATTTTTTAGGAAACCACAAAAGACCAAATTATGAGGAAATTGTGGAGAAAATGATTGAAAATTTCGGAAAAATGGGATGTTCGATAAGCATCAACCCTCATTTCCTTAATTCGCATTTAGACTCCTTTCCTGATAATTTGGGAGCTGTAAGTGAAGAGCAAGGTGAAAGATTTCACCAGGATTTGAAAGAGATGGAACATCGCAATCAGGGAAAATGGAATAAAAGAATGATGGCAGACTATTGTTGCCTGTTAAAACGAGATGATCCAAGTCGAAATTTCAAGCGAAAATCTCACAATCGGAGCTTCGGTGAAAAAAAGCAAAATACCACAAAAGTATTTATGTAATATTTTTAATTTATTTATTACTGCCCCTCAAATGTAGTTCTAATCTTTTAAAGTCATGTAATTGTTTCTTAATTGTAATAAAAAAAAATACTGAAGTAAAATTGCCTTTTTTTCGAACTCACATAAATGGTTTTTTCAAAAAACTGAGGGTGATAGGAAAATCTCAAGTACATATTCGTAATCTACGCATCAAAATACCACAAGATCAGCATTCAAAGCCAAAAGGGGAAAATAAGAGTTAAAATTTGCGGACCTGTGTAATAAATGCGCTAAATTTGGCAATGACAGAAATGAACGTGAATGTTTTCGACGAAATGTGTCTGTTTTAAATTAAGTTTGCACCCTGCAAACTAACTGTATTCATTTGTACATTATTTTTAAATTTTCTAAATGTAGGCTTATTAAAGTCTTCTAATGTAAATACTTAGCTTATACTCATCCATAAGACAATTAATTATAGATTGTTTCGAGAGTATTTCCGTTTATACAGTAGTCTGTAAGAGCTCAAATTCGACACTTTGCAGGACGTTTTGCTAACTTGAGCTGTAAGAGAGTACAAGTATTTAAAGAGACTGTTGATTGATTTTCGTAATACCCATATCTTTTACGTCTCCTGTGGAGAAAACCCTGCAGGGTACTTGAAAGTCATTAATCATTAAGAGCGAAGTTTGTAAATCTGTTTGTCCGGTACAAATGCTGGAGTGTTAATAGGTTTTACCATGCAGCAAAGCGCTTTGTGAAGTATACACGTTCTACATGTCAAAAATAAGCAAGTCACGACACATTAAGCTTTGAAAATTGACTAACATTTAAAGCACATTGACAGATTGATTTTTAAGGCTAAAGTTACTATACAAACTGATTCCTGGAACTGATTTTTCTAGTAGCTTGATTTTTTTTATATGGATGAACTAGGGAAATCAGGTGTTTCATTTGATTATTTGCGTTGACTTCATACTATGCCATGGCCAAGACGTACCAATTTTGGGTGCCGACTGATTGTTCCGACAAATTGAATTTTTATTCACTTTGAATTTTCACAACATTAACTTTGTACACCAACGGTCAGCTTTTCCAGCTTTGGAATAACATCAATTAATTGTCAAAATTAAAGATAAAACCTAGCTAATATATAGAACAAAATTAAAATTTCTAAGTCATTTCGCGTCCAAACACACCATTAAGCCAGGAACCAATAAAGTCGAATCTATTGAAATTAAATTATTACATCTATACCCAAACAGAGCAGCCCAGACTAAAACAAAACTGGACAAACATGAAGAGTCATCTGATAAACAATAATCATTCCAACTTTCCCTTTAACTTTTTCCATTAAATATATTCAACTTGGTAATCGAATTCAGTCCATTTTCATAGCTCGCAAGCATCAAATACAAACTACGCAACCAAATAATGGCTGAAACTTATCTCGATAAAACGCATTGTCGAGAGTGGCATTCAACCTAACACAAAAGACTTGGCTCTAAATAAGGAAGTGGTTGGGCAGTAATAGTACAATTCTATCTCTTATCAATGATACATACCGTCGTGTGACTAGGTCGTGCAATTCGAATTGCCAAAAATTGCTCTGGTCAGAAAGTGGGAAGAGTCTTGGTCCTGATTGAAGTTCTGGCAAGTCACTGGCCAATTTCGTTCATTTGAAAATTCGATGACCGGACAAGAGCGTGAGCGTAGAACTAAATCAATTGCTGGTTTGTTTGTTTGGAGAAAGGCCAAAGTAGTCATGAACTTTAACCTTAGATTGAGACCCAACTGAAAAAAATGGAGAATCAATTGCTGACTATGGTGTACGGGTGTGTGGTGATGGAATAATTTGCGAATTTCAAGATTATTTGATGACGAAAAATATGTTTGAAAAACATCGAAGCAAAACGATGAATATCAATCTGAATATGCTGAAACTTTCAACATAGCTCCTAACGTGAAATTAATTTCAGCTGCCGAAAATTGATTTTAGAAAGGTGTTACTCATTTGTGTGATTTCCAGTGAAATGTTATGTATGTTCTAAACTTGTGCTAACGAGACAGCTTTAAATAAACACAGTTTTACAGAAGGCAAACAATTCAGTCGGATTAGTGTATTGATATGTTAATTAATTCTAGAGCATCTGCAAATGACAGTGATTGTGTGAGTAACTGCTTTGAAAAATAGGTTTGGCCTAATTGCTTTCTGTCACTGGACATCGTAACGGCAAATATTGATGGATATGCTGACTTATTTTGAAAAAAAAATACCGCAGGTAAAATCAACTTATTTCAATCAAAACTAAAACGCTTAAACTTATTCAACGCTCAAACATGGGAAAAAGAATAGAGTGCGGAAGTACAAATACATGTATGTACAGGGTGTTTTTTAGAGATATAGAGCTTTGAAATTAAATAAAATACGGATAAATTATTTTGATTGCCATGAAATTGGTTTTTTTGGAAAGATAGTTTTTTGTCATTTTTATTTGAACATAATTTCGGGCATGTGAGTACCACGACTGGCACGAAGGAAGTCCAAACGAGAGGTCAAATTTTCGATAACTCTAACCAATAATTGGGGCCCTATCCCGCAAATAACGCCGCGAATGTTGTCTTCAAAATGGTCAAACGTCTCGGGCTTGTTGTGGTAAACGAGTTATTTGGCGTATCTTTACAAGAAATAGTCTAGCGGCGTTAAATCACAAGATCTTGCAGGCCAGTTCACAGGCCCAAAAGAAGAAATTATGCGCACTTCAAATGCTTCTTTCAATAAGTCGATGGTTGCACGAGCTGTATGTCATACTGTGCCATCCTGTGGAAACCAGAGGTCTTCTGCAATACGGCGAGTCAATTACGGAACGAGAAAGTCATTTATCATGGCTCTATAGCAGGGGTGGGCAAACCTAACACTGGTATGATCGACATTAATTTTTTAATTTATGCGCGATCGACTTCGAAAAATCGGTTATATTAACAACAAATTAAAATTTAATTAAGGTCTTTATTGATATTAATATAATAAATACATTGTATTACTACTTTGTGCAATGTACTTTATTAATAAATATTTTGGATTAATTTTTGATGTATATGCGTGACTCTCCATTTCATCAAAAAGTATTGTAGAGTTAGGCTTGTAAGCACTGATGGACAATCGAATAGATGCCATTAAGTGATCATCAGTCAGAGAACTCCTAAGTTGCGATTCGATGTTTTTCATTTGAGAAAACGTTGCTACACATCGATAAAAGGAAGCAAAAAAATGCAAATATCCTCATTGCCACCATTCTCAATAATGGAAATTTTTTAAGGTAATAAAATCCAAAAATAATTTTCATTTGCGCGTGCTATTGTTTAAATTTCTAACTCTAGATCCGATGAATTCAATTGTAAAGTATGAGCTAAATTTGATGAAATATCCTCGTTATCGAATTCTCTAAAAGGAAATGAAATAAATTCAAAAATCGATTGAAGCTTATTGAGATTTGCAAATTGTCTCTCAATTTCTTGTTTAAAATTTTCCAGTTCAGGACAAAACATTTCAATATTAGATGCACCAGTAGGTAAGATTAGTTTGTACCAGTTGGCACAAGGCCACACATAGACCTATTGGTACATAGTGATACCAGATAAATGGGCCAGGAGAAAAAAAAATCAGTCCAAGCGGCCATCGAAGGCCCCGGACTGTTTCGCGAACTGAAGGATGTCTTTCAGATTTTGCATTTCAGATTCACCAGTAAGTTTAATATGTTTTTCTTTAAAAAAGTTGTCTATTTAATTGTGAAGCAAAAGGTTTTAATTTTACTTAAAAAACATTTAACGAACTCAACAAGCCAACAATATTTTCCTTTTCCTTGTAATTGTAAATTAAGCAAGCTGTAACGGCCCATAAAATCCGTAAGAAATGCTAATTTCTGTACCCATACTAGACCTTCCAATTGCTCATGATTTTCTCCCAATGTGTCCAAAAAAACAATAGTTTCAGGCAAAATATTTAGAAATCTTTGCCAAAAGCTTCCTCAGCTAAGCCATCTAAAGCTTAGTACTGTTTTCGATTTCACGTTAAATTTTCATGCAAATTTTCACGTGAAATTTATTTTGGCGAAAATTTAGCTTGAAATAAGCAAGAGTTATACTCACTTTTAAGCGTGAAAAATTACTTGGAACATGCTTTCGCTTTGAAAATGCAGATAGCTTTGGCACATGTCTCCTATCATTTCACGCCAATTTAGTATGTGCAGTTCATTCTTTAGGCTAATACTGAGCTAATCGTGAAGCTAAATTTGGACATGTCTCCATTATCTGGTCATTGTTTCGAGCAAAAATTTTGAAAATGCAGAAAAGCGGGGACACTTATCATTTCTGACGGATAAGATGCCAAGAATTTCAATTTTCGAACGATTATGTTATTGAAAAGACATTTACACGATTCAATTTTCAAATTCAAACACCAAATGTCACTTTTTAGCTCGAAAGAATGAACTGCACAAACTAAATTGGCATGAAAAGATTTTAATTTAAAATTTTATTTTACTTAAAATTGAGATTAACCTTTGTTGCGCTGTGTGTGACAATTTACTATCTCGGTAGCAGGAATACGAATGCAAATGCAGGCAAGGTGTATAGCGGGAAGCAAAAATATAAAGTGTGTACTTTAGAACTGAGAGATTTAAGGAAATGAAACAACTGTATACGTATACGAGATTTAGTGAAGCAGTTTTACTAAAATGATATAAATCTATAAATTGCACAAATCGAGAGCTTAGCTATCTCGGATTTTCCCTTTGGCTTCTCCGCCACCAAGGCTCTGCGAGCTTTTGTGTGAACTAAAACTGTGTGGACTGTCCGATTGGATCTATTACGCCAAGGGCCATTCAAAAATTTACTGAATAAATCGTCTACTAAATTTTTAGTTCACATTTTAAATTAACCTAGTAAATTATTAAAAATGTCTGTGATCGACTGTCGAACTGTTTGCGATCGACCAGTCGATCGCGATCGACTGTTTGCCCACCCCTGCTCTATAGCGGTCACCATTGACTGTAATGTTATTCCCAGCAGCATTTTTGAAGACATATGGACCATATATTCCACCGGCCAATAAAGCACACCAAACAGTGACTTCCTCCGAATGTAACGGTGTTTGGACAACCGCCTTTGGCTGCTCATCATTTCAAGTGGGGCAGTTTTGTTTGTTGCGACCAGAAATGAGCCTCATCGCTAAACAAAATGTTCCTATGAAATTCGGTATCTGCAGCAATTTGTTCTTGGGCCCATACATCGAACCTACGCCGTGCTCGGTGGTCGTTCAGCTTCAATTCCTACACGAGTTGGATTTTGTAAGCCCGCGATCCAAGATCCTTCGGTAAAATCTTCCAAAATGTGGATGGGTACAGGTTTGAGCACGATGTCGCATGGACTCACTTGGGTCTTCATCGATAATACGCTCTACAGCTGCTATAGTTTCTTAATTACGCACTTGTACGACATCTGGATGGATGCGTATTATCAGTGAGAGTAAACGTGGTGCAAAATCGGTCCATGGTTAATCGAATTAATCGATTATAGCGGCCCTGTACACATAACATAACAAATTTACTTCACTGGGGAATGAGTAAAAGTATGCAGAATTATCAAAAATTTGCTTAAAAAGATATGAATGATGCACCGAAACCTCTGGTCATCCAAGTAACTATTGTAACTTTGAAGGCGACATAAAATATCGCATGGAATTTCCGCGCTGGCTCACTCAAATCGATTGGTTGTAGCATCCCCCAAAGACAAAGTTTCAAAAAAGTTTTTGATTGGTCAGAGGATTAACATAAACATGCCACATGTATTTCTGTATATTTGGTGACATGTCTAAGGACAGCAATGTTTTCCGTCATTTTTTTATACTATTTCTCTCTGGATGAGCTACGCTGAGATCACTGAAAATAATGATCTCTGCGTAGGTAGGTCTCACACACACAGTTAAAAATCAGTTACTTTGCTTATCATATCAGGCTTAAAATCGGTTAAAAAAAACAACAGCGATTTGACACATTCGAGAACGAGAATTTATTTAATAATCGAGCGAGAATTTATTTTTCTACTTTCTTTATTACTTTTTATATTTAACAAATTCTTCGTTTTTAACATAGTGAACACATAACATATTATTCCCATCAAATCGAAAGCTTTTCAATCCTATTAACGTAGAAAAAAGAGGAGAGATTGGCCACAAACGTTTCGATTTCATCATAAAACTTTGATTACTGGCAAACGCATGATGGCCTCCTTTTCGTTGCCATATCATGCTGGTCTGCTAGTGGGACCCACACTTCGTCACAGGTCACAATGTGGTTTAAAAACTCTTCCACTTAGGAGTTAATCGTTGAAGAAGCCAGCGGCAGATGTCGAAATGGACTGTTTTTTGTTCATTCGTCAGAAGGCGTGGGATCCAACGAATGGAAACTTTGCTCTGCCCGAGCTCATCTGCTATCTACCGTGCACTCTACCGTGCAGTGGCGAAATTTTCGTTCATATTTGATCCACCCTCGTAAGTTGTATAACAGCATCTTGCTTGTTTTTAGTCTGTAGGAATTATTCAAGAAACGGATATAGATCGGACTAACATGCTTGTGAATGTATAGATCGTGATATGTAGGGAGACATTTTTCACTAGACTATGGTGGAGGTCAGGATATTTGCTAACGAATTTCAATGATAAATTTGCAAAAAAAAAACATATCTTCCTTTGTCCAAATCTGTCTGCTCCCCATCATACAAAATAACACATTGAGGCTGGTTGACGAAGTTCGGAACTCCGCGAGCAGTGAATAATCATTGACGAAAAATAAGCGCGGAAAAAAACTAGACAAGCATAACCATACGTGAAAATTTTAAGACATGGATATCGGCCCAAGACTATGCCCTGTAAAAGCAAATTGGGAAAAATTATAGCAAACGTTTATGGTTTGCTTATCATCATCGTCATCATCGGGGCACTACAGCCCGAATCGAGCCTTAGCCTCCTTAATACTTCGCCTCCATTCGTCTCGGTTCAGTGACCGCGTCCTCAAGTTCGGTGCTAGCAAAAGTGACCTGCTGTCAGCATCTATAGAATCCTCTCAGCGCTTGCGTGGCTTACCGACTGATCTGGCTCCGCTCGCTCGCCCCTTGAGAGATCGTTTCGGGATTCGATTGTCACTCATTCGTTCGACATGGCCAGCCCATTGTAGTTTTTGGAGTCGTATGACGGTAGAGACTTCTGGCTCGTCATATATGGTATACAGCTCGTTGTTGTATCGGATTCACCGTCCAGCTTCTTCCCGTATTGGACCGAGGATCCTTCGCAATACCCTTCTCTCAAACGTATTCAAGGTTTTATTCAGATGCCTGGGTCAACGTCCACGTTTCGCTTCCGTAGCATAGCACAGGTCTAATAATTGTTTTGTAGATGCGAAGCTTCGTATTCCTGTGTACGCATCGAGATTTCAAAGTGGGAAGCACCAAAAAGAATGTCTTAATGGCTAATTGAATCCGTCGTTTGATTTCGTCAAGCTCATTCCCATCCTTCGAGAGGTTCGTCCCTAGATACACGAAGTTGTCTGCGTTTTCAAGGTTATATCCCCTATCGTTATGTTTTGTCTTATTGGCGTCCTTTTCCTTGATTGAGTCATAATTTTAGTTTTTTCTTCCTTAATTTGAAGACCAACTTCCTTGGCGGTTTCGTCTAGAGCTACAAATACTTCCTTGGCGTCGATGAACAAACGTGACATAATGTTGATGTCATCAGCGTAAGCTGCTAGCTGTGTCGACTAAAATAATAGAGTTCCTCTCGTGTCAGCGGGGATTTTTCTGATGACATACTCAAGCGCTAAGTTAAAGAGTACCGGAGCTAGTCCATCCTCTTCTTTTAGCCCAGTATTCGTCGAAAACGAGATCAGCACTTGTGACGTGGTCGTCGTCGTTGATCCGTCCAATCCGAGGCTTTTGTTCCAGGTTTCTTGACAGAGGAAGTTTTTACAAGGATGAGTTGTCGGCACATCGCTCAACCATTTCCATGGGGGGCCTCGGCGATAGTTGCTTCAGGAGACTTGCCTCGTGCCAGAGTTCACACAACTATGTTGCAGGTCTGACAACGTGGCTAAACCTCCCTAATGACCTGAGACGCTTAGATGTACTTCAGCCATCAGGCTGCAACTATGCAAGTTTTACTGAGGATAGAGTTACCTCGTTGCCTCAAACCCTCCTCCTTTTTCCGGGCTTGGGACCGGCATATCACAAGTTAGACTTGCGATCGGCGTACCGCGGAGCTAACTGTGACTCCGATCATTTCCTGGTGAAAACAACATACCGGTGCAGAATTTCCTCAGCGCACCAATCGAGATTCAGCCCTCCCAAAATCTAAGCGGTTGAGAATTTGCTAAACGATTATACGGCTCGGGTATATACGACCGCGCTTGAGGAAAGAATTTCACCAATGCTGCGCGACTCCAGCAACGTAGGTGTCCACGAGTTCTGGGAAGAGCTTAAAAATGCAATCAAGAATGTGGCAGAAAACGTTGTGGGATACAAAGCCCGACGTGCCCGAAACGAATGGTTTGACGAAGAATGCAGAAACTCACTTGACGCAAAGAACGAGGCCTACAGACAATGGGTCCAACGTGCAACCAGAGCCAAAAAGGAAAAATATGACGAGCTACGGCGAATATCCAATAGAATAATTAGGCGTAAGAAAAGAAAATACTTTGACGAGCAGTTGCTGAACATTAATCTAAACCTAGTTAGTAAGAACAACAGACAAGCGTACAGATTAGTAAATACGATCAAAAATGGCTACCAACCCAAGACTAGCCTCTGTAAGGACAAAGATGGCAATATTATCAGCGACACCGAAAGTATTAACAAACGATGGGCGTCCTACTTCGAAGAGCTTCTGAATCCGCCATCAAACATCCTGGCAGCAGAAGCTGAGCTCCATGATGACACCGTTGGTCAAACCCCATCCACACAATCCCCTACAGTAGAAGAAGTTGATCTCGCCTTGCGCTCACTGAAAAGGAACAAAGCGCCGGGCGCTGACGAGATACCAGCTGAGCTACTCAAGTCTGGTGGGGCGGGTTTATTAAGTGCGCTACATCAACTACTGCTGCGAATATGGGAGACTGAGGTGATCCCAGACGATTGGCGCAGAAGCATCATCTGTCCCATACATAAAAAGGGAGACAAACTGCGGTGTGAGAATTACAGAGGCATCTCCTTAGTCTGTACGGCCTACAAAATCCTGTCAAAAATCCTGGAGTATAGGATTAAACCGTTCGCGGAAGAAATCATTGGCGAGTATCAAGGCGGTTTCAGATCTGGTCGCTCCACAATCGACCAGCTTTTCACGGTCAAGCTAATTTTGCAAAAGTGCTGGGAATACGACGTCGATGTATACCAAATCTTTGTCGACTTTAAACAAGCATATGACAGCATCAATCGAGGCGCTCTATATAGTATCATGCTGCAATTTGGTATACCGGCCAAATTAGTGAGACTTGTAAAGATGACCATGACCAACTCCGTCTCGCAAGTCCGGATCCAGAACAGATTGACGGATCCTTTCGAAACTCTGGGTGGCCTGAAACAGGGTGATGGAATAGCGCCCACGCTCTTCAACCTGGCACTTGAGTTCGCTATTCGGGCAATGAATCTGAACACCAGCGGCACGCTACTTTTTAAGTCGACACAATTGGCAGCGTTCGCGGATGACATTAACATCATGACTCGAAAACTGACCGATGCAGAAGAACTTCTGCTTAGACTTGACACCGCAGCAAAGGAAGTTGGACTACGAATCAACGAGGACAAAACGAAAGTGATGATGCAATCTAGGACAAGGACGCCAGCGCACACGACCATCAACGTAGGGGACCTTTGCATCAAATTCGTGGACAACTTCATTTACCTTGGTAGCAATCTATCGAGTGACGCCAACGAAACTGACGAAATCAAGCGACGGATACAACTAGCAAATAAGACATTCTTCTCGGTCCTCCCCATTATGAAATCGAAATATGTGCACAGGAATACTAAGCTCCGCGTTTACAAAACTATCATACGACCTGTGCTGTGCTATGGTTGCGAAACATGGACATTGACACAAGCCTCCGAAAATAGGATCGACACCTTCGAACGGAAAGTTCTACGGCGGATTTTCGGGGCTGTTCGCGACCGAGATGGATGGCGCATCCGGTACAACAATGAGTTTTACGAACTGTACGATGAGCTGGAAGTCTCCAAGATCGTCAAATTGCAACGACTACAGTGGGCTGGGCACGTGCAACGCATGAATGACGATCGCATGCCAAAACGTGTCATGAACGCAAGACGTGTCGACGGAGCGAGGCCTAGAGGAAGACCAAGAGCTCGTTGGGAGAGCTCAGTGTATGCGGACGCCGGGCAACTACTGGGGCTCCAAGACTGGAGGACGCGGTCACGTGACCGAGACCATTGGAGGAATACTATCCAGGCGGCCAAGGCCCGACGTCGGGCTGTTGTGCCACGATGATGATGATGACTTGTGACGTGGAGTCGGTCATGGTCATTTTCACCAGTCGTACCAACTTTGCTAGGATTCCGAACTGCAGCATGCTGTTATATAATGTAGTCCGGTTGATGCTGTCGTACGCTTGTTTGAAGTCGACGAATATTTAATGGACATCAATGTTGAATTCCCAGCATTTTTACAAAATTTGTTTGACCGTAAATATTTGGTCAGTTGTCAATCTTCCACGTCTGAAACCACCTTGATATTCATTAAGAATTTTCTCAGTGTGATGGGAAATCCTTAACTCTAAAATTTTTTGTCAAGAGCTTGTACGACGTACAAAGTAGTGATATACCCCTGTAGTTTTCGCATCGCAGTTTATCTCCTTTCTTGTAAATGGGACATATAACGCTTTTTCGCCACTCACTCATTGCCAGATGCCTGTCACCAATCTATGGATTGCCCTTAAAACGGAAATCCCGCCTGTTTTCAGGAGCTCCGCGGGGATACCATCGATACCCGGTGCTTTGTTGGGTTTCAAGCGGTCCATGGCTTGTCGGACTTCATCTAGTCTAGGAAGATGAGATGAGGCACTGTCAAGATATGTGCCAATTAATGATGGCGATTCGTCGGGTGCGGGGACATTTCCGTTCAGTAACTGCTGGAAATAGGACGCTCATCTTTCCTTCACCTGTTCTGAGCCACTTATGATGCTTCCATCGGCAGCTCTACATAGGCTGGTTCTTCGTTTAAAGCCTTGTTTTAAGTATCTCACTACTTTGTACGCTTGTCGGGTGTTGTTAGCCATAAAATTGTCATTCATGGTATTCAGCATGGTGTCAAAACGCTTTCGTTTCTTACGTCTAATTATTCTATTAGCTACTTTCCGAAGATCGTCATATTTTTTTTTCTTTCTTGGCTCTAGTCGGTCGTTCAATGTGAATTTTGTAGGCCGCATTCTTTTCGTCCAACGCGGCTTGACATTCCTCGTCGAACCATTCATTTCTGCGTTGCCCGGCTGTATATCCCACTATTTTTTTGGCTGCTGCATTCACTGCGCGTTTGAAAGTAGTCCAAATATCGTTGATAGACGTGGTGTTAGGCGTGGAAGCTAGTTCGATTTCCAGAGCAGATCTATACTCGGCTTCCATCGTCTTGTTTCGAAGCTTGTCGACATCGAAATTGCGTCTTGAACTTGCTCTGGCTTCATACGACAGTGATATTCGACATCGATATCGAGTCTTGACTAAGTAGTGGTCGGAGTCGCAGTTGGCTCCACGGAAGGTTCGCACATCTAAAATACTGGAGGCCCACCTTTTCTGAATCAGAATATGATCAATCTTATTAAAGGTGTGGCTGTCGGGGGATGGCCATGTCCTTTTATGGATGTCACGATGAGGAAAACACGTGGAGCTTACGACGAGATTTCTGCTACTCGCAAAGTCGACCAGTCGTTGTCCATTGTCGTTGCATAGGTCGTGAAGACTAAATTGGCCAGTGGTTCCGCGGTGTGTTTCCTCCTTTCCAACCTTTGCGTTGAAGTCGCCCAGCAGGTTTTTCACATCATTTGATGGATCATACAGCCTTTCCAGAAGGTTATAAAAATTATCCTTCACTGCCTCATCCTTATCTTCAGTAGGGGCATGAACGTTAATGAGCCAAACGTTAAAAAACTTTGCCCGAATGCGGATCGCACACCATCTTTCGTTGACAGGCTTGAAGTCGATTATTAGCGGTTTCATTTTTTTGTCCACGATGAAGGCCACTCCAAATTCGTGACTTCCCGATGACTTCCCGCTTTTGAAGATTGTGTACGATCTCATGTCCATAATCTCGGCACCAAACAGTTTCGTTTCCTGGACAGCGAGAATGTTTATTTTGTAGTGAGTGACCTGTTCCTCGGTCTGTACAAGGTTCGCACGTTCCAGGCTCCAATAGAGTAGTCCATATTTCGTTTGCGTGGTCGTTTACGTTGATCCAATCCAAGTATCTGAGGCGAAGTATCAGGTTCCTGAATAAGTCAAGTTTTACGGGAGCCGATAAACGTCTCCGATGGAATCGCAACAACGCCTCCAATGGTATCAAAAGAAGCCAGAAATATAATAGAGCTCCGGTCATTGTTGAAACTTCGGCCAAATTAATCAAATGCAGTGGAAGTTCCACCATAAAAAGCATCCAAGAAGTGCTTCATTTCAATTTGTTTATCATAGAACTTTTTTTTAGCAAGGAGCAATATCACCGCTTTATTATTTTAATTTCTTTGCGGTTACATTTTTTCACTAGTTTAGCGCAGCTATTAGACAGCTTTAATTCAAAAACGGTTTCAAAAACGGTTTGAAAAACTATAATATTTGCACACCAAGGAAATCCAATAAAATATATCAAACTGTATGGGTAGGCAATCGCTCAAAGTTAGCAGTAATAAAGGTCACGAGTTTCATTCAACCAGTCTACGCTAGTTCCAACTATCTCCAACTATTCAACAGAAATGCCAGTCAAGCGTGTATTAGTCACCTAGTCAGCTTATTTTTGACCAGTGAGCAACTAGCCAACCCTTTTCAACTAAGGCGGCCATGCATATAATAAAGTGGGCAGCTTTCACCTGTTTTTATGTCCATTTAAACCCCACCAGGACTTTGTTTTGCGGTCAGTGCTGAGTGGAACGTTGACAAGTGGATACCGTCCGGCATAAAGCAAACACTTCCAAGTGCCTCAGATCCCAGTAACTTATCGACCCATAGTCGAGATACGTGTATTGTTCAGTTTTTATATTTTATGTCGAACAGTAGAACCATTTGGGAGTCATGACGGTTTTCCTGCTTTCTTGCCACGAGTAGGGCTAGAGCAGACACCTGCTCTCGTTGCAAGTGCTATTTTCTAAACGAAACGGGAAAGTTACTAGTTTCGAAACGTGTGATCTGAATAATTTAGTTTAGTTTAGAATCTATTGAACATAGTAAATACGATAAATTGCTGAAAGAATGGGTTGCGCTAGTGGTTCCTTGGCTACAGCGAACGGAAAAATAATGGACGCTGCCAAAGGAGCAGCAACGGATGCAGTGAATGCTGGCGAAGAGGCATTAAATGGTTAGTGATATTTCTTTTATTTTTTATATCAACTGCTTCTGAAGGTTTTCATCAAAACAGCCGTAGTAAAATATCATGTCTTTATCTAGACTAACGAGTTCCAATGAAATGGATTATTGTTCGCCTGCTCAGTACTAAATTTTAGTGCACATTAAATCCCCATTAATAATTTTACACATTTTGGATGTAACTGTCTTCATAAATGTCATTTATACATAATATTTCTGCCATAATCCGTATTTCCCGGCTGATGCGAATGTTTATCGGAACATCGTAAACTTCCGTCTTGCTTGTTCAGTTTTCCAATAAGAATATATTCATAGTAGAAATCCCTATTTTCGGACAACGTTACTTTGATGGAGGGAAATAGCAAGCTTATAAATTATTTACGGTCGTTTTCTTTCCAATATCGAGATTAAACTTTAATAGCTTTTGTGTCTAGCGGATGTGTTTGTTTTTTTTTTCTCAAGTTCGAAAATGAATGATTGTACGTAGAATGAAATCGTGAAACTAAGAAGCAACAAAATAAAGCAAAATAAATTGAAGTCTGACGAAATGATTCAATATACAATATGTTTTCATTGAATCGCCAATTTTATGATAAATTCTGAATATTCATCACGCGTTCATTATTCGGAAATTCTTAATGAACAGGAAAAATATAAAACATAATGGCTTTTGTAGGTATTTGCCATCTTATTTTGTAATTTCAACTAGAATAATTTTTAATGCCAAATACATATTGTACCTTAGCACATGTTTTGACCGCTTTTCACACACATATGTAAGTAACTAGCACATAACATTTTCGGTACCTACGATACCCCTTATGAAAATTGAACATTGTTTAATATTTTATGGATTCGGAGGAAATATACCTAATTGTCAAATATTGACCAAAGGTAATACTAGAAATTAAATATCGGTAGATATGTATATTCAACGATGGACTCCAAAAGTAATATACACACAAACCAGCTTGCCTATACAATTATTCATGGCAGTCTATGGAACTGCAATGAAGTTTTATATTGGAGGCATTTTGCAAATATTTACTAAGAATCTTACGTAAACAATATGTGACCATCCATATGAACAGAGACCTTATCTTGTCAGGGGTCAAAATTGAGCTTGTTGCATTTTCCAGTACAGGATAAAATTCTAGAAAAAACTATTTTTTTAATTAAAAAATTCCACAAATTACCTCAGATATGGATTTTTTTGAATTTAACGTTTGGTAATTTTTAAGAACGATATGCTAAAATAAACCCTTTTTTTTAATGTATTTTTGGGAGCTATAACTCCTGCAATTTTAGAGCTTTGAAGCTGAAACTTTGTGGGTATTTCAAAAATAGGGGCTTCTTATGCCACGCAGAAGTTGGTTTAGAATAGTCAATATTACGGCCGCCATACGTAACTCCAGTTTCGCTCCAGTTTCGTTCCAGTAAAGAACCGAATGAGGTTGGTCCGAAATTGATATCTTAAATACTTTTTGAGATATCGACAAAAAAAATGCTGGCCCAAAAATCGTCTATGTATACATACAAAGTGGTGCAAAATTAATGATTCAAATTTTTTTTTAATAACTTTTTTACTAAATAAAAAAAAATTCTTTTGAGTTATGGAAATCTGTATTTGGACCTTTACAATTTTTTCTGTTAAGTGGAAAAGATGATATCCGTCAAGTGGTGACCGCCAGTGTTGATACATATTTGTGCGCGTTTCATCGCATTTTCCAAGACTTTCCGCAAGATTTCCGATGATAAATGTTCGCTTTCCTGTCGAATATTCTCCATAAGGTCTGCAATTGTCTGAGGCTCGTTGGTATAAACCCGCCACTTCAAGTAGCCCCAAAGAAAGAATTCTGGGCTGGTTAAATCGGGCGATCTTGCTGGCCATGCCAAATTGCCAAAACGGGAGATTACGCGACCATGAAACGCTTCCTTCACAATATCCATAGTGGCTCGTGCTGTACGTGCGGTTGCACCATCCTATTGAAACCAAATGTTCACCAAGCACCGCTTATGCAATTCAGGCAGTAAGAAGTCGTTTATCATGGCCCTGTAGCGTTCGCCAGTAACAGTGACCGTATTAATGGCGTCCCCAAAAAAATATGGCCCAATCACTCCTCCCACATGAACGCCGCACCAAACAGTGGCTTTGAGAGGATGTAATGGCTGTTTGTGCACCACACGCGGGTTTTCAGTACCCCAAATACGAAGATTATGCTTGTTGACGTAACCGCTTAACTGGAAATGTCCCTCGTCGCTCATGATGATTTTTGACAAAAAACGTCCTCTTCGTTGTTGAGATTGAGGATGGCTTGACAGTAATTTACACGTGACTGGCGGTTAGAAGGCATTAACTGATGCACTGTTTGCACTTTGTACGGGAACATATGTAAGTTTTTCACTAAAATTCGCTGTAGGGTCCGTCTGGCGATGCCAAATTGCGTGGTCTGTCGTCTGGTTGATGTTTCATCGTTTACAGCGACATCGTCAGCCACTGCTGCATGAATCACCACAGCTGCGATATTCTCGGTCGAACGACCAGTCTGGTGGTTCCAGTCTCGTGTGGTTCCAGTCTGTTCGAGTCGAGCAGCTAAGCGCCGCACTGTTTTCTCAGTTGGCGCGACACGATGCAGAAATCGACGTCGAAATTCACGCTGCGCTAACACTACCGACCGATTTTTGATCGAAAAAATGGACACAATTATTCCACGCTCTTGCTGAGTATAGCGCTCCATTGCTTGTTTGTTTGTATAGTGCAGCTGTCTAGTACACAAATATCAAATATGGTTCACGTACGACGCCATTTGCAAAAATTATGGCATCTTCCGATAGGGTCATTAATTTTGCGCCACCCTGTATATATATATATATATATATATATATATATATATATATATATATATATATATATATATATATATATATATATATATCTATATATATATAAATATATATATATATATATATATATATATATATATATATATATATATATATATATATATATATATATATATACATATATATATATAAAAATATATATATATATATATATATATATATATATATATACGAGGGCGGTCCGATAAGTACTTAGCCTCATCGATCGATGGCGCCACTGTCGTGTAGTACATTCTCCTAGACGGCTACTGTCAAAATTTCAGCCGAATTGGATTCGTTGTTTGGTTTTGACCGCGTGTGGGAGTGGGCTTACCCGCGAGAAATTTTAGAAAAATGGAAAAAGAGTCATATCGGTCGGTGATTCGATTATTGTTTTTGGAAGGGAAATCGCGCAGTGAAATCAAAGAGCGCTTGGATGCTGTGTGCGGTAGCTCTTCTCCGTTGATGGCGACCGTCTATAATTGGTTTACCGAGTTTCAATGTGGTCGCACGTCGGTTTTTGATGAGCCACGTCCAGGTACCCCAAAAACGGCTACCACGGAGGATAACGTGACAAAAATCCACGATCTCATATTGGTAGACCGCTGATTGAAGGTGCGCGAGATAGCTGAGAGAGTAGGCATTTGAAAAGACTGCGTATGTCATATCCTGCATGAAATTTTGGGCATGACAAAGCTGCCGGCGCGATGTGTGCCGTGTTCGCTCACTCCGGACAACAAGCACAGATCAGTGTTTTACGCTACTTAAGCGCAACGCGAAAGAGTTTCTGCGCCGTTTTGTGACCGTCGACGAAACATGAATCCATTGGTACACACCAGAGACCAAAGAACAGTCGAAACAGTGGACTTCACCCAGCGAACGTGCTCCGGAGAAGGCGAAGACTGTCCTATCAGCCGGAAAGGTGATAGCCACTGTTTTCTGGGACTCATAAGGTGTGATCTACATCGACTACCTATAGAAGGGCAAAACGGTCACAGGGCTCTACAATACCGAATTATTAGGCCAGTTCGACGCCGGATTGCAGAAAAAACGGCCCCATTTGGCGAAGAAAAAAGTGTTCTTCCACCATGACAACGCACCGGTTCACACCTTTGCCGTCGCCAAATTGGTTGAAGTGGGCTACGAACTGCTGCCCATCCAACGTATTCCACAAAATTGGCCCCGTGTGGCTTCTTTTTGCTTCCAAACTTGAAGAAGTCACTCGCCGGGCAGAAATTTGAGTCTAATGGAGAGGTCATCGCCGCCACGGAGACCTATTTTGCCGACCTCGAGAAAACGTATTTTTCAGGCGGGTTAAAGAAGTTGAAGCATCGCTGGGTCAAGTATATCGAGCTATAAGGAGACTATGTTGAAAAGTAAATCGCCACTTTTTCAAAATTTCCATTTTTCTTTTGTAGGATAAGTACTTATCGGACCATCTTCGTATATATATATATATAAATATTACTGTTAATCCTTTTATGAATTAAAACTAAGACTTAATAATATCAAAACAAAAATATATAATAATAAAAATATTAAAATGTGCTGTTTTACAAAAGGGACCTTAACTTGCCACACTGGAGAGATTGGGGAAAATCCCATTTTAGGACATATCCGAGTGGATAATCATGATGAAACCACTTGTAAAGCGTGCAGAATATATCTGAGCAGCCGTACCAAACGAAATCATATCAAACCAAAATCGACAAGATATACCTAAACATCTATTTTTGGCTGTACTGAAAAAAAAGTGGTCTGGCATATGTATATTGGTTAAATTTACTGATCAACATTTTACTTAGATGAAGTACTTAACTTTCCTGAAGCTACCTGCTATAATACGTATTTTGACACTTCTTTTTTAAATAAAAGGAATACATTTTTATTTTTAATGCAATCGTAGCTTATCTTACTATATAAATTAATCAAAAAACTTTACACCTGATGAGTCGGGAAATGAATCAAAATGTTAATATTCATACTGTTACCAATAAATTTCATAAGCTGAAAGCACTATTAAGCTTGCAAAAAGGTAAACAATTCTGAGCAATATTTAACTGAGTAATATTTAGCTGAAGAGCTAACTTAACCTAGGAATTCAAGTACATTTAAATATGCATATTTAAAACAAACCAGACCTTAAACTGAGCTTAGTTGTTATAGTATTTAAATGTTTAGGGAGCAATTATTGACCAATGTTAACCTTTGGGCCCAGTGAACCTGCATCATTAGACCCAATTTTATTTATTTATTTATTTCACCAAGCAAGGTGCACATGTATAAAAACAATGAAATAAAATAGTACATGAATAAAATTACGAAACAAAATAAAAATATAACAAACTATATATAAATACAAGACTAATAAATAGTGCATAAATAAATTAGTTATAAACAGACAACAAATAAAGTAATAAATAAATGACAGATGACAAATAAATGACTATTCATAAAAATCAAATTTAAATTGAATATACAATACATATATGTTAGTATGGTGGGGGATGGGGGAGACTATAAATAGAGAGCCTTGATGATGTTATTTTTAAACGTTGATTTAGAGATCGATGGAGAAAAGTTTTCGCTCATGCTATTGAATAGCCTGCAGCACCTACTGATTGGCTCGTTTGCTGCATATATTGTGTTGTGTTTGTATTCAATAAGCAATCGTCGGGATATAGTGACTCTCAAGGGTTGATTGAGTACAAACTTTTCTTTCAAGTAAACGACATTAGCCACGTCTCTGATGACATCGAAGCTGAAGCAGACAGATAACATTAATCTTCTCGACGCAAGGGGTAACAAGTTAATACATTTAAGGCGATATTCATATGGTGGTAAAAAATCATAAGGGTTGAAAAAATCTTTCAGAGCGAACAGTAAAAACTGCTTCTGAACCGACTCAAATCTTTGGCTGTGAATTTTGAAAGCCGGGTTCCAGATAGTGCACGCATATTCAAGAAGAGGACGCAAGAGTGAAATATATAAGGTTTTAGTAACTCAGAGATTCTTAAACTCTTTGGCTCGCCGCTTAATGAAACCAAGCTGTTTACTTGCTCGGGAAAGCACTCTATCGTAAAGCAGATTGAAGCGGAGCTTTTCATCCAGGGTGACACCGAGATCTAATATGCTGTCAACCCTGCTGAGTGCCGTGTTGTTGAGGCTGTACGTATAATGAACGCGTGCAGTTTTGCGAGAGAAGCTAATTGCGCGGCATTTGGCAATGTTGTGTCTAGCAGCCTTTTCAGTTCGTGATCATTTCTGCCGGTCGGTCCGTATAACCTTTTCTTAAATTTCGCAACTCGACGCTAAATCGGTTTCAGACCCACCACATGGTCTTCGACATAGTTTTTGCAAAACTGAATAGCCTAACATGGTGGGAGCATCAAACTTTCATCTCTACCGTCATGGTTTCGGATATGATCCAGAATGTACAAATATATGCCAAGATAAATTTGATGAGACTCCAGGGCAATTTGATTTTTTTCGCTCATTTATTTATTGTTTTTGCTCATTTATTTATTATTTAAAATTTAAATAATTTAAAGAGTTCACTATGCATGATGCGTCATAAATTGGCGTCTAGGGGGAGATTTTCCTGGGAATACCAAGCTTCCTGTTAAAGATACCGAGGTATATTTAACAGGAAGCTTGGTATTCCCAGTTTTCTTTTCGATCAATTGAGATTGCCATTACTTGCAAAGATTGAGGAACATACAAAGCTACCTTTACTTGGAGTTGCATCCCCCGTAATTTTATGGAATTTATTCTTCTATTCCTGTCACTGTTTTGCTCAGGTAATCATTTGTCATAAATAAGAACGTGTCATATATGTATTGAACTATTTCAAATTGAAATTGGCTTGCCGAATTAAAGTTGAATTAGAGTTGTTTTGAGACAAATTCATTAAAATATGTAAGATTTATTAAATAAGCGAAAAAATTCAGCAGTTTTGGTTACAACAAGCGAATACAAAGGAGCATTTTCTGCAGATACAAGACACCTGATGATATTTTGAGTCATTTAGAGCAAGTGAATTGGCGGTACCCTAGATACTGTACTTCAATCATTTTGCAGCTGCTCGCAATCTTGCTGTGAGTCAATTGCTCTAAACATCTTGAAGAACAAAAGGCAAATTTGATTAATGCAGGAAGGGAGTTCATTGGTAAGAAGCAGAAATAAAAAGGTGCCAAGAATGGAAGCTTGCGAAACTTTTGAGATTGGATGGAAGCGAAATGAAGAGCAGGAGTTGACAGTGTCCACACAGACGCGATCATATGCCTAGAAAGAAAACCAGGAAAGAAGGAAGTCAGAGAATTCATAGCCTTTCAGCTTCAAGAGCAGTAGCATATGGTCAACCGAATAGATAGTTTTAGAAAAATTCGTATGTAAAACATCTACTTGCTTTTGTTGGTCCAAAGCAGGTGCACAAGAATTTGTCAACAACAGAATATTGGAAAGAGTAGTTTTTCTTTTAACAAGCCTATGCTGCGCTTGAGCTAAGAAGGGTTGCACTTGGGGACAATTTGTTATATACAATACATTCGATAAGTTTACTAAAGCGTGGGAAAAGGGATAAAGGATTATAATTGGAAATAGAAGCACAATCACCCGACTTGTGTATCGGGAAAATATTTGCAATTTTCCATTGCATCGAAGAAAAGCCAGTGGCAAGACTACAGTCAAAAATAAGAGAGAAAAAGACAGAGGGAGGGAGATTTCACCACGCCATTGGGAACACCATGATGAGGATCTGAAGTCACATATGATGAAGGTGCGGAGGTAAGAAATACAGTCGAGGAAAGGAGATTTGAAAGAACAAGGTTTGAAATTTTGCCACTCATTTTGAGGACAATTTTGTGTTGGGAGAGAGAGCATAAATATAAAAATGACGAGGTTAGTTAAGATATGCTATATGCCATTCTATATTAGTTGGAAAGTGACTGTTTGTCTAACTAGAGAGTTCCGCAAAGAAGCATTCGTAAGCTGACACAGGACTTGTGTAAGAAATATAAATAAAGGCAATGATTAGGAACTTAGAGGGCGCTAAAGACATCCGAACTAAAATACATTCAACAGGAGGCGAAAATGAAAAATCACGGCAGAGGGTTCTTGTGAGCAACCTTTCCACAGCAATCAAAACACCTCGACCAATCGATTTATCAGCTAGTAAAGATCACAGTCTTTACGGAAAGGTAAAATTGCATTGTCACGAATGTATTCCGTTAACCAAGTTTCCATGAGACAAATAATATTTCTCGATCAACTAACTCCATTATAGGCGACATACTGTCTGTGGATTAAGTATTTAGTTTCTTAATTTATCGATTAATGACTACCGAAGGTTTTTCAAAGGTAGGATGTACATTAGTGCTTGAATCCAGATTATTATAATATATTCCACCATCCTTAACGCCAATACGTCCTTATTTTTGTAGAACAATTGACAATATATATTACTTTGAGTTTTTAACAAATGCATACGATTCATGCATATTCCTTTTATTCGTCCTAATGTTAAAAGGACGCACTGAGATACAAACAGCGTAACTCTATTGTGTATGGTTCAGTTTTCATCCAATATCGTTAACGATTCCATATATCGATGCAAAGTGCTTTGTGAACATGCTGTGTTTCGGCCTGTCCGAAACGCCGACGATTCGAATTTAAATGCAATAGCCTTACAATTTATATGACACTATGCGAAGCTGTACGCTCGTAGAAAACAAAAACGTCCATAAATAATTTAGCGAGACGTACGAGTACATATCTATTTTCCCTCCTTTCTTGGATATTTCTCGATTATTCGAGATAGTAAGTTTTAAATATGTGAAGTTTTAAATATGTTTACGGGGTGGTGCTAATGGATCCACATATTTTTCGTTTTTATTTTACCATTAAAACTCAATTCATTTTATTTGAAAATCTATAGATCGTCATAGCACAATTGGATATATTTAAGGAGAATAAGGACTTTAAATATGTTAGGTTTTGAAATTTAGCCAACAGCTTTCAGGAAATATACATTAAGTATTAATGCGTAATAACATTAATCCAACTGAGAAGTGTTAGAAGTTAACTATCTCATTTAGAATTGATTAGATTGAATTCTGGTTTACTTAAATAAAGAGTACGCAAGCATTCATTTCGTGTATGAATTTTTCGATAAGAACACCTTAAACATCTAGGAAGAATTTTGAAGGTGGTAAACTAAGCCGTGATTACTGGACACCAGAACATATTCAAAGATACAACGGAATCTACTGTACCGTAAGAATTTTCGACTGACTCATTTGGAGAATTTAACTAGACTTTGGTCGTATACTAAGCATATTTGTAAACTTTAGCGTTGAGTTAATCTCTTTGACCAGGGCTTGGAGGGCCCAGTATGAGAAAAATGTGCATATGTTTGCCCTAATCAAAAAGCAGTTTCCAAAACTGTCTCCAGGAAAAATCATATCGATGAGTAACTTTTAGAACGAGGCCGAATGGATTTGAATTTCGTGTCAAACTTGCTATGGACAGGCAAGTCTTGCTATGGATAGATACTTTGTCACAGCTCACTTTGAATGGCATTACAAATAATTGCATGATGGACTTTGACAGGACTTTCAAGTGCCTAAATTACTACGCATTACTTTTAAACAGTGAAGATTCAACAAGACATGGATGCAAGGATACTGAAAAAGTACCATTTAATTTGCTCAATTGATTTGGTTCAACTAGAAACTTATGTTTTCAGGAGCCAACTACAATGTTTGCTTGCGGACCTACTTTTGATCAATTTATATAGAATATGATATCACTCTCAGAAAGTTTTTAGTCATCCTGGCAAACAAGAATCTAAAATACTTTGATTTTAGTCATGCCCAGGGAAGAACAGGTCTATATGGATCTTCTTATGATAAGCAATATATTTTCATTGATGAAATTTCGTAATACCATTTCTAAGTCTTCGCGATTAGTGAATTGTCCGAGCCAAGATCATCTCCAAATGCCGTACATATCTTGTAGGTAGCTGGCGCTGTAGCCGTTCCCAATTAGAGCTAGTAGTAGAGACCACTCTTTGCTTTTACAATTTCACTGACCATCTAGCACTTCAATATTTCTCACAAGACTGACTACATTGAAATAATATTCAAGATTTTAATGACTTCTGAAATCTCGATTCAGAAAAATGTACGGATTACGAGAAAATGAGCAAAAGCTCTGCAGTAAAGGGATATACAAATGAGTCTTTTTATGGAGAACAAATTTCACTCTAAAAAGTGGGTATATAATTAATACTTAATATACTTAATAGGAAATATATTCATTTTTTCGTTTAAAATAACGAATCACAAATTTTTTTACACATTCGATGTGCATTTTTTGCTTTTACGTCATATCAGCTGAATTATACACAGTTTTTTTGTAAATTGAAGCAAAAAGAGTGTAAATTTATTAGTTTGCTATTCACCTTTGCGCCAAAGCCATAAAATTGCATCATTTGTTAGGGTAAAATTACATGATTTGGTCGTAAAAAAAAATATTCTTTTTACGCACTTTTGTAAATTTACATCTTTAATAGTAGGAAACCAGTTTCCTACTATTATAAGGGTAAAATTCAACCAAAAGTTTTTGGAGTGTTGATGCAACAAAAATTGACGTTAAGGGGTAACACCTATGTAGAAATTTCAAAAAAAATCTATTTGTTTGTTTTTGCTAAAATGGCAGGGAAACATGTCTAGAATAACGTCTTAAGTTATTTTCAAAAATAATTTTTTTTTCCCGAGTTATGAGCATAAACGTTGGACGCCCCACCGTGCGGTCGGGGCCTATGCGGCGCGCGTACGGCACGCTCTGCTCCAAAGTCCTTATACCTACCACAGGTATCCGTTGGCGACTTTTCTCATTAGTAAATTACCATTCAGTATGACAGGTAGTAGACCAACATTTGCCACAAAAAAGGCAATAAATCCACAAAGCGAAAACGAGAAACGTGAAAGAGCCGCCCTTTGTTTTCAAACTTTAAATGCGTTTTTCTCGAAACCACATTTGTTGATACGGCCCGCACGATTATTCAGCCAATTTGTATCCGATCAATTTGAAATTTTGGTGCAAGCTTCACAACATCATTTTCTAGGGATGTACGTAAGATTTTGTTGATAAATTGAAAATTTTCATTTTTGCGGCTGATTTTGTACGATTTTTTTTTACCAAAAAATTTTTTTTTTGGAAAACCGTACGCCAATCTTTCAAAATTCAATATTTTTGAAAACGCGTATGTACTTCCCTTGCTTTTAGTTCAAACTTTAAGAAAAGTTTTGATTTTTGTGTTTCAGACCATTTGCGACGACGAAAAGTTGCGGGCCGTTGAGGCATCTTTGAAAAATCGTCTGATGCTCGTAGTCTGGTACAGCCACCATTTTGTATTTTAGGACGTTGTAAAAATTAATTTGTATACTTTAAAACATGTATAATAAAGCCATGTAATTGTTTTTTCAATCAAATATAAAGTTTCCTTGGAAAAAAATGCAAAAAATCACCCTCGAAAACAGCGTTCCACATAGGTGTTACCCCTTAACCCAACAGCTATTGAAATATGAGATTTGATTGAAATATGCGCGATGTTTTATTTTTTCTCTAAAAATTTTTATTTTTCATTGATATTAATTGTTTCTCCTTCAAAGTACTCTCCATCAGATATCATAAATACACTTGTGTCAGCGTTTTTTTTTTCAATCTTCGAAGCACTTATGGAATGACATAACTCTTTCATCGATTCTGCCTTTACTGCTTCAATGTTGCAAAACGTCATCCTTCCATGGGTCTTTTCAGCTTTGGGAGTAGGAAGAGGTTACAAAATGCCATGTTTGACGAATACAGAGGTTGGAACACCATAAAGGTGATTTTTCGGCCAATAATTTACGCAGGTTGGGTGCAAGTGCATTATTGTGGTGCAGCTATTTTAAGGGGCTCAACCAGTGTGAAATTTTCAAGAAATCAACAAAATTTTTTTTGTATTTGTCGATTGTCTATACCTTTAAGAAAAACATACTAAAATTTCAGATACGTGACTGAAACAGTTTCGGAGTATTTACAAAACGCGTGAGTCGAGTCATGTAAGCCAGTTTCTACCTGAGTCATTGCTTGGGCTTTGACAGCCTTGTGGGTATTATTATGAAGCTAGGGACCCTCCCACCGGCATTTGAATACAACAATTTATGTCCGTAGATGGTTACCTGTGAAATTGTTTGTAAACTGTTGCTGATATTACTTCTTTTGAAGCAGGTTAACGTTTTTAAATTGAACGATTTATTTAGTTCCCTCGTAAACTTTGTATAGAGCGCAACGGGCTATCGCGAATTGAACATTAGTGAAAATGAGTGAGAAATCTAGTGATACTTTCCACAAAGGTAATCATGCTAAACCTGCGCATAGATCGAGATCTAAAAAAAGAAAATTTGCTGGAAATCAACATACGTTCGAGCAGTCCACGGCAAATACAAGTACGGCTTCTGGAAAACTCTTACATTCTAGCGATGAAGAAATCCGTATTGATCCTGCTCATGGCTATTGTATCATTCAGTTTTTGTCGGCTTTTACTGCTATTAGCAACCTAGTGATGTGCAAAACTTGTGTGAAAAATGTTACTTTCAAACAAACAAATCCGAGGGGTTTAGGTTTCAAGATTGCTGTTGTGTGTGAGTGCGGTGTATCGTACATAAATTCTGGACCTATGATTGGAAACGCAATCGAAGTGAATAGACGTATAGTAGGTGTGATGTGGCTTCTAGGTATCGGGATAAATGGTTTGAATTTATTCTGTGGTTTGATGGATCTACTGAGCAAATTCAATAACGTCACTTACGCTGGCTGTTTCGAAAATTTTTGGAAAGCAGCTGAATCGGTTTATAAATTATCCGTTAAAAAAGCCGATGAAGAAGAGCGAAAGCTGACATCAGAATCTGAAAACTCAGAAACGAATTTGACGGTTTCTGGGGATGGTACGTGGAAAAAACGTGGTCATACTTCACGTTTGGGCGTAATAACTCTTGTAGGAAAGTATTGCAAAAAGATCATCGATACACGTGTAAAATCTACATTCTGTCAAAAATGTATATACTGGGAGAGAGAGAAAGAAACAGAACCTGAAGAGTACGAAGAATGGCTTTCCCAGCATGATGATTGCGATATAAATCACTCAGGCTCAGCTTCAAAAATGGAAGTCGATAGTGTAAAGGAAATGTTCGGAAGCTCGATTGAAAAATACGGTGTGAAATATACGCGGTATATTGGCGATGGTGATAGTGCCACATATACAGGACTACTAACGTTAGATCCATACGATGTCCCCGTAGAAAAACTTGAGTGTTATTTACATGTTAAAAAAAGAATGGGAACTCGATGCCGTAACGCGAAAAAACTAAACAAAGGTTTGGGAGGAAAGAGTAAAAATACAGTCAAATTATCAGATAAGCTGATCAATAGACTTCAAAAATACTATGGCCTAGCGATCACAAGACACCAAGATAATGTTGATGAAATGGAAAAAGAAATCTGGGCTACATTCTATCATTTGAGTTCTAGTGATAAAAATCCAAACCATGGAAACTGCCTTGAAGGTCCAGAAAGCTGGTGTGCTTATCGTGTTGCTGAGGCTCAGGGACAGAACATGCGAAAGTTCAAGCATGATTATTTTCCAATTGACCCAAAGGTTCAAAAAATTCTTAAGCCAATATACGAAGACTTGAGTAGACGTGAGTTGCTCGATAGATGTCAAGGGAATAACACCCAGAACAACAACGAGAGTTACAATGGCTTGCTCTGGCATTTTGCTCCGAAGCACCTTTATAGCGGCTTAAAAACAGTTGAAATAGCGAATTACCTTGCTACTGTAATATTCAATGATGGATTTTCATCCATCCTAAGGATATTCAGTGTCATGGGAGTGACGATCGGACATGCAGCAAGTAATTATTCCGATCAACGAGACGAAACGAGGCTTCGTATAGCAGAGTACCGGCATGAGGCAGCCACACAAGAGGCTCGTACAGCTCGAAGGTGAGCTGCAGCAAACCAACAGCAGCTTTTTGAAGAAGAGGAAGGTGAATTATACGGGTCTGGAATAGCAGATTAGGATTAGGTATGATATTTATCGTTTTATAAATGTGAGATCAGTATTTTTTTCTTTAAACGGGTTTTTCTCAAAATCGCGTTTTCTAAATTTGCTGCCACTGTAACTTGAAAAATAATTATCCAATCGACTCAAATCTTGTTTTGTTGTTTTAAGTATTTATTTTTGCATTGAATGAACCTCCGATATTTTAGTCGAATGAAAACTGTTAATTTGCTAAGGAAAATACCATTAGATATTTAAGCTAAATTGTAAATTTTTTTTTCAAAGCTGCATAATTTTTTTGGATTTAATTTTTTTCCCACATATCTGCTTCAATCAATAGGTGATATTATCTACTTTAACGCCTTTTTTGTTTGATTTTATTTCAGGCACTGTAAAGACCGCAACAAGGGCAGCAGTGCGGAAACTTTTTTTTTTGTTGTCCTCTGAGAGATAGTGCATATGTAAAAGAAAATAGAAGATTTTCATTTGAAAAAAAATTGTAAATATACTGTAATTATGTATCAATATACTCAGAAAATTTCAAAACAATCAGTGCAGAACTTTTTATTTAAAAAATACCCGAAAATCGCCTTATTTTTTTGCTGTTACACTGGTTGAGCCCCTTAAATTGTTTCGCAGCGAATCTGGCACTTTCTTTAGAATCTTTCACACAAATGCTGTAAATATTCCAGCTAGTATTCCTTATTTGCCATACAACCTGGTGACTAGAACTCACGATAATCTACACCGTTGAAATCGAAGAACACATTAAGGAGAACCTTAACAATCGATCGAACTTGACGAGTTTTTTCGGCCTCGGCTGTGCAGGAAACTGTACTAGATGATTGAACTTTAGATTTGATATCATACGCATATCCACGTGCTTCGTCACCAAGTTGTATTCCATTTGCGCTGCTCTGAAACATTCTTGACTTCCTTCAACAACTCTTGAGTAATGTTAATTTGGTGCTGTTTTTGATCGAAATTCAACAATTTTCAAACAAACTTTGCTGTCACTCGTTTCATGCCCAAAATATCTAATAAAATTACTAGGTATGAACCAAATGATAGTGATTCGGCGATTGCCAATGATCGTTTCTTTAACTTTTTGTTGACGATTGCTGAAACTAACTGATCGTTGATGTGTTGGGACATCCAGGGCAATAGTCATTTTCAATGCTTTCAAAGCTTTCTTTCTTTCCAATCGTAAACGCTTGTTTTATTCATAAAAGAAACATTCAACATGTTTAATGTGTCGCTCCAATTTATTCCATTCTTAAAGCAAGGTTTGATGCAAAATCTTTGTTTCATTTTTGTCGCAAGTTAAAAATCGCCGAGCTGGCCAGAACATGTGTATTCTTTTTGACTGCCAACAATAAAATACTCACCTAAAATGGCTAACAATGCCAAGATATATTTGAAAGTAGTATACTCACAAAACAACAAAAAATGTGACAATTGCATTCATACAACTGGCGATATTTAAAAACTATTTTTTTATTCGTATTATTTGATCACACCTTGTATATTAGAAAAAGCTGATTTTCATGACGATTGACCTTCAATAATTTTATTTGTGCACACAATTTTGTAATGAACTTTTCACAAACTGTCTTTGATACCAAAAGAAAATAATTTTATTGTGAAAGCTTCAATAGGTTTTTTTTTGCAAAGAGAGTATAACGTTGGCATAAAATATTTAAATGATATCTTTAAGCTGAGAAAAGAGTATTTGCTTTCACATTTATCTCTTATATTTCATGGCAGTAACTGACATCGATGACCATTTTGCTTCTAATGATCCATCTAAAATGTACTACATAATGAGTTTACAAAGCAAAGGACGATCAATTTTTCTTAAAACTTATTACATGAACCTCTATGAACCTTTCGTGTTGTATCAAGACTTCATTATAGCTTTAAATAATATTAAATTTAAATGAACAAAAGCTCACATGCTTTTGCGCAATTTATATGGGACCAATTTGTCCGGAAAATAGTCTTCAATTATACAGCAGACATATTTCATATGCCACTGATTCTCATAAACACAGTAATGACAGTTCTAAATAATTTAACATTCTGCAAAACGGCAGCTAACAAAAGCGATTTTCTGCTCATTTTCACGTTACATTCCCAAGTCCAAAATGAGAATTATGTTTGATATTCGTGTTAATACGAAAGGGATTATTTCGCCACGAGGGAGGCTTAATACGAATATTTATTATTTTAGTTGAGGCTGCATTTTAGTTAGGATGTTTGTCCATAATACATCGCTCTGGCACGAACTATAAAGCTGAAATCGGCCTCCTAGAAAGTGGCAATAATTAATAATAGACGGACCAAAAAACTATTTTCAACCATAACGCACACGTAATATTCGAATCGAGCTAATGTTTAATATTCGAAGAATGACACATGGCGGGTGAATGACTTTCAAAGTAAGTTTTCCACTCTGTGGTTGCCACTTTTACGTGTCACATTTTCTAAGCACATTATTTCACAACTGATGAAGTGAAATAATTTGCTAATATATACGGCCCATATGTTAGAAGCTGTAAATAGCTATTACTCAGGAAAAGTTCATTTCTTCACCTAACGTATTGTTCTGTTCTAATACAATTGAGTTTCAAAAAAAAATAGAACACAACAGATCAGCCAAACAGACGAATTTCCAAGTAACTGCATAAAAAATGGCATTTATTGCATCCATTCTTTTAAAATTGTGGTTCTTTCGAAATCATTCAAAATTTTCTAAAGTAAGATTTTTATTTACGTAAATACAAAGCATAGAACGCTAAATAAGTAAGTGTTTGTGAAATTATTTTTTGTAAACCTTTATTGGCTTTATGATCTGCAAGTGCTTAATGGGGCTGGACTTTGGCGTTGAAACGACTACTTTCCCTTTCCTAACTCTACATCTTTGTCTCCTTAGAAAAAAACAGAACTTTTGCCATTCTGATTAAACATGTAGTAGGTCCCGCGTCGTAATGCGTCCTCCTAAGAGCGTGCACGCGCAGGAAGGTCAATCGAGCTACGTCAACATCCCCTTTCGGCACTTTCGTCTATTTTCACACTCATATCGCCTTCAATCGAAATGGAGACTTTGACTGGTTTGCAAATGATATTTTACATCAAAGCGTACCATCTAAATAACGGTAAATTTTACAATAGTTCCTAAATTTACAATAGTACCTAATATACATGTTAATATAGAACATGTGTTCGCGGAAATCAGGCTGATTTGCAATTTCAAAAGACGAGATGAATGAATCAGGTAAATTTGAGCGTGATCTGACTTCAAACCGATAAAGATGTCGAATTCACATGATTTGACTTCACTGCAAACATACCATAATGAAAACGGGACAAGTGCACTGTGAATTTACTCGGTTTTTAATTTACCCATAATATCGGTAGAATGCATAGAAAGTGGTGCATGTTTATGTAAATTCTGTTTATACAGTAAAAGACCTTTCAAATTTCCACATTGGGCGCTAAAATTTACATCTATTTATTATCTTATAAATATAACAAAATGTACCTTATAAACTTAAAAGAAGAAAAATGAAAAAAAATCTAAACACATAATTATGTTCCTTGCGTTGCAGCTAGTCTTCAACATTTTACTTGAGCTTTATATCGTCGCGCCTAGAATTTTTGATTATCCATCAAAATTCAGTGGAATCTAAATGAAAAAATACGACTTTTCCTCTCAGTATGGCAAGAAAATTAGGCGACGTTTAATCATGCAAAAAAATAGTTGAAGATTATAACGTCAAACCAACTTCAAGCTTGTCATTGGCCTCAATACTCCAACTATAGTTTCACGAGGACTAATAAAATTACCCTTCCATTCAGTTCCAAAAACCGTCACTAAAATGATTATGATTGTTACAAGAAATCATTTATCAAAAGAATCGCATTAAGGCTGCGAACGCTGGATGCGGAGCCGTACTTAATGTGACTGGGCAACCAAGTGGGGCAACGCAATTCGCTAACGCAAACATTACTTGGTAAGAAGCTTAAAAAAAGTTATTTGCTTCATAGTTTTGTATCTGAATCTATTTATAAAAGAAATCAAGTATAATCAAATATATCATTGTTATATACTTACATACGTGTATATTCAGCTAATTTGGTGAAAAAGTATTTAATATTTGCAATTCCAATCTCACCACTGTTCTCCAAGCATGAAAAAACTATATATATATATATATATATATATATATATATATATATATATATATATATATATATATATATATATATATATATATATATATATATATATATATATATATATATATATATATGTGTGTATATATATATAAGTATATATATATACATAAAGTATTCAGCTAGCCAAACCTCAATCAGACACAACGTGACCTCTGGTTAGAGTGCAATCGATAAAAGACTCCAGAACAACTGCGAATAGGCTTCGGTTTCTTGTACATGCTTGATATGCGTTGTGGTGTTCTAGTTCAAAGCCATAATTACCATAATGAAACTGTTGCATGAAATCGACAAAGCTGTCGGCTCGGCAGCAATTTTCTTCTGTAACCACACTTTTCACGTTCCACGCTGGCTAACTGTGGGGAGATTATTAATGATATTATGCAAATATCCATGCTGATTTCGTTTTACTGTAACTTTTTCTGAAGTTATACTTTGAATTTTCCTCAGTTCTCTGCCTCTGGTACAAAATAGAGGGATGAGATCTACTGCCTAAACTAAGCAAATAGCCTGCTTAAGAAATGAATTAGGACATTAGAAATTTGGTTTATGGTTTCAAAACGAACAATATAATTATAAACTACTTAACACTAAACATTTAATTTGACAGAAAGTTAGGAACCGAACTTTTGAGGAAATTGACTTTCAAATTGACTCTTGTTCGGAAGTTGTATCTCAGTGAATATAATCATCCTTTCAATGATAGAAAAACGTTGTTGAAATTCACAGCGTCTGTAGGTATATGATTTTGGTATGAAAATCAGCACGTTTTCCCATTATTTGGATGTTTTATGGGATAAAATGGGAAATCAAAACTGAATTCGATAAAATGGTCATTATCTTAAACCGCGAAAAGTTGATAAATAATAATGAAAGCAATCGTTCTAGGCATATGAGAAACATAACTATAAAGATTTATAGAAGCGATTTATCTCAACGCCCTACATTAAGTGCATCGCCATTTAATTTTCTCTTCAGTAAACTTCTTCCACTTCTTCAAATACCGTTATTAGTGATGATATTTTTGGAAGATTTGGTCCATTCAAGATTGTATCCTATTTCTAGATAACGATTTACAGCACTGGGATAATTACTACTATTTTCACACAAAAAGCCATCCATCTATTGCTTACTGGCTAAGCTTTAATTTTCGTTTTCGTTTTAAAAAAACTATAGCAATATGTTGTTGGAATAATTATCAGCAGGCTCAGACAAGTTTCCGCAGTTCCCTGCATCCTATCTCTAATAAAGTTCTCGAAAGGATTGTTTAAATTAGTCTACCAACTACTCAACATCCGGTTCCTGCTCCTGAGCAACATGAGTTCATCAAAAGCAAATCTTCCACCTCTAATCTCATAGACTTCACCAACTTCATCGCTTCTTCTTTAGGCCAACAGAAACATGTGAGTGTAGTATACGTCGACTTTTTTAAAACTTTTGGTTCTGTTGACCAGAGGCTTTTTTTTTATAAAGCTTGAAGGTTATTGGATATATTGTCTAATCTGAGTTTCTAATCCACGACATCGTTTCCTCTGAGCTCACTTTGCGGAGTTTCTCAGGGTTCCATTCTTAGTCCATTATTATTCCCAGTATTTATCAATGATCATAATTCTCTTTGTTGATTATCTCAAGGTTTTCATAGTAATTGCAATTCTAGCTGATATGATATGATAATGATATATAAAGAAAAATAATAAATAATTGAGTAAAAAAAAAGGCCTTGACAAAGTATGAAAATTAGACACTCATCGATAAGTGCTTCCAAAAATGATAATTAAAGGATGGAAAGAAAAGAAAATTAGAGACTATAGGAGATGCTGAACTTAAACAGCAGCAAGCTAGTAAACCTACGCTGAAACGATGCAATAGCGCGAGATAAATATTGAAAGCAAGGAAACCAGATTTGGCACTCGTATTTATGAACACTACGAACTAAATTGAAAAATAAATGAATATAATGCCGTCCTTAACATACACACTCTGCCTGACATTTTTTTCATTTATAAGCTAACACTGGATTTGAAAACTACATACTCTGTTACATCATTCTACAAAATCTTTAAAAAACATGTCTTTTGTGGAAGTATGCACTCTCCGTATATCTCAAGCATAAA
Organism: Nemotelus nigrinus; assembly: GCA_947369275.1. NCBI lineage: Eukaryota > Metazoa > Arthropoda > Insecta > Diptera > Stratiomyidae > Nemotelus > Nemotelus nigrinus. The sequence goes on along the minus strand of OX376373.1, from coordinate 68,886,638 downwards.
TCAAAACGCAAATCATTGAATACCTCAAAAGTTACTAAAATGTAGATAGAAGGTTTAGGGCAAGCACGGCAGTACTGGTCGAAATTTTGGCAAACATACATATATGAAGAGCGTAAAACAAAACCAGCGACCTTATATGTTCTGATCGTGTTATTCACGATATGAACATTAAATATAAGCTCGGAATAAAACACCACCCCAAGGTTTTTAAAATGCTGGTCAACAGGCAGGGAGACACCAAACCATTTTTCATCAAAATATATATTATCGTCACCAATAACTTATATCAACACCATAGTAGTAAGCGTCAAACCATGCTCTCATTTTTTTCGCATCTATGCTCAGAATTATCTGATATAAATCTACAAGTAACTCAACTGAAACTGACTTAGTTACACACGCAAAACTTCACTGTTTCATGTAATGTTTACGGTAGTGGCTTCATCGGATGTTATTTTTTTCAAAAATGAGACCACAGCTCGCGCAACATTTAATAACCAACACTACCTGGCAACGTTTTGTGATTGTTTCTTCAAAATTATATATGAAAAGCAGAAAATCATATTAGTATTTATTCATCCAGGAACTCTTTAAGTGACATCATGGAGTCAAAACAAGAAAAAGTACGACAGCAAATTATTTTCAAATATGTACAAAATCCCGAAATCAAGTTTTCAAAGATTGATAAGAACCTTAAAACGTCACTTTCAACGGTCAAACAAGTAATAGCTAATTATATGAAGGGACTATCTGTTACAAGAAAAAGAAAATCAGGTAGGAAATCTGGAAATATATACAAAGACTTAGTGAAGAAAATTGGAAGGAATTTCAAGACGAAACCCAATATTTTCGTTCGAGATATGGCTGTAGTTGCTGGTACATCGAAGTCAACGGTAAAATAAATGAAGAAACGTTCAAATATTCACTATACAAGGTGCAAAAAGTTTCAGATCGATCCGAAAAAAAGAAGAAAGTAGCAAAAACGAGGGTCGATCAATATGTGACAAAATTCGATTGTGGCATTTTAGATAACGAGACTTATGTCAAAGCGAACTTCAACCAGATTCCTGGCCATGACTTGTGCATAACTAAAGCAAAGGCTGTAGTGAAAGAAGTTTAATAGAAACCCACTAAATTTCTTAAAGACTACATAGTGTGGCAGGCAACTTTTTGAATTTGTTTTCTGAGAAGTGATATTTTATAGCAAAAGTTACAATTAAAGTTATATTAAGGAATGTCTGCCGAAGTGATTGTTGCCTTTCATTAATAGGCATGAAGTTTGTGTGTCGTTTCGAATAGACCTAACATGTTGTCATTATGCTTAAAAAACACTAGAGTGGTAGGAAAGCAGCTTTATCACTTTTGTCCCTAAAGAAGCCAATACGCCAAAGAGTCCTGAACTTAGGTCAATAGAACGATAATGGGCTCAAATAAAACCAATATTGATCGAAGGCAATGTTAAAACTAAAAATTTAACTGGCTTTAAAAAAAATGGAAAAAAATCATACCAAATCGTTAATAAGGCCCCGGTGAAAAATTTAATGCTCACCCTCAACTGAAAATCTTAAAAGTTTTACTACAAGCGACGCTAACGTTTATACACATAAAAAGTAAAAAAAAATAGTAAAATAATGTTCTCATATTTCTAAACTTAAAAGATTTAATTTTATTTTCTTCAATAAAAAGATCAAATTTTATTGAGACAGTTCTTGGTTCCAGCAAATCGTCGATAAACCCATTGACATACTTAGGAAACGACTCAAAGAAAACATTATAAAACGAGATATAACAGTATTTTAGCCACCAAAATCATGCGATATAACGGCACCCGAATAATTCTCTAGATACTTTGTAAAGCTATTGGTGCACGCTGATAGCCAGGCTACAGAAGCTAATATTCGGCGCATTGTTATAGATGCGGCAAAGCGGCAAACCATCGGGCCGCAAGGAGTTTGGAGTAGCACTCATAGTTAATAAGCAGCTTAAGTCGCGCGTTACCGACTTCAAACCCATAAACGAAAGGCTGTGAGCGATTCGCATCAAGGCGCGATTTTTCAACCTCTGTGCACGCTCCCACCGAACTACAAGAAGACTCTGTAAAAGACGAGTTCTATGCCTGCCTTGAAACTCTCTTCGACTCACTTCCACCAAATGATGTAAAAATGCTACTGGGAGATTTCAATGCAAAAGTCGGGATTGAAAGTTAGCATCGGGGGACCACTGGAGGACACAGCCTCCACAAAGAATGCCCGGTAGGCCCGGGCCTAGGGCGGCGAATTTCGGGGGCGGCAAATTTTCTATTTTTTTTTTTGGGGCGGCAAATTTTTTTTTCTGTCATACATACTTATATCTGAGTGGAATGAGTCTAATGCCTCAAGCCGACCGAATTCTCTAAAAAAAAAAATCAGTGCATGCAAAAATTCACCTCTAATGATTTTTTTCGTACATTGAAAAATTTGACTTATAATAGGCGTATTTTTTTGCTCTCCCTATCCATAACAGAACAATGCTAACTAGTGTAGACGCATCAGAAACAGCAACAACTCCTGTTATGGATAGGAGGAGTCGTTGTTGTTTCCAATTCGTCTGCAGTGGATAGCATTGTTCTGCTATAGAAAGGGGAGCAAAAAAACACGCCTAATAAATATTGAATTGCGATAACAGTGAAGGTCCAAAGAAACTCAAAAATACATCAAACGTAAAGAGAAAGTATCTGAAAATACCTAAAAGAACCACAAAAAAAACACAAAAAGAACCTAAATAATAACTCTTTAATTTACGAAATGCTTATCAGAAGTAAATAATTGAGAATTTTTTATTATTATTATATGTATAACCTATGACTGCATTGTCACTATTGAAATCGATTCGAGAAAATGACCTTCAGACTGTGTACCCCAACGTCGACATCGCATTACGCATTTGTGTCTGCACTTCTGCTCTGAAGACCGGAGCTTCTTGGGCTTACATCGAGGTAGAAATTATCTGCGTTCTAAATTGAAGGAAGATCGGCTCGATGCTCTCGCTATTCTCAGCATCGAGTCCGCATTATTACGATCTCTCAATTGTGATGAATTGATAACTATGTTGGCGACCCAGAAGGCAAGACGTTTGGCGATATCGTTTACGAATTATAATATAATTGGCAATGTACAAGTATAATTGAAAAGATTTATAAATGATTGATTGATGATTTAATAAATTGATAAATTGTTCGTATGTTTGGCATGTTTTTTTTTTCTTTTTGTCGAAAGTCTTCACATATAGTAACAAGGCTGCAAGGTTGAACCTTGCGAATTGATATTTTGAGGTTTTTTTTAGGTACTTTTGGGTTCTTTACCGTGTGTGTGTATTTTAATTTTTTGTGCGGCAAGGGCGCAATAATAAGAAATTTTCACGAAGAAACCGGTGCTGGTTTTATCTGATATTCCATTCTTTGTGAGCTCGGGCGCAACGAAAAACAGCGAAATATTCTTGAGAATCGAAAATAAATTGCATATTATTGCATATAATATAATTAACGAAAAGGGTGGCAAATATTTCTGAGGCCTAGGGTGGCAAAATGGTCAAATCCGCCCCTGCACATACTTCACTTTCATATTACTTTATAGACACATACTTGATAATAGACTCTTTAAAAAATCGTGCGACCTTACAAACAGCAGTTAGAAGTGTAACCATTAAAATTCATTCTATTTGGAAAACGCCGGGAAACAATATTAAGATGGTTTCTGAAATCTTTATGCAAGCTTTATAGCAAAGAAATATGTAAACGATGTAGGTATTCATAGAACATAAGCACACGCTATTTGAAAATCAATCAAACTAGTTAGTTAAAATTGGGTGGCCACGTAAATTATGAATACCAATTTCGTGTATAGCACAAAGAATTGCAAGTTAATTACAAATGAAAATTCAAGGGTGTATTAGACAACATCTTTAAGGACAGATAAATTGTCCGAATCATTATTTGATTTGCTTAACAGCATTTTTCATTTTATGGCCACCACTTAAAGTGATTAAAAGCAGAAAATACTCCTTTGAATGGCACATGCTTCAACAAGTCTCTGTCATAGTGTCTTGAATGAAAACCGAAGGTCTGCAACACGAAAAAAAAACGATTCCGTGAATTTTATCATCAGGAAACATTCCACGTAGCTTTTTCCCGGAAAAACCCTTCAGTCTATTAGAGAGCAACATAGGATGAATCCATATAATGACAATATTAAGGAATGTAATTAAGAAAGGGTAGCCAGTTACAGCAACCGTATAAAAATAGAATTTAAAAATGAGATAGATTATTCGTAGATGGAGAACTGCAATGCTTTATGCGGAAATATAATCAAGTTCCATGAAATCCAGAAAAATAAACGGAATAGTGTAGATTTTCCATAGCTATGATATTTCCTAGGTATTTGTTTTACAAATGAAACAAAATTCGAATAGCTAACAAATGTCAATGATAAATTATTTGGTATATGTATATACTCCACCAAGCATAGTTTCATAGAGCAATGTTAAATCACATAAAAAAAACTCAATTCTAAAATAATTTAACTTAAAAATATACAAATTTGGACGTACTACAAAGATGCAAAACCTGGAAGGCAACAAACAAAAGGGAATTCCTTGGTCAAGAAATGTATGGGGGTGTAAAATATTTTTCAAAAGTCTGTCCAGGCAAATGAAAAAGAATTTCTCGAGAAGTTGTCTACCGACTTTATCTCTGCTTCTACGGCCGATGGAAACGGGTAGATTCATGCTGCGGAAGTTTTACAGTTTTATATCCCAAAATCTTTGTTTGAGCTCCCTGTATTAGACTTTTGTTTGACAGACATATAGCTTCCCATATCTACAGAACGTAAGGTCATGTAAGTTGGAGCAAGGCCTCGCAAAGCAAACTTTGGGTATAGAGAAAAAGAGGCTAGCACATTTATTTCATCCATAAATTATATTCACTCAGTCACAAAAGTCTACATACACCTAGAAAATCATCAATATTTACAAAACTACGAATATTAATAATTTAAAATATGCATATTCCAAAGGTTTTAGCACGTTCATAAATATAACGTAACGAAATAATAATGTTTCTAAAAAATGGATGCCAGAAAACCAAAAAAAAAACCTTGAAATTTATGCCACTAAAGTCTACAGACAGCTAGTACATTTCTCAGAATAACGGTTCTTTAGCATCATTATTCCGATTTGGCGGAACGTTTTAATGGTTAGTCATTGCTATTGTTTCAGTTTGCATAGTGAGTTAGTGCAGTTACAATATTTAAATACAAATATCGGTGAAATGGCTACTCAAAAAGAGGTTTCGTTCGAAATACGAAAGTTTATATAAAATTAAAGCAAGGGGATAAATCGCTGGGCGAAACAGCAAAAATAGTGAAAAAAAACCGGGCTACTGTACAAACAATAAAAAAAAAAAATTTATTTCGATCTGGTCGTCCTAATATCTTGAATGATCGTGACGTCAGAACAGTACTACGAAAAGTTAAGGAAAATCCGAAAATAAGTGTACCAAATATAAGCAAATGTATTGAAAATGAATTGGGAAAAGCAGTGCATCCAGAAACCATTCGTAGGACTTTGAGATCCGCAGGATTTCACGGACGCGTGTCAAGAAAAAAACCGTTTATTTCGGAGGCGAACCGAACACAACGATTGAACCTCGTGAAAAAAATACCAAGATAAGGACAACAGCTTTTGTAAAACAGTGCTTTTACGAACGAAAATCGCTTCAACATATTTGGATGTGACGGCCGTGAAAAAGTTTGGCGAAAAGTAAATGCGAAGATCTAGAAAGCAAATGTTGTCCCAACTGTTAAACATGGAGGATGTAACGTAATAGTTTGGGGTGGGATGGCAACAGCTGGTGTAGGAAATATTCATGTAATTCAACGTACTGCGATCTAACCTGAGACCATCTGTTGAGCGCTTAAAGCTCGGACCGACGCAGACCCAGTCCTTGTCAGTATCAATTTTTTTTTCGAAAAATTATTATTGCTTTCTGAAAACCATCCATAAAAAATCGTGAATCACTTATTATGATCGTGCTGAAAATTACCGACTGTTGATTGTTACCAAAATTTGAAAACAAAAACAGCTCCACAGCAACCAATTTCGATATTTTCCCTTAAAAATAGGCTTGTTGCTATCGTCTATGCTCAGCTCAACTCCAACCTGATTGATGTGGTCACCACAGTACTAGCTTGTAATAAAAATGAAAACCTAACAAACGCGTCAAAGGACTTTCACATCTATCCTTTTTAGCTCTTAATTTGAACGTTCACGTGGAAGCAATAATAAAACAATTATTTTGGGTCCACTTACCATCCTCCTGAAACCACAACTAAAGTTAAACATGTTGACATTGGCAACCACTTGAGGCGCTCACTCTACAGTCCACCAGTGTTATTATCTCTTTATTAACATTATCCATCAGAATATATGTGCTTTGAGAAAACAAGCCAACAAAGACCAAGTTTTATGTACAAATGTAATCATGGTTCCTTTACCTTCAGCTTACACGTGCTTGTGTGTAATCAGTATGCTTCGTATTTGTATGACAGCCATAAACATTCGTGAGTCCACTGGCTTGATCTGTTTCACTGCTATTTACACATCCCTGTGAGCAGTCAAATAATTTTATACTGGCCCATAAATCATTTTGGGAAGGATAAAGAGAGAAGTTAAAGCCCGTTTAGCTACCACCATTGACCCAACATTAAAAACCCGCACGCCTTTATCTTTTTTCGCATAAGCAATCATTAATGTCTGGTTATCTAACGCAACTTGAAATTAAATTCACATTTTTGAACATTTTAAAGTTCAGCTTCGTTCAAACGGGCATTTCCATAAAATATTAATTCGGAGTAGTCACGAACGGAATAAACACAAGCTAACCTTTCCGACCTTATAACATAAGCCCCTTTCCATAAAGTAGTCGTTACGAATACATGCACATGTACAGTTAACGTTTCTCAGTTCAACGCAAACTGGAAAGGCTACATGAAGTCTGTGCTGGTAAAATAGAAAAATTGATTTTCTGCTGCACAACAACTCGCTTTTATTTGGATTTAGTCGGTTTGATGAAGTTTTTGGTTTTCAAGTCAATTCGGAAAAACACTCCAACTTTTCGAGTTGAAGAATGGGAATAAAAGCCTTGTAAACGTTTACTTACCACTCCCAAGAGATTTGTTCATGACTCTTTTCCACGTGGAGAGTTTGATTTTCTCTTGCCTTTTTTCAGCAGTAGCCATTTATTTCCTAACCAAGTCAATCTGTTTTTAATGATATACTAGCAGCCCCGTGAACGCAACTGAAGGTCAAGAAACGAGAGTTAAAAGAAAGAGGTCACTCGATTTAAGCAATTTTATGGGAAATGGCCAATTAATGGCCACTAAAATGTTTTCAACGTTACCACTTGTTCAAAAAAAGGCAAATAAGATTGGTTTTGGTGCAAATGATAGTGAGAAGTTCGTAAAATTTTGTTTTTGCGATTTGGATATGTACAAAATTTGAATTCAACCACCATTTGATCGCTTCACCTGGTCCTAAAATATGTTCGGACATTGCTCTCCTTCCATTTTAGTATCCGCTGGTGATGGGTAATTTCGTTACTTTTAAGCAATGATAAAGAGTCATCATTTTCGAAGCCAACAATCATTACTAACACTTCGTTACTCATTACTCGCCATTGTATTCTAGTTGCTGCATCATCTTATTAGCCCTGTGCGTTATCGGATGAACATCGCTCAGAAAAAAAACATGCATGCCATGCTTAAAAGAAATAAAAACACATCAGAGAGACAGTTTTACCATGAAGAATATAAAAAAACAGCAAAGTATTAAAAATTTTAACAAATAAAAAACCCTAGCGCATCAGAACCGCAAGAAACACTAATGTTCGAAGAACAGTAGAGGATTTGTGCAGATTTTGAGTGTATATTCTAACACTACTTACTTTTCCTACTTAAAACTAATACACCCTAAGTAATAATAGAATTTAATCTTATTTTAATTTCGGTGACTTCTTCGAAAGATACTGCGGTAGAAAGGTGTTTGGGGTTGCCATTCGAAAAATGTCCAGAGGTTAGAAAATTTAAACAATGTTTACTTATTTTCATTGCAAATGTTTGCGATGAAAATACTTAATGCAAGTATTTATTGGAACGAAAATAACAAGTAATAATAACTAGTGCTAGCAGCCCTTAATTATCACCGAAGCCAAAAATATGTCGCATCTGCCTTACGTTGAAGTCAACCAGCTCTGCGAATTTCGTATTGATCCGATGACTGTATTGGAAGTTATAGGGATGCAAAGAAATTTAGGGCTACCATTCGCAAAAGTTTTCAAATTTTCTTGATCTTAATATTTGGTGTTTATTTTCACTATAAGATCACTACGATTTGAAAATTCTATGCTAAAACCGCTTACTAAAGGTATGCCAAAAAAATACAAAAACAACCATAGCTGGCAACTCTATCATTTTATTGAACTATAATGTCTACTGAATATTGCCTATATAATAAGATTAATTTGCCATATGAATTTCGTTATGATACCATGACTGTACTGGAAGCTATAGGGCAAAGAGCTTTATTTTCCTTAACGAATTTTCAAAATTTAAGGCACAAAAATGATCATAGCTGGCAACTTCAGCCGAATTTCGGTTTAAAGTAAAGTTCAACTACTGTGTGAATTTCGTTAAATTCGAACGACTGAATTAGAATTTATAGGGCTAAAAGCAGTTAACCTTTTTAGTGATTTTTCAAGATGGCACCACTGGCATAGAATCGCCCGCATTTCAAAATCACTTCTATCAGATCTGGTCCTATTTAAGACCAATACATTCTGTAAATTTCAATTAATTCTGTTTATCGGATCGTGAGTTTCCGTGAACAGAATTTATTGATGCTAAAAACATAGGTAAATTGAGCAAGGATTACCAGGCGTGCCCGTTGTATTATATCAAATTTTTTACTTTGCCTATATAAAAAAGCATAAGATTTTTATATGAGTGGCTTTTTTTTTGAAGAAGCGGCATTTTTTCAAAAGAGACGATGATTTGGAGGTTTTCACTTTCAGTGCCTGCCCTAGCTACAGGGTTGCCAGCACTACACAAATTTACAACTAAATAATATCAATATGTCCTGAAAATTTCGTAATAATTGAATAGCTCTGTCAAAAGTTATCGCAATTTAAAAATTTTCAAATTTTCCCGTTCTCTTTTTAGGCACCTAGCGCACACATGGGGTTAAAAAATTCCAAAACATTGTCCGATTCGCATTTAGAACACGTTCGAAATTTATTTTGTCAACTTTATTTTTGCAAAAATTATTTGTTTTCGGAATAATAGGTATATTAAAAATATCACTAAAATGGCCACCGGCGCCAAAGAGTTAGCAATAATTGACATTTAGTGAGACCTGGACCTATTTTGCATATACACCAATTTATCCTGAAAGTTTCAGCTCAACCGAATGGCGCGTTCCCGAGATTATCTCACTGAAATTTTTTGATGATATATATATATATATATATATATATATATATATATATATATATATATATATATATATATATATATATATATATATATATATATATATATATATATATATATACATATATATCAGTGGCGTGGCGTTCATGGAAGCAAGGGAAGCATTGCTTCCCTTACATTTTACTGATATATATTTTAAATTAATTTATTTACAAATCACGAGAAAAATCATGGACAGGAATTTTCTAAATAAATTTTCCCAAAAACTGATAGTGAACATCTTGCACGGCTAAGGTGGTAACACCACCGAATGAAAATATTGAGAGATCAAGACGGGTGGAAGCAACTACAAAATTGCTTCTACGAGCATTAATTTCACTTCATGTAGACTGCATTGTGACGTCATTCAAAAAAATATGCTTGTACTGGCTGTTTGGAAGCAATGCAGAAATTGCTTCTTAGGGGAAATTCTCGTCTCAAGCGAGAAACTGAGAGAGAAGCCGCGTACGTATGGTTGCTGTGGAACTTATTGTGATGTTCCCCATATAATTTGCTTGTGCGTATTTTTTTTTTTTTGAATGAGAATGTTTGCTGTAGTACCTACACACTATGTGAATTTTTGAATGAATTTGAACTACGAGATGTTTTAAGGGTTGCCAGAGACTGCTTGAAAGTAGTTCGGTAGTGAAATTTGTGCTATATTTTACATATAAATTTGGTGAAGGTATTTTTAATTGGTGAAGGTAATTATTTCACCAATAGTTTAGAGTATTGTTGTAATTAAATTGATTTGAATTGTTTAGAATTGAGTGCGTAGAATTACTTTCTGCAATCGCATGATTTTTTAATTTTATACTTAAAATAGTGAGAGTGCAATCAAAAGGTTAATGTATTTATTTGTTCCGTAAATAGCATGGATTATAATTGCATAATTAGTGACCTTTTTAAATTTCCTTTTGGGTCTCGTTCTTTTGCGGATAAAAAGGAACTCATTGTTTTTTACTCTAATGCAAATTCACAGAGAAAATATTTTTGAATATTCTATCAACAATAAATCAGAAAATAGTTTAAAACAATTTTATAAATCAGTTTTTTTAGTTCTAACATTGCAAGTAATGAATGCAAAAGAGAATGCTACAAGAGCGCCCGCAGAGCGCAGTTTTTCTTCCTTAAAAAGGATTAAAACTTATCTCAGGAATAGGACAGATGAACAGTGACTAAGTGACTTGGCAATATTTTCCATAGAATAGGTTTTCTTAAAATAATGTTTGAGCGAGTAAAGTTTTCAAGACGTCATAGATGAGTTTGCAAAAAAAAACAAAGGCAAATTGCATTAAATTTAAAATAGAAGTATGCATGAATTTTCTTTTCAAATTTGATTTATAATAGATTTTTTTTCAGCTGTCACTTCATTTATTTTAAATTTACTAGATTTTTTTTTTAAATATAAATATATATGTTATTCGTTATGGGAATGTTGTTACTTTACTGTTATTTTTTATAAGTACTAGAATATTGAAATTTTCTTTATGCGTATAAACATTTAATTTGCATAATCACTGTGGTTGTTATTGTTGCCGTAGCTATATTTGCAAATGCTTATTTACATAGCTTGCTGTTGCAACATCGCTAATTTATATGTTTGCCAATATTTAATTTTTGCAAATATATATTTAATGAAAAAATGATTATATATTGGTAGCATGCGAATTAGTACTGATAACAATACAGTATAAGTACTCTCACGTCCATGCTCGTAATTCATGGAAGCTTTTGTATTTGCAATGTTAAAAGTAGCTAACAAGAGGGGTTCCATTAATACGTAACAAATTTGAAGAAAACATAACCAAAGTCAGTCATCGAAATGAACTAATTGCTTCCCTAAGATAAACTATCACGCCACGCCACTGATATATATATATAAATATATACATATATATATATATAAATATATATATATATATATATATATATATATATATATATATATATATATATATATATATATATATATATATATATATATATATATATATATATATATATATATATATAAAAAATAATAAAATAAAATAGGAGAAAACATTTTATGAGCTACGATATAATCTAATGCCAAATATGATTGAATAGCTAAACGAGCATATTATATTTACATTTGTTCAGGTCTTTACTAACATGAATATTTCGTATTAGCTAATATGTTAACAAATATTAGGTATTCACTACAGTGGCGGCTCCTCAGAGGAGGCAAGGGAGGTATTGCCTCTTCGGTAAAATTTACAAAACACGTATTCTAAATTAATCAATAAATAGTATTTAATTTCATAGCAAAACCAGCATTTTGCTCCCAAGTCTCCACTATTTTTGAATATGTGCATATGTAAACATTTAAACCATTTGAGAGCAGTGCCTCTACACAAGCACCCGGAAAAAAAACGCGAAATCAATCCTAAACTCAGACCAGAGCACTGTCTCAGCGCAAAAAATAAAAAAAAATGCACCAAAAAAGAACACCGAAATCAATTTTGTACCCAGAGCACTGCCTCAGTGTAAAAAATAAAAAAAAATGATCCACCAATCCTAGTCACCATAAGCACGTCGATTTCAAGCACAACGAAAACGAAGGTAGAGAAATGAAAATGAGGCAGATTCACATCTGCTTCATCTATTGCAGTTTTATCAATGAAAACGTTGTAGTTAGTATTTTCCCGTCATTCATGAATCTTCAAACTATCGAGTTTTCTATACGTAATAGCGAGGCAAGCCTCAAAACCAGCGATGTACGTGCTGTGTTGATGCAAAGGTAATTATTTTAGGGCAAAGGAGGAATTTAATGGGCAAATTAAGAGCAATCGAAATTAATAAATCAGAGGTGCTTTGCATTTTTATTTCGTCAAAGCTTTTATTCGGTTAATGAAACATCTACAAACTACCGAATAGAACGATAAATAATTGATATATAAAGCGAATGAATAATTATTTCATAGATATTTCCAAAAGAACCAAAAGAAATTGTTTGTTTGTGTTTTGAGGAAATATTACCTTTTTTGTATGTATGCGTTAATTTTTGATTTGGTAATGTGGTTGATCTGTGAAATTGAGTTTACTAGCAAAACTAGTATGTACATGTAAAAGTGTTCAAAGTATTTTATCGTGCAGTCTAAGTAGCATTGAAGAATTTTTCTTGAAAGCTAAAACTATTTTGTTATTATTGATTTCAATTATTGTCATGTAAATCAATTGTATATATAATAATAAACTCAAAATTAATTTAATAATGACTTACAAGCTATCCTATTTAATCAATAAACTTATCCGGAACATTTAAATTTAAAGAAAATAGAGAGCCAGCCCCAGAGTTCAAAATCATTAGAGCCGATAGGAGTATTGAGCGTTTATTTAATGTAGAGTGGTATAAAAAAATTTCTAGTAGCTTGACCGATAAGAAACGTCTCGTCTGATTCGAACTCCAGTAATATTGTGTGGTTAAAGCAACGTTTCAATAATTTAGAAAATCTAAATGGCACCTTATAAAACGTAATTAAGCTCACTCAACGAATTGAAATCCAAGTGAATGAAGGATGTGATATGAAAAATAAAATAAAACATTAATCGCTAAATTGGTTTATTGACTTCATGTTACTTTAATCACGTCTGGACTTGCCATTTAGAGGTCATAATGAAGCAGAGGTGTGTAATGTATTTGGCTAGATACAAAAAGTGGGTTAAATGAATTTCACAAAATGGACTTTTGAGCCTCATGGATATAACTCAGCATCTCACTTTTCAAAATATGCTTTTTCAGCCTACGTTTGAGTGCATGCTGTCCATTTATGGTCTATTCCTCAACCGCAAAAAATTAAAAGTAAGCTCTTTGTTCTGTATGCCAATAATATAATCCGGAAAAGTTAATATAATAGAAAAGTTAGCCATACATAATAAAAAAAAAATTTTACCATTCTGGCCACTTCAATAATTATTGAGATGCCATTTAATGCGTTGAAAAGAGTTAAGACTTGTTTTCGAAATACCGTGAGTCTACTCAATTATTGGAACGATCGCTGCGAAATATTGAAAAACTGTTTTGCAAGAAATTGGTGGATTAACACAGCTGTTTGACAATGTCGTTCAACATTTTGCCACAAGAAAGCAATATAGACATTGCTTTCAAATAAAATGTTTGTGCAGTGTAGTTTACATCGTATTTCATTACCTTCACCCCAAAGTCCGGCAATATGAATTCGATATTATATTATTATAATATTATCTAACTTTGCTCAAATGATTCTTAAGTTCACTGCCTCCCTGTTTCAAACTATCACGAGCCGCCACTGATTCACTAATATTTGGTATTAGGTAACGTATTCACTAATATTTGGTATTACGTTACATCTTAACGTAGAAAGACGTGGTATTTGTAGGGGTGTTGTGTGTGGGAGCATGAAAAAAAATTGTAAAAACGGTCCTAAAGTTTCCATCTAACCAGCCTTATCCTTAAAGCTCACATATAAATTCAATTAAATTCATATTACCTGATTTGTCGCAAATATCAAGTGTTGACGAGTTTCGAGCTCTTTTGAAAGTAAAGAGCTTTGTAACTTTTTTTCTCGGAACACTTCAATAACCACGACTCTATTAACTCCATTACTTCAATAATTATACTTATTTACTTAAAAAAGTTGACTGCAAAGAATTATATCGGTTAAAAATGACATGCAGAATAATATCATCCATTATATTAATGTCAAGCGAAATAAAATATTAACAACTAACTCTTTGATTTCAGATGTTAAATCATCCGTAACGGAAACCGTATCCAATGTTAAGGAAGCTGTAGTAGGAGCCGTTCAAAACGTAGGTCATGGAATCGAATCAGCTTTCAATGGTAACAGCCGAAAAGAAAATCCCAGCGTCGAAAACCCTGACATTAAGGACATTGGTGTGATTGCTAATGCAGACAGTAAAAACGGTAATTTACAGGCAATCGATGATGACCCAAATTTCATCGATATACCTCTTGAAGATCCTGCGAAGACAACAGAACCGAATAAAGGTGCACTGGACAAACTTTCCGACATGATGAATTCGAAATCGAAGAAATACCAAAGCGAAGCGGAAAAACTCACGGATGACCTTATCAAAGAAACCGACGACGTAGTAGCCGAGTCATTAAATACGACAAATCAACACTTTTCCAGTGCAATCAATCAGGCAATCAACGAGACCAACACCGCTGTAAATGGTAGTCCTGTACATTCTTTAAATAGTTTGGAAACTAATTCTCCCGAACCGGAAATAGAAAAAGCCATGTCGAACGGAAATAAAGCAAACCCGCCCACCCCCAAACCAACTCTTTCCGAGCTGGAGAACCTCCATTCGGAGATAGCCTCGTCAATAGTACATAGCGGCATGGGTATAATTGACGTTACGGCCTCTCAGTTTGATAATACGGTTTCAAAAATTAATGGAAGTAATGGTCAGGTTTTGGTCAGTGCAGAGTGAGTAGACGACGCTTTTCCAACATCATTAGTGTAAAGAATAAGTCGTCAATTTAACGACTTTGTAATATTTTTCAAGGCACAATTTCACAAATTTTCTTAATGTAAAATTAAATTTTTGATATTTTAATACTTACTATTATTAAATTCATGACATTTATATGCACTATTGTCTAAAGTTTCTTCAGCAATATTTACATATGTACGACAAAGAGTCCAAACCGGACATGTAAAACAATGAAAAACTTTTAAAAATGTTAAAGGAATATATATTTCAATTCATATAGATGTAACATAGAAACTAAATTACCTGCTAACCGATTGTGACATCGAATCGGGTATTATTTTTAATAAAATCTTTTTGTACATACTTAATCATGTTTTTTACTTTGGGGCATAAGAAGTGCAAGAAAGTGAAACGTAAGTGCAGATTCATTCACTCATCATTTAATAGATACAAAAATGCTTTTCAACTTTTCCCACTTTATCAAACTAACGTGATGAAGATTTTTCAAAATTACATTTGCATGTTTATATTTTAAATTATTTATATATTAGTCATTTTTTGTTTAGCATGATTAAATGAATGTCAACAAACTAAAAAATGTTCGCCATGAAATCTAGCTGTTGAAAGCTATATGCAAGCATGATTATTTTGAAGAAAAAAGACGCAAAATGAAATTGATTCAGACCCGGTTATTTTTGAATATTTTCTTGGGAGACCCCATGTTTTTGAATGGGCTCAATAATCTAGTATTTATGATGTTAATTTTTGAATGATTTTTGAACATTAGCATTAGATTCACTTTATATATAAGTATATATATATATATATATATATATATATATATATATATATATATATATATATATATTTATTTATTTATTTATTTACCAAACAAGGCAACATAACAACAAGAAAAACATTATATAAATCTTAAATACAATTAATCATAAATATATAATACAAATTATCCGTAAAAAAGATACAATACATCACAAATTTTGTAGTAGTTATTCTACATTATTTTAATTAAATTTAGGCTAGTAACGATGGAAGTTAAGCGGGTTCGGATGTGGAAAGGGCTTTGGACAAGTTATTTTTGAAGTTTGACTTAGTAATCGCCGAAGAGTAGTGGCTGCTTATAGAATTGAATATCCTACAGCACCTATTAATGGGCTCATTATATGCATACGTATTGTGATGACTGAATTCATTGAGCAGATTTGCATATCTGGTGCGTCTTGGTCGGTTATTGAAAGTAATTTTACTAGAGAGATCTTCAATGATTACCGCACCACTAATAATATCAAATGTAAGGCAAGCGCTGAGCAGAGTTCTTCTAGAAGAAAGAGACATTAAATTTAGAAGACAGCCTGAATTTGTAAGATGGCAGATGTTGAAAATCTCGTGGGTCATAGAGATTTCTCAAAGCGAAAAGTACAAATTGTTTCTGAACAGACTCAACTCTATCGCTATGTAGCTCGAAAGCAGGGTTCCATATAATGCAAGCATATTCTAATAAAGGACGCACTAGGGTGGTATATAATGATTTGGTAACCCATATATTTTTAAACTCTTTAGCGCGTCTCTTTATGAATCCAAGCTGTTTATTAGCATCTTGTTATCCAATACTACGCCAAGGTCTATAATATGATCGACCCTATTCAATTTGAAGTCGTTAAGGTAGTAGGAATACATCGTGGTTGCATGCCTACGAGAAAAACTTATCACATGGCACTTATTGATGTTAAGATTGAGATTATTCACATCGCACCACTGTTCGAGGGATTGAAGCTTGGATTGTAGAAAGGTTGCATCAGACTGCGAGTTTATGATGTGATAGATTTTTAAGTCGTCTGCATAGAAGAGATGCGGTATACCAAGCAGTATCTCAGACACATCAGAAATGTAGATGTTAAACAGCAGGGGGTCTAAATGACTGCCTTGTGGTACTCCAGAAGATGCCAAAACTTTTTTGGATAAGTAGCCTTGAAGTTTTACGAATTGGGTTCGATCGCAGAGGTAAGACTGGAGCCAGTTAAGAAGAGAACCGGAAATATCAAAGTTGCGAAGTTTTTGAACCAGAGTTTGATGGTCAACTCGGTCGAAAGCCTTACTGAAGTCCGTATAGACCGCGTCAATTTGGTTCCCTTTTTCCATTTCACAGAGCACAGTAGAAACTAGTATCATGAGGTTGGTGGAATATATATATATATATATATATATATATATATATATATATATATATATATATATATATATATATATATATATATATATATATATATATATATATATCAGTGGCGAAGCGCCCATACAACCCGATTCCTTCCGGCTTCTCTTTCAAATATCTAGACCTACTTGAGATTTTTCAAAGCATGTATGCATCTTGAACATGTACATGAAATTTCATATGACTTAAGTTCATACTATCTTCTGTATAATACGATATCGTGAAAACTCCCATTCATAAGCCGAAAATTTCCGGCTTGCAAATTCTTATTTGCAAGCCACTAGATGCTTTGATCAAATGTGTGTTGCCTTCTATTTTTGTTCAACAGATGAAAAATAAGCCGTGATGGATCGGCTTATAAATGGTTCGAGAATGAAAGAAAATTTCGATCGGTTCATTCAATATTGCCGTTGTGCTATTTTTATGTGAACGTTACTTTCGATAGTCGTATTGTTCACATAAAAAACAGGACGTGAAGATTATATATTTGATATATGAGTATGAAGATACCATTTTACTGGCTATCTAAAAACTAAAATTTTTCTAATGTTAGTTTTTAGAAATGAATTTTGCCGTGATAAAAAAACAGTCATAAGCACCAGAATGCAGTTTTTGGGTTAATTTGATGATGTAATAGAGCGCAATGAGCTCTGTCTTTGTAACCTGCCAACAGTTTGTTTCTGAAGCATGTTTATATACAAATCGCCTAGTATTATTATCACATCTCCAGAATGTAGCACTTTTCCTTAGTTTAAGTCTTAGCTCTATTTTTTCTACGCCAAAAAGGGGAACCTCATGCTTGCAGAATTGTAAATCAACTAAGTTTAAACATGTTCATGCAAGGTCCGCTAATATTTGCGTGTAGTGAATAAAAGGTTCATTTCTATGAATTAAAATATCAGTTTTTGCCAGAGCTTGCCATAAGAAAGTTTAACTGAAAGAAAAAAGAGACTGCAACAACTCATACTGTGAGTGATTTAAGGTTTTAAGTTTATGTTGATTGATTTAGGTATTACAAGGGCTATCATAATTTACAATGTAATATGTTTTAATGAAAATGTTGTTTCAAGCGAATTCGCTTCACATAGTTGGTGAATAATATCAAAGAAATGTCTGTTTTTGTTGGCAACTTCGTTTTCGTCTTCTTTTAAAAAGTATTAAGTGCCTCTACTCATGAAATATCAAATATTTCTTGACATTCTCTGCACTAGTGAAAAAAACAAAAGCTAGCTAATCGGCAAAGTCATTTTTTGGAAGTGCAAGGCTTTTATTACATCATGCCAAATCGATAAAATAAAAATGCGAATTTCCTGAAAACTACAAAAATGGAGCTAAGAGCTTATAACTAAGGACTGCAGAATTCCTGTCTTGCATCAAACTCTTTTATTGTGCATATTCTGCCTAAAACTATTTTTCATCTTTATAATTAGCAGGAAAAAGCAGGAATCAGAAAACATAAAAAAAGTAAATAAAACTATTTGTCGTGGGAAACCTGAAACTTGATATTTTTAATATGTATGCCTAAAATATATACGTTAACACTCAAAAATATTGTAATTGTAAAAGTCGCGAAACAGTTTCAAAGTATAGTGAATGAAGAATTATCTATACATCCTCATGTTAAGCGTTGACATATTTTCACGACTTTTTCATTTCAACTGCTTTATTTCCAAAATATTTATAAATAAATAAAAAATAGCTACGTTTTATTTTTTCCATTCAGCGTTCTGCAGGCTCAGAAAGACTTTTTTCAATGTTCCTTTTTTACAAGCATTATTTACATTAAAACAAATGGTTTCATGTATGTTGAATGTGACTATATGAAAATTGCTAATTTGCTGATATACATTTTTTTGAATTATGATTTTTGAAACTATCTGTAAGTGTGACGAGAATTAAATAGAAATTAATAACTGCAACAAACATCAGCATGCCGAACATAATTATTATATATAAAACGGTGGATAATTATTCGGCTTCCCTCCATCGATATATCACCCCTCGCCACTGATATATATATATATATATATATATATATATATATATATATATATATATATATATATATATATATATATATATATATATATATATATATATATATATATATATATATATATATATATATATATATATATATATATATATATATATATATATATATATATATCCATATGTGCGTAACATGATCGAACTGAAATTTCAAGGAAATATTGTTGCATACATACAAGGAATATGTAGGTAAAAGGAGTAAGTTCAAAATAAGATATCTTAACCCTTTTTTAATGGCCATTTTGATGAAATTTCAGGTATCTCTATATTTGTCGAGAAGAAAGTTTGAAAAAAAAAACAGCTGACCAAATGAAAGCTCATAATGTTTGTAACTTGATCACAAAAACGTTTTGAAAATTTTTAATACTACTTAGGCGCTGAGTATATAATAGTGGTAAATAAAGGTTTTAACATTTTTAACTGTGATAGCTTCTGAAATACGAGATTTCTTTGACATATTTATGTTTCTTAGAAAAAACCTGTTATTTTTCATGACTGTAACTTCATTACGTCACCCCTGTGTAAGTGAGTAGTAAGTAGAGTACTGTGCATGGGTGTCTAATTGACATACGAAGTGTGTGCTCATTTGCACACGGTTCCATGTTTCTAGTAATGTATGGCTGCATGGTGTTTGTGTATATAAACTCATTAAGCATGTGGTTTATGTATATCTCCTTTTAGTTACAGTTACAGACACGCGGGAAGACAACAATGAGAAGGATAAACGCCTTACACTACCCTCAAAATCAAGGTTGGATTGAAGTATGGGCATTTATGGGCAACTGCCCAGGGCAGCAAACATTTGGGAGGAGTGGGAGGTCTGCAAATTTTCGAAAAGTTTCATTTTACCTAAGACTTTCAAGTTTTTTGCAAAAATGTAATTCTAATCTTAGAAATTCAGCAAAAGCTGAAACAATTATGCATTTCTTGAATCATACATAGACTTCTTATATTTAATAAGTACGATTTCACAGCGTGATTTTCCAGAAAGAATTTCTTAAATCAACTCCGTACATCTTACTTTATGCATCGCTCAGTAAAAATTCAAACTTCCAATTGGCGCCCTTGGCAGCTATTTGTTGTGTGTATATTCCCACTTGTGCGTAGTAGGTTTCAAGCGAGATTAACCGCTGTACCAAATTCGGCATTTTGTTGATAATTCTTTCAGAAAATTGAAGCGAATTCAGAAAAAACTTTCGGATTCTCAAACTCATTCGTTACGATTTCTTTAAGACCGGTATAGGAAAAACATTACAAAAACGCCGAAAGTGCTCAGACTTCCCCTCTTTAGCTCTTGAAAAGCTTCTGTACATTGATTTATTTTTTTCAGGATTCATTGCGAATTCTTTGGGAGTTCCTTGTGAATTCTTTGTGAATACTTTGCGAATTCTTGACGAATCTTTTGTGCATTTTTTCAAGAATTTTTCGCAGTTTTTGAATAGTTCTTTGAGATTGCTTCCAATACTCTTTGAATATATTCTAATAACGTATATTCAATAAAATACTTATTATTTTAAGTTCCAATACTAATTCTTTTTATTTTTTCTTTTATTTATTTTAAATGGCAAATTTTTTCATTCGTTTGTTATGCTTGTCTTCGCTGCTATTACAAACCTCTTTTAAAAAAAAAACCTTCGAGCTCTTCCCGTCTTCTTGAAGGAAATCTTCGGACGGCAACTTATGCATAGAAAAGGGAATAAAAATTTGAGTAACATTTCGAACCTATAAAACAGACACAACACCTCAAACAACACAATTTCAAAAAACTTTATAGGCACTTGCACTTATGCATGAAAAACAGTTATACGACTAAAGTACTGTTTTAATACATAATTTACTAAACGAAATATTAACGGCATTAGGTTCGGAATTTGTTGCAAATTCCAACGTATTTCACAACAAACTCTTACCAGTGTCCCTATCACAGATTCGTTCGCACTTTGTTTGGAATTTGTGCGAACTCAGTGAAATATTCGCAACGGATTCCGATTGGTTTTAAATTTGTTTCTTCCAAATTTCAATATTCAAATGTTTCTCATAAAATAATGAGCAGTAACACCCCAGTCAATAGTTTTATTTATGTCAAGAGCTATTTATATTTCCATCTCTTTCGCTCGCTTCCGGATTAGTCGTACCCCGTAACCAATTCTGAATTCCGAATTTGGCACGCTGGGTAGCGAGACCTCAACGACGCATCATGACGTAGCACACGTCTCACTCTCGCAAAATCGCTCCCATGTTAACCGCTAATAAAAAAGTAAGGCGAGTATGCTAGTAAAAAAAATTTTGGCTCTCTGAAAAAACCAAAAGTTTTTTGTTAGTTTCTGATAGTCGCGTTTGTGTTGTTATTTTATATTGTATGGCTATAGCTGAATTTGGATAGTATTTGTATGGTTGGTTTTTAGCAATCGTATTACTATAATATATTCTAAAAAAAAAAGTAAACAATTATGAAAAAAATTTTGAATTTGTTGTTCTTGGATTTTAGTCGAAAAATTTGGAACTGAAATCAAACGGGCGGAGTGAAGATGGGGGGAATGAGCCAAGTTCACAACTGCCCAGGGGCGCCAAGAAGGTCAAATCCGGCCCTGTTTAAAATCCTTTTACTACTATAACTCTCGATTTTATCCTAGGGTCAAAACGAAATTCGATAGATAAGTTGACTGGGCAATTTCTGGTAACTTTCTGGTAACTGGTAACTTTCGTGTTGAGTATGCTAAGTATGTATGGTAAATACCCGACCAGATGATCTGGTCGTGAGTATCAAATTTAATTTTAGCCATATATGTAAATCTCCAACAAAATTTACACATCTTTTTTGAGCTGGCTTCACTGCGTTTGGTAAATAACTGTAGTGTAGGCTGCAAACTTGCGTGAAATGTCTAATGCCGGGTTTCCACCAAAGAGACAAAACAAGAAACACGGACAAAAAAGGTGTTTTGTTTACTAAAACAGTTTTCAGAGACAAAAATGCTCGCGGAACTGTTCAGTTTTTACAAAACATTCGTGTTTTTGTTCAGAAAAACATGTTTTGTCCGTGTTTTTTGTTTTGTCTCTTTGGTGGAAACCCGGCATAAGGATGTATCAGCGCAACAAAAAGTAAGCAGATGAAAATATCAACAAAAATTTTGAAAGATTTAACGGTAAGATCAAATAATTTAGAGCCCTTAAGACTGCGTTTCCAATGATGTAGTGCTCAGTCAGCTCAATCTTAAGGCTCTACAGTAGTCTTAAGCTCAACATTAGAGTGAAATTGGCCTGTTCTGTTTTTTTTTGTGAAATGAATAGGCGAACAGTTGATTTTTATACGTGACCGACAACTTTGTATTTACTGAATTTCGAATTCCAGATGTCATCTGCTCTACTAGACATTGGAATGTCGTCTTTAGGAAGAACTTTTTTAAATACTTATGTCAAAAGTACATAATATTTATTGAAATAATTTTTTCCCAAAAAACTTACCTTATTCAGAACACATTATACATAGAGCTTCAACAAACTGTATCTATTAGACACAGAGCAACGTAAAAATTTGGTATCTAGCTATAGATCGCTACTCTGGTATCTAGCTATAGATCGCAGAGACCAGATTCGAAACAGAAACATATGCGAAAGTGTATGACTCTGATTCCACTCCAACGCAGCCTCACAGTAAATCCTAATAAGTCTGAATCATGTTAAAAGTCGTTTTTCCAACATATTTGGAATAACGCCTAAGGCACAACTTGGATTGGCATTGACGTCCAACAGCTGTTAGTCGTGTCGTGACACCATCATCTAGCTCAATATTTGTTCACGTTTATTTGGGATCCTATCCACTGCTGCCAGATTGGAGGTTTTCCCCCCAAAATGGGGGATTTGAAATTCTCCTGGGGATTGCTCGGGGGGAATATTGAGAAAATTTTCTAGGGTACAAAACTCCCAAAAAAATTAATTACAAGATTAGAAGATAAGATGCGAATTTAGAATATGGAACACAAAATGTTACATCTTAGTTTTCTCTATGTTAGATGACACTTCGATTGTAGCTGATCGATTCTGGGTCGCAATTAGAGTACAATATATATCCAAGACATCTGACAGTGGTATAGCCTGGCTCTATTTTTTATTGCTATCAACTGTACGAGGGTTGATCCAAAAGTAATGATAATCAATATAAACCAAGGTGATTAGACTTAAGAAAAAAATTAATTTTTCAACATGGTTACCTAAAAAGCTTATAAATTTAGTCTATATTTTTTCCAAACCCAGGATACCCTTAGAAAAATTGTTTGTCTTTACTCTCCCAAAACGCCCCAATAGCGGCCATCACTTCGCTATCATCTTCAAATTTCTTCCGCCGCAGTTGTTTTTTGAACCGAGAGAAGAGGTAGAAGTCACAAATTGCCACAATCTTCTTATTTGGCCCCCGTAGTAAAAGCATATAGTAAAAGCATATATATATATATATATATATATAAATATATATAAATATACATATATATATACATATATATATACATATATGTATATATATATATATATATATATATATATATATATATATATATATATATATATATATATATATATATATATATATATATATATATATATATATATATATATATCAGCAAAAAGATAAAGGGAGATATTTTCAGGAGTGGCGGATCCGATTCAGCTCAAATTTCCAGAAGACATAGGTGTAAGCTAGGAGTAGGTCCATAAATTGTTAGAATTAATATATCTCTAACCCTTTGGTGGTGGTTGTCATTTTAGTGAATTTTCAGGTACCCCTATATATCTATGCGAAGTACATTTTTGTTAGAAATAAGTACTGAAAACGAAAACTAATTCTGTTTTATACTTGTCGATGATAAAGAATTGCAAATTTTGAGCCCTGTCTGGGTGCTGAGTGCCTAAAAGTAGGCAAGGATTTTTTGCCAATTTAGATTTGACATAACTTCTGACACAAACATTGATCCGTTGTCAAATTTAGAGAGCGTATTGAAAAACTATACGCAAATGGGATTTCAAGACTATGCGAGCAACTCTGTAGTTATAGGAGGCACGTGAAAAAATCCTTCAAATCTGCGATCCTACTAAAAAATGTTTGCTTATTGACAAAAAATTCAAATTATTGATAAATTTTCACCTTTGTCTACCATGTCAATTTGAAATTTTCAAAATTCCGATGAAACTTACACAGTATTTGACACTTACTCTAAGACATGTTTGGTAGAAATTTGGTTGGAAAATTAGAATAGAGTTATCAGCTATGGTACTTTTTGTCACCTATTTAAATCTCATAAATTTGCGCAGAAAAATACAGCTTTTTTCCCTATAACTTCCGATCCAGTCATGAAATCAAAACGAAATTCATGTAGTGAATAATTTTATTGTAGGTCAGATTTCGCAGGAGTTTCGTAAAAATATCATGAAAGTGCTGCCAGCTATGGCCAATTTTACAATTTTTCGGCATTTCTTTACTAACCGATTTTGTCATTAAATTTTCAAATGGAAATTATTCTGCGATGACCATTAGCATCAAATATTAACGTTTCGAAAATTTTAAAAGTTTTGATGGTGTTAACATTAAAATTCTTTTCACCCCTATAACTTCCAGCGCACTCATTCAAACGAAACTAAATTCACAGGGTCTGTTTAACTTAACGTGAAGCAGATTTGGTATATTTTTGGCTATGCTGGTAACACAGGGCTTCCAGCACCAGACATTTTCGTAAATATTGCACCAAGAAATGCTTCCATTATATATTCATATGCAAAGAATTGACAATAAAAATAAGGAACCAATTTTCCGAGTTTTGAACATTTTTCGGATGGTAGCTTAAAACAACGTTTAATCGCTGAAAATTTGCTGAAATGGTTTTTGTTGTTTTGGGTAAGAAATGGTTGATACGATATGTGATGGCCCACAGTGCCCAACGCTTCCACTCACCATACAGAAATTGTACCGTTAGGTTGCTTTTTTTATTTTTTGTTTTTACTCCGAAATATATAAATAATTTGGTAATCTCATAAATAATCATGCACGCAGTTTTAATACAAGCAGTAGATCAAAGACTAAATACTAAAATGCCTTCTATGAAATGGATCCTCAAAACATACTTTTGTTTCAGTTTCTGATCAGCACACTATTCCTTTTCACTTTTCACTTTTCTCATATTTATTTTACAAACTTTAGAATTACCTAAATTTTGCAATATATTTATGCAAATTACTTATATGTAGTTTTGCTCTTTGTAACCTCACTTCTTCACCATTAACAACTTGCAACCAGAAACTTATCTACCTAAGGCAGATTTCTTCTCTAGCAAGCTTCTATTTCTACTTAGCCTGAAAACTATTCAGAAGTATTTTAGATGATCAAAACACCAACAGGCAGGACGCAGGTGACGACAAACTTCATCACGAGGCGAAACACAAGGAGCCCAGAAATAAGTACAAGGTACACAATTACCTTGAACTACGGAAGGAGAAGGTACTAACTGAAGAAACTTCGTGGGAGAAATTGGCGGATCAGTTCGTGAAGGTCCCCATTAGAAAGGTACGAGCCTATCGCGAAGCAGCAAAATCAACCGTGAAAAGATCGTCAAGTGTCGATAATATTTTCAAACGTCTAGACCTCTAACCGGTGGCGACCACGAACCGTTCGAATGTGATTTGGAGCTATCATCCAGAGACACGAAATCGTTGTGGCTGTTTGTATTCTTATGACATTATATACCAAGAGACTTTTCAGGTGTAAATGTGTGGAAGTCTTATGATAAACTACGGGAGTTTTATACTGTTCCATGTTAAAATAATGAATTGCCGAAGGAAAGCCTAGTTTAATAGGAAGCGAACTCATATTGTCAAATTTTTAGATTTTCAAAATGCGATTTTATCACAACATTGTGTAGTATGTAAAAATAATCGTTTACCATACATTCTACCTGTAAAGAAGTGTATTTTATAATAAAGTTATCATTGAAAATAATAATGATTTGTTACTAGGTGCCAATTTTTTATTCATAGCACTTGTAGAGAGAAAAAACTCCTTCTGCAAATTACGATTCGCCAGAAATTTTGCTAAATTTTAGTCAGTTTTTTCCCATCCTGTCTACAATATCATAGACAGTGCATATCTGCTCTAAAGCTTGAATTCTAAGTGGAGATTATTTGACACAGATGTATAAGAACACGAGAACATTTTCATCTTTAATACAATTCAATATCTGTGAGCTATAGGATTATTGAGAGCAGCACAATGTGCCAACGCATCAACAGACTTAAAATTTTTCTGTTGGCTCATGATCTGTTAAATTTAAACTCAATTTTTTTACTGAAAGTTTATTTAATGCATTTTGATATTCTTTCAGAACATTATAATTTTACAATTTCGATTGCTGATCAGATTCTTCTAGTCATGATGATACAGTTTTTACGTCTCCAGTTAGAGCGATGCATTCGATTTCTACAAGTGCGTCGAGTGGTAACTTTCCAACTTGAAAAGCAGATCGTGCTGGACAGTCATGACTAAAAACTAAAATGTGAAAACAAAACATTTATTTACTTTATTTTTTAAAGTTATGTTGAAATAATTGAAATAATGATAAAAAGCACTCCGTAACAAACACTTCAATGGCGAAAATAAAAGGTAGCGTAGGTTGCTATCTCTTCATAGATATATGTACATGCTTCATGAGCACGGATCATAATAGCCATAATTTTCATTCAATTTTGTTTCCTTTGATATAATATATATGTATATACATATGTATGAATTGTTGAAGAAATAAATAATTATAATTTTTGTAGCTATCAGTTTTACTATTAGCCGAGTAAATTCAAGGAGAATGAGTGAACATTTTTAGTAAAATTCCAATTTTTAGTAAAACGAAATTTCTATACCAGCGAGCGAATCGACAGTAGCATGAATTAAAAATTGTAGGAAAACACACAAAAACACACACACACGAGAAGTAAACATACTGAAGAAAAACACATAAATAAACAAAAAACACACAACCACAAAAACGCAACTTAACTATCGGTAACATCGTCTAACGGTTATGGAGAACACGTAGTCGAGTTTAGCCAATTTTTTACTATAGCATTATCTAGTATAACTTAATATCAATATCACATTTCAAAGTATAACAAACAAAATAACCAAATACATCTTCCCCTCTAACGGTCTGAAGTTGCACTAATTATTATTTCTAAATTTTGTATGCTTAAACAATTTAAATTACTTTCGCATTTAAATTAAAGGATACCAAATGTATGTTATACCAAATGTATCTTATATTAAGTGAGATTTTAGATGTTTTTTTCGATTCATTGAGCTTTACAATTTTTTTTAAATTGAGGTCGTATTGTTATGACATGCTAAAGGCTCAGATCTAAATTTAAAATATCCTTCATCAAAAAAAATTCCCTTTCATCAATTTTGGTGCAAATTTGAATATTATCTAGTAAGAAAAAGTCGACAATTCCTCTAAATCTGATGCCAAAGAAGCCGTTGTCCAGTCTAATGCTTGCTTAACCCCTTAATGCACACATTAATTTGGAATTTTCTATCAAAAAATGATCAGTTTTTTTTTTCGTTGATTTAGTATTTATGTATAATTGGAAGAAAGAAAAAAGCATTTTCAGTGGCGTAACAAGGATATTTTTTCTAGTAGGAGCAAAAATAAGAAAGTGACATTTTTTTAAAATAACTGTTTTTTTAGGTATATAGAATAAAGATATAATATAAGTACATAATAATATATAAAAAAATAATAAAAATCTTTACAAAAAATTAAAAATTTGATATTGTATGGTATATCATAAAACAAGGCACAGCACATAATCCTACGTCACACTTTCTACAATAATATCTGGTTTCTTTTCTTTTTTTCTTCCCTTTTTCGTCCCTTTTACTGCAGCACACAGCACAGTATCTACACGGAGCAGCTTTTTTTTCTGTTGGAGGCACATATTCAGGAAAATGGCGTTCGGTCAGTCGTAAGGGCCCAGGTTGAGAACTTGGTCTACCTTTCTTTGACGTTGAATGGAACTTTTCAATTAGCTTTTCAATCAGTGTCTGTCGAAATTCTAAATTGTCCCTCCTGCCTCCATTTTTTTTATACAAAACAAATGAATTCCATAATGTTATGTCTAAGAAGTGGAAAAATACTTTTTTATAATATTTTTTCCCTCTCTTCCTTGCATGAAAGTGTTGATCCAATCGATTGTGTCGTTGTAGTCAATCACTACCTTTGGTTTTTTTATTGCATTGCCATCCCTGTCTTTTTTTTTAGTAGCTTCCATTATCGGATTATGTACAGTAGACAGGAGGCAAACAACTTTTTTATCTTTCCATTTCAAAAGCATTACTTTGCCTTTTTGAAACGCAGTAATTTCTCCTTTTCTTAATTTTTTGTTTTGAATTTCTGCAGGAACATCCTGACGATTCATTCGCAAAGTCCCATATAAATCTGTTTTCCGTTTTATGAGAAAATCTGCTAGTCGAGGAGAGGTATAAAAATTATCAGTCGTGAGGCAATATCCCATATCCAATAATGGTTCCATCAAAGATAAAACAATCTGGGAAGATATAGGCCAGTCTTTATATGTGTCGCTAATGAGAGTGCCTTTTCCTGTATATATTATGCATGAATATAAATAGCCAGATTTTGACTCACACAGTAGGTATAATTTTATACCAAATCGAGCTCTTTTCGATGGAATGTATTGAATCCAGCCTAGACGGCCCTTATACAGCATCAAGCTTTCATCAATAGTTATATCCCTTTCGGGAATGTAGAAAGAACTAAATTTGTTATTTAGATTATCAAAAACAGGCCAAATCTTGTTTAGTTTTGGGTGTGGATGTGTCTCAGGATTATAACTTTCATTATCTGCAAAATGTAGGTTTTTTTGAATTTGATTATATCTTCGATAACTTAGAAGTTTCGGAAAAATAGGTGTTTGAAATACTTCGGATTTTGTCCAGTATGATCTCTCTTCCGGTTTTGATATAATACCTTGAAGAATTTTGATGCTCAAATAAATTTGCATTTCTGGAATTGTTATTGGTATCCATGACCCTGTTGATGAACCTGGTTGTTGTTGGGCATATCTGTTACTTTCAGTTACTATCAAATTTATAAAATCTTCATCAATAAATAATTGGTAATAAGCCAAAGTATTTTCTTCATCAGGTAATGAAAATGTACAACCTGGAGTTCCTATAAACGGAAATCTGGGTGGTGCTGGAGGTGGATGATCTATGCTTAGAGCATACCATTTTCTTGCCAATGCCAAATCAGCATCACCATCGTCACTGCTTTTATCAGATTCTATATCACTCTCATCGCTTTCATCGGAACCGCTTTCTGATAAATTACCGCATTCAAATTCAGTATCGTCGCTATCGCTTTCATTCATTTTAGGGCTGTATTACTAAAGTAAATACACAAACAATTCAAAAAAAAATATATAATATAATTATAAATTCTATATTACCAAGTTTTTATAATGAATGAAATATAAGTTGCAAATATCTTCTTAGACAAAAACTGTGTCACACATAAACATTTATCACACTGAACGCGCAAGTCGTAAAGATAAACACTTGAAAAAGAATTTCTACTGTAAACAAAGCAACGATACGCAAATCGAAACACGCTGTGACATATTCAGTAGATAAACATATTGTGAATAAGTACCCGCGTCGAGAACGAGCATATAATGCATTAGCATATAATAAAAATACGTTCGCTCGAGTGTGACACGGGCATATTCAAAATTTGCCGGAAAGGAACGCTCGAGTCAGACACGGGTTAGTGCATTAAGTGGTTAATGTTGTTTATTGCTTACGTATTCAGCATTTAAAAAATCATATACAATTTCATTATTGGACGACTAGGTAGAAGAAATATTTGTAGTGTATACTTCAACTGTAAAATCGGAGTGATGGAGATTATTTGAGATAAGATACTCGACGTGAATGTTTGGGCTACCACTTCGTTATAAAACTTCGTGAGTATCAGATCCAACCAATTGCCATAAAATTTACTTATGAGGTTAAAATCAATGGATTTAAGGTAGATTGGAAGAAGGTTATTAAGGTTTCATCGGGAACGAAGCAATTTTGGGCGATTGAAGTTTACCATTTTCAAGTCTTGACGTGACTTAAGGCTAGATATATTTAGGGCTGCCATAGGAGCGATAATTTGCATGATCAACAACAAGCAATCCCACGACAACCCTTGTACGGGTCTAGGGGTTGAAGCTGGTAGAGAGCTTCATTACAATTTTTTTAATCATTGTGGATACGAGTGTGGAGTGATTAGTTCCACGACTCACTTTACCCCTGATTTAAATCAGGTACCTAATCAGAGCTAGGTGAACTCAAAGCTTGGTGCGCGGACCCTCGTCCGAACCTGGATTCGAACCAGGGACCCCACACGCAAGAAGCCAGTGCTCTACCCACTAGGCTACTCAAGCTTGCATGATCACGTACGGCCAAATTCTGCAAAAAGTCATTCCAAATTCTTCGTGAAATCCATTAAAAATAAGACGTTAAGAGTCAAGGTCGATGGACAGACCGTTCTATTGGATCATCTTGCATAAACGAATTAGCTGTTCCATTGCACCACAAATAATTAAAATATGAGATTATAATTTCTTGTAACTGATCATAATACTGGATGCTGTCAATAGTTCCTTCAATGCTGATAATCTGTCCAGGTCCGCCACGTGAGATGCGGGACCATATCATTGTTACTGGTGAATGTTTAATGCTTTTCACAGCGCAATCCTCATTGGATTTCTCCGATGAATGATGAAATCTTTATTTTTCTAAATCTTCATTCATATATTATTTATTTATAGCAGATTAAGCATTGATTAGCTACCGTGTCCAAAAAGTTACAGTATAATAATTATGAGCTCTAACAAACTACAGCTTAGTTTTCGCTGACATGCTCGACTTAAGGTTGGCTTCATACAAACGCCTTCACAGAGCTATTACGGATATATTTATCTCTCCATCGAGTAATGCTTGATCTAAGCTTCTTGTGGACTAGAAACAGTTTTCATAGGATTTTCCCATAATTCTGCTGTTCCGCTGTCTACCAGAATTCCGCCGTTTGTTGCTGACTTGGCCTTCATTTTCGCAGAAAGCTTTATTAATTCTTATCACTGTTTAATAAGACACTTTCACTTTCTTCGCTATTTTTCGATAAGAATAGATTTTCGTATTTATAATTAATAATTTTTTATCCGCGCTAATATCTTTACGCTTTCCCATTTCTATTGTTTCCAAAAAAAAAAAAACACAAGAACTTTTATAGGTTGAAACTACAGTTTAACTAACTGTAATTGTAACTGAAGAAATTGTCAAACACTGATTGAACACAATATTATTTGCACCAATTGATAAAGTAAAGTCATCCCACGACAACCTTCGTACGGGTCTAGGGGTTGCAGCTGGTAGAGAGTGAATACGAGTGTCGAGTGATTAGTTCCGCGACTCACTTTACTCCTGATTTTAATCAGGTACCTAATCAGGGCTAGGTGAACTCAAAGCTTGGTGCGCGGACCTTCGTCCGAACCTGGACTCGAACCAGGGACCCCACAAGCAAGAAGCCAATGCTCTACTCGCTAGGCTACTCAAGCTGAATAAACTCTATCCAAATATTCGCAAAAGAATATTTTATTACGGGTTCTTTTATTTATTTTACATAGCAATCTGCTTATCCATCGTAACCAGCTGAAAGTAGGGCAGATAAGAAAAAAATCCACTGAAGAACGGTAAAGATTCACGCTGAAGAAGAGTAGAGGGATGGGATTTTTCAATTATTGTACGTTATATTCACAGACACTTAGTTACAAAATATCCAACCATATAGAACTGAAACAGATAATTTGAAGCATGTGTAGGATTTTCGCTTATGTCCAGGAAAATGGATGGGTAATACTACAAATTTACAGCTATGAATATGTTACATACATCTAACTTTAATACTCTAGAAAACCAGATGTCGTCAGCGAAACCAAGGGCTCCTTGCACAAAAAAAAACGTTAGTCGGAAATTCGTCCAAAGCATTAGCACTTTCTACTCGTTGGAATATTGCAGTGTAGGTATTATAGAGGATCTTCTTAATTCTCATCCTACTCTTCTCGAGACCACAGCGTGCCAAATCTAGAAATAGGTTACTCGGAAGTTTCCAAAACAGCTTATAGGATGGTGCTGTTTAACATAGTTAGCGGCTACTCCATGAATAAATATGTTTCTGATTGAGTTTTTGTACTACTGTCACCGGATTAGAAGATTCGAACGGCAAGTTCATTATTCCTTTCAAAATATCTAGACTATCAAGTTTCATATAATAACCGTATTACATTTACGGGGCGATGGTGAATCCACATAACCATTCATCTGTTAATCGATAATAGCCGTCAATTTTCGATCGTGTGTTGATACTGCATTCTCAATACTCAACCTGGTATCAATGTTCATGTCTGCGTTCACAAGTCCATTAAAACATCTTGCCATTTAGGTGTAACTATCATTACTGGCTTTTGATTGAGTTAGCTGTTAAGCTATGAGACTCTCAGTACAGTGACTAATTTCGTTGTACCTCTTAGTAACCGTTAGTATTTTGACGGCCGGAGTAGATAAAATGATCCGACATATACGAGGTTTAATGAAAAAGTAATGATAACATAAATCAAGGTGATTAAACGTAAAAAAAATATTTATTTTTCAACATAGTCTCCTAACAAGTTAATTCATTTAGTTCATCTATTTTCCAAACCCATGATACCCTTAGAAAAAAAGTTATTTGTCCTTACTCTCCCAAAACGCCCCAACAGCGGCCATTACTTCATCTTCAAATTTCTTGCCCGAAGGTGTTTGTAGAGCCGAGGAAAGAGGTAGACGTCACTGGGAGCTAAATCTGGCGAATAGGGCGGATGTTCCAGCAGCTCGAATCCTGTTTCTTGAATTGCAGCCTTGTGAATCGGTGCGTTGGCTTGGTGAAACAGCACTCGGGCTCGCAGTCGGCCGCGTCTTTTTCCCTCAATAGCCTCTCGCAATCTTCTTATTTGGTCTGCGTAGTAAGAGCCTGATATAGTGACTTCCTTTTCCAAATATTCCACCATAATAATACCTTCAGCGTCCCAAAAAAATCATATGCATAACTTTCCCTGCCGTACTCGAAACCTTGAATTTCTTCGGCATCAGTGAAGAGGGTCGATTCCAGGCCATCTATTACTGTTTCTAGATCAAAATAGCGAATCCAGGTCTCGTCCATGGTTACGAAACGTGACAAAAACTTCTCCAGATCTACCTGAATTTTTTTTAGATTTACCCTCGAATTGTCGATCGCTTCTCCTTTTGCTCATTGGTTAACATTATCGGCACCTAACGCACAGAGACCTTCTTCATTTGTAATTCGTTGGCAACGATTCTTTGAACACTGCCATACGAGATCCCTGTTACCTCAGCTACATGTCTGATGATCACTCTTCGATCTGCCAACACGACATCTTCGACTTTTTTCACGCTGTCTTCAGTGAGGGACGTGGATGGTCATCCTTCACGGTATTCATCTTCAGTGGATTTTCTTCCCAGCTTAAACTCCGTGGCTCAGCGTACAACGGTGGAATAAAATATAGAGAAGCAGAGTCCCCTAGTGTTTCCACTAAGGCGCTGTCTGTGTCTTTGGTAGATATTTTTTTCAAACACAGATACTTAATCACATCTCTAATTTCGTTTTTCTCCATTTTGATGTTCTCTCTTCAACAGTTCGTATTCAAATGAATGTACCTCTCTGGAATCGTAGCCTATTTATATTTTTTTAATGCTGACTTAATGGGTATATGAGGTAGTAAAATATTTTTTTTTTTTGTATTTTATGTGAACTTGAAATAGCCAATTATCACTACTTTTGGATCAGCCTTCGTATGCAGTTCGCCCATTACACGGAATGAAATCTTTTTTTTGCTGCAATTTGAAACCATAGCTCTTATTATTCGCATAGTCTAAGAAAATTAGATCACTAAACGAATATGGCTATATATTTGGGCACTACACTTGCCCGTTGGTGTTGATACATAACTTGCGGATAAAAGAAACACAATTGCGAAAGCAAACTTCTCAACTAAAATAAATTAAAAATGAGGAAAGCAGGCACGCGTTCGAACTGAACAACGGATCAAACAAGAATGAACTGTTAATTGTGAACCGTCTTTTGTTGTATGAAGAGCTGGCAACTGGGTCTAAGCCCATCGCTCCTTAAAAACCTATTGCTTAATGATTTAACTTGAAAAATGTATTATTTACATTCATAGGGGTCTCCCTTATCTGCCATAACTATGTAAAATCATAAAAGGATAGATTTAGATCTTTGGAATTATCATTAAAAACTCAACGTCAACATAAGCGGAAACTAAATTGCCAAAAAAAAAACAGTCGGAGTCTTACTAGCTAATCGACCCAGAAGAGATCTGTGACAAAATCTTACTTATGCAGAGCGTATAGAATTAAAAATGTTTAAATTATGGTAATTTTACTTATTGCCTTAATGTGTTCGGACATCACGAAAAAATGATTCGCACAAAATAAATGTTTGGAAATGGAATACAAAATAAAAAAAGTCAGATAAACCTATTTATGTGCAGAAGGTTAATAGATATCACTTCAGTCTAACGAAAATAGACTAAACTTGAGTCCAGAGGAATACCTTCGTAGACTACAGCCTAAAGTTCATGCCCTTGAAAATCACACTGATTATAATAATTTAATGCACAAAAAATTATTGATAGAGTACATTATTTTATTGGAAAATTGTTTACACAAAACTTACCTCAAACAAAATGCCATTCATAAAGTTTAAACTGAAAATATGCTAACGGATGAAAACTACACCATTTCCCAATTAAATATGCTTTGTTATTATACTGTTTCTGTTTTCACTTTTCCTGTTAAGGCAATGCACTCTACCTCGACGAGCGCATCCAATGGCAAACGGCCCACCTGGTAACAGGAACGTGATGGAAAATCCCGAATGAAAACTGCAATAAGGTAATATGGATTGTTGCTGTCAATGAATGGCACAATGAAATAATCAATAAAACAGAATCCACTGTGTAAGCACTATCCGCAGCCAATTAATGAATTTCGAATATTTCGCCACTTATTTTGATCCGAACAGGCCAATTAAAATATATTAATTTATTCGTGTTTTCATTCAATATTATAGTGCGTACGATGGTTTTTAATCCTACCAAAAAATCTGTTATGAATATTGTGTCCAGACAATAAATATAAATAATATATAAGTATGAATGTTTAGACAGTATATTTTTAATAGTTATAGTATATTTCAAATAGCTAACAATGCTTTGATATTTAATACACCAGAAGCTGAGCACAATATTTTATCATACGAATATTTGAGGAATCGAGTGCGTTTGTTAATTACATCCTAAAAAGTTAGTTAGCATATATAAATACGCACCATTAAGTGCTTAACACGTCATTGTTTACTGTTTACAAACATAGTACGTCAATAGTGTGGAAACTGTAAACATCATATGCTTAACAATAATAATATGTGTTTGTTGTTTGGTGTATTTTAGTAATAATCATATGTTTAAAGCAGCAAACGCTGACTGATTCGGATATCGTCAAATAGCAGATCCAATTGTTGAAGTAAGACGAAAATCGCAAATAATCAGCATCACTGTTTTCTTCAGTATTCATTGATTAAATATTTTTTAACATCCTATGCACTTTAAATTCACTTACTGACACACTAAAAACCACTAAAAAAATTGAAAACGCATTATATGCTTGTTCATTACCCGTGTCCTGCAATGCTGGCAGGCCGGAAAAGGAAATGAGCTAGACTGAAGGTATCATGTAGTCTGGTACTATTTTCCTACTCAAAGCACCAGGTCCTACGGAAAGAAGTACTTCCTCTTTTCTAGGAGTATTATCAATCAAAGAGAGCGAAATCATATTAAGAATCCCCTTGCGACCGCGTAAGTTCATGTCATTAATTTATGCAATGAATTAGAGTCGAGAAAGATCCTCATTACTTTTTTACAAAGCAGATTCTGATGGGAGGAAAAAGTACGGAAGACATTTTTTTCATCATAGTTTCGCGTCTAACCAGATTTCAGCAACGGAAATTGCTGAGTAGTAACATTGGGGAAGAATGAGGTTATCTACATTCATTCCATTCCTTTCTCGTCACATATGTATATTCATGTGAACGATATGTCAAAGCAAGGCGACATATCGTGCTGAAACCATAAATAATGGTATTTCTTTGACTTTTTTTTTCTATGATAATGCCAAAGCTCAGGGGATTACCCTTTGAAGCGAATGCTTAGCGGTGGCGGTAGGGAGACACATGTGGGAGAAGCCGATATCAATTATTCCATTATTCTTTTAAGTGCCACATTTATTTCTTATTTTCTAACGCGCTAGTGTTATGCCTAGTCGCTACTAAAGCTTTAATGTGACACTTAATTAATGGAGCGCTGATATTATGCCCAGTCGCCGACTGTTAAGACAACACAAGACGAACAAATACAGCCATGGGCACGGCGGGATTCGAACCCCCTAAACCATACTTTAAACGAATACGTACTACCATACTTTACTACCATAGTTTAAACGAAAGTGTAAATAGTATTCAAAATACTTTCAACAATTTTTCCATAAGATGTACCTTTTATTTTTTATGCATTTTGAATTATACTGTAAACTTTAATAGAAGCTGAATGTGATTGAAAATTTCAAAATTTATTTTATATATTTCATTTCAACAGCTAATAACATCAATTTAAGCTAAATTAAACTAACTACAAATCAACTTATACTAAATTAAATTGTATATGCCACAAGACATTTGTCCGTTTGTCAAATTGGGGAGGAAAATTTCTAGTTTGGGTTATAATTTGGTAGGCGGAAGTTAATGATATTAGTGCTTTGGAAAGGTGATCTTAAATTTGGACTTGGAAATAGACGGGGAGTAATGTTTGCCAAAATTATGAAGCATTTTGTGGCACCTGTTCATTGGCTTTCCGTCTCCATACACAGTATGATGTTGATGCTCGTTCAAAAGATGTATGCTTAGTCCGTCTTTCTGAATTGTTGAGAGTGATCTTATTGAACAAAGCTTCAACCTCGATCGAGCCCCTAACAAGATCAAACACGAAATAAGAACAAGATAATACTCTTCTTGAAGATAACGTCGTAAGATTTAGAAGACTAAGTCCGTATGCGTATGAAGGTAGGCTTTCAAAACCGTGTGGATTATATACATCTCCCAACACGGTGAAAAATATTCAGATAAAATTGATCTTCACAATGGTGTACTATTATATATCCTAATATTCGTATAGATTATATATGTAGACGTTGGATAAAATTGTTCCATCCTATTTTGGAATAACTTTTGTACGAGTTTCGTATAAACGGGTGGTTTATACCAAGATCGGATAATATTTATCATAAATTCATATAAAGTTCGTGGTATGGTGAAACGAATTATTTAGAATTACTTTTGCGTCGGAAGTCGTAAAATTCGTATTTCGAGTTTGTAAGTGAACTGCATTGGACGTGAAAATCTACTCGGGAGTGTTTTCGTGAAACGGATTGTTTAGAATTACTTTTGCGTCGCAAGTCTCGCGATTAGCATTTCGAGTTTGTAAGTGAAGGTAATTGAACGCAAAAATGTACACGGGAGTGTTTATTAAAGTTATTTGTGAAAATTATTTGGTAGCCATAAGGAATATCTTTCATCACTACAGGAAGATTGTAAAACTTTGATTTTGGTGAATAAAGTATGTATGAATAAAATCTATCGAGTTTGTTTTTCAAATAATAAAACAAATAATCGTTATCCATCTCACAGTACGTAATTGAATTTAATGCTCGAAAGTTTTACTTGGTGTACTATGTCAAGTGTTTTCACAACACTTACTTTTATGTTTGAATGCATAAATATTCTTCAATTGTTTTCATTCTTTTTTCATCAGAATGGATAATTGTTCCCAATTTATATATATATATATATATCAGTGGCGTATCTAGGATTTTCGTTCGGGGGGGGCCCGGTAGCTTCAAACGATTTTTTTCGCAGGCGCAAGGGGAGGGAGAGATCAGTTGTCTAAAAATTATATAAGGAAAGCTGATGATTATCTGGGACATGATATTGTGAATACGAATAACCTTTGTTAGAAAAGAGAAACGATTATAGATTATTTGGACTAAGTTGTTTTCTTTTAAAAAACATAGGCAATTTTTGCTAGTATATTTATTTTTTTTTATATATTACTGTAGTATCACACTTATAGCACATCAACGAGTTTCACGCAACAAGCTCTACAACAAAACTATTCTACGTGACTTCTTAGCAAACTTGTCAATAATGGATTCAGGACTAACTGGTATATTCCGATGTATAGTCATGAGAGCCAAGCCTGTAAGACGCTCCTCACTTGTTCGGTTACGAAGATAAGTCTTCACGCGCTTTAAGGTTGAAAAACTTCGCTCCACAGATGCAGTCGAGACAGGAAGGGTCGCTAAGAGTGTAAGCAGGATATGCACGTTTGGAAAGACTTCATTATCGCACAGTTTCAGTGCGCTAATTGCACACTTCGGTATCTCTTGCTGATCATGAGTCCATCTCATCGACCACATATCCCATTCGCCTCGAAGAATAGCTTCATTTGAATGTTTTAGATCATCTTTGTAGAATTTTATTGCTGGCTTTAAATCTTCGAATGTAAACTTACGAGTATTCACGTTTGCTGGTACGAGACACTGGAGTCCAATAATTTTTTTCTTGTCAGATAAAAATCTTTCGCTCAGAGAAGATCCGAGTTCATCGAGGTACGGTATGAACAGGATTCGTCTGTAATATTCTTATCTGCGGGATGATTAGATCGGTATCTGGATGTACCTCTGCGTCGTTGAATCGATGGCGTTACTCCTAAAGGCTCACAAATGTCTGAGGCTCTTTTGTAAAGTTTAGCGAACTCCTGGTCCGCACTGGCCCTGATATCCGTTACTTTTTTGTCCACGAGCTCGACTTGCGCCATAGCTCTACTTAGATCAAGTGATTTGCTTTGCAAGTATTCTGAGAGTGTGTGTGTTAAGCCTAACATTTTTTCGCACACAACAAGAGCAACTACGCAATCAAATCGGCATAGGGTATTATGAAGGCACTGTGCCTTTGCAGCATCGTCTTTTTTTGCCTCCACCAAGTCTTCCAGTGATTCGATCACAAAGGGCAAAGCATCCACGAAGAGAGCAACAGCGTCATGCCGCTCTACCCACCGAGTCTCGCAATACCTCATAAGCCCGGAAGAAGCGACAGACGACTTTTCTAATTTATCTTTGAGTACCGCACTACGTCGTGCAGAGTCTCTGAAGAACGTGCAGACTTCGGAAATTACGAGGAAGCAATGACGGACGGGTACCACTTTGGAAGCATCATTGAGGCAGAGGTTTAGGCAATGTGCTGAGCAGTGTGTATATACTGCCTTCGGATATTCATTTTGAATTATAGCTTGAACACCACGAAATTCTCCTTTCATAGCAGATGCCCCATCATAACCTTGACCTCTCATCGCGTTTAAATCAAAGCCAAGGATTATAAGTCGTTCTTTAATGGTTTTCGCCAACCCAACTCCAGACATATCGTAAACTGGAACAAACTCCAGAAAATCTTCACGCAGAGCCATGCTGTCATAATCAACGTATCTGACACAAAGCGAGAACTGTTCTATTCGTTGAATGTCAGTTGTCTCGTCGGCAAGAACAGTAAAAAATTTTGCTTTCGATGTTCGAACTATTATTGCTTGCTGGATGGTTTTTGCAATGAGTCCAACGATCTCATTTTGAATAATTGGACTCGTATACATTGCGTTGCTACCCGATTTCTCGATATGGTCTAGTAGAATCTTATCGCCACTT
Source organism: Nemotelus nigrinus (assembly GCA_947369275.1). Classification (NCBI taxonomy): domain Eukaryota; kingdom Metazoa; phylum Arthropoda; class Insecta; order Diptera; family Stratiomyidae; genus Nemotelus; species Nemotelus nigrinus. The sequence continues at coordinate 68,846,356 of OX376373.1, read as the reverse complement.
GTAGCACGGTAACGTAGAAGGGTCCTAGAATTCCCATCGTTGTGTTCTGGCTCGTTCAGTGATAAGCGTCCATAATCAACGTGACCTCTAAGTGCTATCTCTTGTCGTCCACAGAGAAGAATAGTTTCGACAATGGCAAACAATTTTTTCCTATTCTCAAAAAATTTTCTTTTCGCTTGTTGATTCAATTGAAGAGCAACTTCGTCTTGCTTCCCATCATATACAGCGAGAAAGTTAGCGGCATCGATTGCCGCAGCTTTGTGAAAATTGAGACGTGAGTGATTTTCAAATGCTTCAATAGCCCTCTTCCAATTAATAAATGGCGATTGTACTAATGATCCCACTTGATGGGAACCTTTGCCGACGCCGATATCACGATCAGAGTTAGGTCCAAAAAGCACGCAAAATTTGCATAATGCTCCCTTCAAAACGTCAGAATAAGATAACCACAGAAACCTCTCTAGCCACTTCAGTTGAAACGTTCGTTTCTTCCCCGCTATACATTGCGGCTCGAATTTGTGCGATCCATCTGGTTTCCACGTTTTCCTTAGTAATTGTGCTTTTTCCTCATCCTTCAGATGCCGATTAGTCTCAACGTAATTCCCGACATCATATTTATTCACCGTAGCAGACTGTGATGTTTGCGATGTATCGGGCAGTTGCTTATTTTGCACATCAGAACCAGGTTGTGACAAAACCGTGTTCACTTTAGACTCTGTCGACACGAGCTCTCTTTCTCCCAAATTGAGTTTCGAAACATTCGTAATCGGCTGAGAATAAAAATACACATATGGTTGAATTGCAAGCTTTCAAAATACCATAAAATTTTAAAGTTTGGATCGATTCCTACTAAGTTCATAATGTTATTAGCCTATTCGTATATAACTATTTAGCTCAATATCACAAGAATTGTAAATTCAAGAATGCAAGCCGATATTTTTGACGAAATTTAAAAGCACGTAAAACCTTATTGGCTGTATAAATGTAATTAAAATTTAGAGTAAGAATTCGGAGTTGATCTGTTTATTTGTGTGAGAAAGGTTTGAGTTTTCAGAGCTAGTAAGCTACACATACAAACAAGTACATACAGACATTTTTACTAATGTTCGAAGAACATTAGTATTAAAATCGATTCGGCCAAAAATTCATATTTCTATATATATATATATATATATATGTACAAAAAATTTCAGTGAGATAATCTCGGGAACGCGCCATTCGATTGAGCTGAAACTTTCAGGATACATTGGTGTATATGCAGAATAGGTCCAGGTCTCTTTAAATGTCAGTTATTGTAAACCTTTTCGCGCCGGCGGGCATTTAAGTGATATTTTTAATATACCTATTATTTCGTGCACAAATGATTTTCGCAAAAATAAAGTTAATAAAATAAATTTCTAACGTGTCTTACATATGAATCGGATAATGCTTTGGAATTTTTTAACCCTATGTGTGCGCTGGGTGCCTAAAAAGAGGACAAGAAAATTTGAAAATTTTTAAATTTCGATAACTTTTGACAGAGCTATTCAATCATTACCAAATTTTCAGGACATATTGATATTATTTAGTTGTAGATTTGTGTGGCTTTTAATGAGCGTGCTGGCAACCCTATAGCAAGGGTAGGTACTGAAAGTGAAAACCTCCAAATCATCGTCTCTCTTGAAAAAATGCCGTTTCTTCAAAAATAAGCCTTTCATATGTAAATCTTGTGCTTTGTTTACATAACCAAAAAAAAAAAAAGATATGGTATTACGGGCACGCCTGGCAACCCTTGCCCAATTTACCTATATTTTTAGCATCAAAAACTTCTGTTCACGGAAACTCACGATCCGATGGGCAGAATTATTTGAAATTCACAGCATGTATTGACCTTAAATAGGACCAGGTCTGATAGAAGTGATTTTGAAATGCGGGCGATTCTGTGCCAGTGGTGCCATCTTGAAAAACCACTAAAAAAGATAACTGTTTTTAGCCCTATAAATTCTGATTGAATCGTTCGATTTTGACGAAACTTACACAATTGCTGGACCTTACTTTAAGCCACGTTTGGTAGAAATTTGGTCGAAAAATTCGGTTGGAGCTGCCAGCTATGATAATTTTGGTGTCTTCATTTTGAAAAAAAAAATTTGGAAGTGAAAACATTCAAACCATCGAATATTCAAAAAAATGTCCGTTTCTTACAATAAAACCAATCTGTATATAAATCTTATGTTTTATCTACACGTTCAAAATAAAACTTTGGAAATTTCATGTCGGACAAGAACGGTAACCCTCTCCCAGTTAACCTATATTTTTAGCATCAAAAACTTCTGTTCACGGAAACTCACGAACCAATAATCAGATACAGCTAAAATTTACAGAATGCATTGGACTTAAGTAGCACCAGATCTGATAGAAGCCATTTTGAATTGTGGGCAACTCTGTGCCAGTGGTGCCATCTTGAAAAATTACAAAGAAAAAAAACTTGCTTTTTGCCCTATGAAATGTGAATTCGTTACCAGATTTTCAAGAAATTGACACAGTAGCTGAACCTTACTCTAAACTCTGTTTGGTGGATATTTGGTTGAAAAGTTAGATTGGTGCTGCCAGCTATGGTAATTTTTGTGTCTTTGGTTTTGAAAATTCGCTCAGGAAAATAAAACTTTTTGCCCTATAACTTCCAGTGCAGTCATGAAATCAATACGAATTTCATACAATTACTGGAACCTATTATAAACATTATTCAAGCCAAATTTGGTTGAAAAGCCATGATAGGGTTGCCAGCTATTGTTGGTTTTGTGTTTGTTTGCAATATCTTTATTAAGCGGTTTTATCGTAGAATTTTCAATTGGTTATGATATTGTAGTGACAATAAACAGCAAATATTAAGCTTTCGATTATTTAAAAAAACTCGCTGCAGGTAACCCTAAATTTCTTTATACTCCTATAACTTCAAATGTAATATAACAACGTGAAGCAGATGTGATATATTCTTGGCTTTGATACTGGCGAAAGGTTGCCAGCACGAGTCGGTAGTGCTACTTTTGTATCAATAAATGCTTACAGTTAGTATTCATACCGGAAACATTTACAATGAAAATAAATAACCGATGTTTCAATTCCCAAAGTTCTGCAAATTGTTCGGATCGCAGCCCCAAACTCCAACTTCAGTTACAGTGCTGCAGGCACTGAGCATTTTCTTCACTGATATTATATGAGATGCTGCTTTCAAAATTATGTGAAATAAGCAACTGATAACGAATATAATTAACCCGTGTTTTGCTCTCATAAACGTTGAAATTCATGCCAGTGGTAATATCTGAAACCTTGCACCATATGAGTTATAATGCATTCTTAAGACGAAAGTAAAACGTGGCATTTGAAACAGTTTGGCCGTAATAAGCAGCACATGTGGTGGAATATGCACTCAAAACCTGCACGATTCTTCTACTGTTCTTCGAACATTAGTGTTTCTAGCGGTTCAGGTGCGCTAGAGTTTTTTTCAAAATGGGTTCTGTACGTTTTGAAACATTTTGAACATACTGCCATCAAAATCTGCATGATGAAGCAAAAAATTAAGTAAACGAAAGCTTTTTACGTACCTCTTGTATGCCTGCCTGGTTCGCGATCGCATCTGTATCGCATTTTTTCGGAACTTAGGTGAAAAAAGAGGTGATGGGAGGTGTTTCTGTCTTCCTTTTTGCACTCATTTTTATACGTTACCCGAGTTTCAAACTTCAGTACAACACAATAGAGTGCTTGAACTTTAAAACAGTTTACAAAATTCAGCGTGCTTGCTGTTCGCTGTCGTTGATGTTTTGATGAACTGAGATGGTAAAGGCAAAGATTGCGAGCATTTAAGAAAAAGCTCTATGGCTCGAACGCGCTAAGAAATATAGAGATGCATGTATGCATGCTCAGTGTCAGAGTACGGTCGCGTAGCGTGCGCATATATAATATACAAAATACCTAATAATGCCGCTCATCGCTATATCCTAGGCGAATGACACACTCGGCGGTTCTACCGAAGCGTTTCCTCAAAATGAAACGGATAAGCAAAGTAAATAATAAATAATTTCATATAAGTAAAGTGCTCATAGACGAAATATAACTCAGTATCCAGTGTTACAGTTCAGTTAATACTTAATCTGTTTTTCAGAAGAAAAAAACTTTGGCGAGGTTTCGGGGGGGGCCCGGGCCCGCGGGCCCACCCCCTGGATACGCCACTGATATATATATATATATATATATATATATATATATATATATATATATATATATATATATATATATATATATATATATATATATATATATTCATAATAAAAAGGAGGGGAAAAACCAGAATAAGATTTTGGGTTAAGGGGGTATTCTGGTCTAGAAATTTTATCAAATCGAGTTTTTTTCGTTTGCATATTTTCAAAGTTTAGACCTTTAAGAATAAGTTTTTAAAAGGATTTTCGGAAATTCGAATTGTTTTTGGAGTTACAGCTATTTTTGTGACACGCCAAATAACTGCCCGAAACGAAACTCCAAGTTTTAAACGCGTTTTTCTCGGAACTACTTTTGTCGATACGGTTGACATGATATCTCTAGTTGTAATGAACTGATTTACGTGAAATTTTGCACAAACTTTTTTAACACTACTGGTTATCGTCTGACGTAGGGATTTTTAAAAATTTATTTTCTACTATTTATTAAAAATCCCCAAAGTTAAAAAATGAGGCAAAAAACCAACTTTTTTTTACATGGACGCCATTTTATGAAAAAAAAAAATTTTCAAATCACCTACGTCAGACGAACTTCACATTCTTTTTATTATAGAAATTACCAAAAATGTATGTTTCAAACCACCAGGAAGGTTGGAATCATGTCAACCATGAGACAAGTTTTTTTTTTGAGCCTTCACTTCACCGGCCTGTATCTACATCAATTTTTTTTTTTAAATTTTGAAATACATTTGTGTACTTTTAAAATGTTAATAAAAGACTGGTAAAAAAATATAAATAAAAAATGTTAATGGTTTTTTTTTTATTGCGTCCGTAAAATCACCCCAAAATCGTGCTTCTAGACCAGAATGCTGCCTTAAATGATTTTGGGTTTTTGAAAATGGGTTAAATTTATAGTCTGGCCTCGAAATTAGAATAATATATTTCTTGTTCAAAATGGTGTACATTTATTAAGAATGTGGTGTATTCATTTATATGCAATTCGGATACCGTTTATAAGAGCGTCTTATTCAATTTATATGAATAATTGGTATTGATTTTATCTTATCAGATAACATTTATCTTATCGGATTAAATTGTTTTATCTTAAACAAACTTATTGGATTGATACTAACTTTCGTTTGGACCTATATGTATTCCAAAATTTATCAAATTTATCCGAAAATTTCTAACCGTGAACGTAAGAAGCAGAAATTGCTTTTGGAGACATTCGAATATATCGCTATGGATATCAAAAATAGGATCGATTGATCATACTGTAGATGGAAATGCAGCTTTTAGTCTAAAACGACACCGAGATCTGTGACACTATCAACATTCTTCAGTACCTTATTATTGCTTTGGTACGAGGGGTGATCCAAAAGTAATGATAATCAATCTAAACCAAGGTGATTAGACTTAAGAAAAATATTTATTTTTCAACATGGTTTCCTAACAACCTTATACATTTAGTCCATCTTTTTCCAAACCCAGTACACCCTTAGAAAAAAATTCTTTGTCCTTGCTCTCTCAAAACGTCTCAACAGCGGCCATCACTTCGCTATCATCTTCAAATTTCTTGCCTCAAAGGTGTTGCTTGAGCCGAAGTCACTGGGAGTTAGGTCTGGCGAATAGGGCGGACTTTCAAGCAGTTTGAATCCTGTTTCTTGAATTGCAGCCATCGCAAATGCAACTTTGTTAAGCGGTTGCGTTGTCTTGATGAAACATCACGCCGCATGGGGGCAGGGACAATGCGTACATACTACGTAAAACGCGGACCGAACGTGATTTGTGATACATTTTGCGATACTTTCCCACTGATCGCGAGAAATAGAAAGCAATATCCAAGTCCAAGTTGAAAAAAATCTAGCGCATCAGAACCGCTAGAAAACTTATTTTCGAGGAAATTGTCTTTGAGTGACAAAAAAATATGGAAAAACGTTATACACTTTTTTGTAGTATCATATCAACCATTCTTATCCAAAGCAACAATATCCAACTGTAACATAGATGATGAAAATATTCAGTGCTGGCAACACTTTTCCAACGAAGCAGCAATAAGCTACCATACCAAGCTCATACTTAAATTAACTTATCGTTTGAACATTGTTTTCATCGCAGGATTTCATCGAAAGTTTCAGCGGTTAAACATTATTTGAGGCTGCCATCCGAAAAATTTTCAAAATTTGGAAAATTAAAAAAATGGTGCCTTATAATTATTGCAAATGCTTTACATATGAGTATGTAGTTTGAACCATCTGCTGGTGCAATATTTATGAAAATGTCTGTGCTGGTTACCCTGTGTTAGCAGCAAAGCAAAATATATACCAAATCTGTTTCACGTTAAGATAAACCCACCCTGTGAATTTCGTTTCAATTGAATCACTGCGCTGGAAATTATACGGGTGAAAAGAATTTTAGGACTACCACCCTCAACACATTTCAAATTTTCAAAACGTTGATATTTGTTGTTAATTTTCATTACAGGATCGTTCCCATTCGCAAATCTAATGACATAATCGCTTAGTAAAGAAATTCTAAAAAAAAAAGTACAAAAACGGTCATAGCTGGCAGCCCTTTCATGATTTTTTTACTAAATTCATATGAAATTTGGTTTTCATTAAGGTCCATTTACGGTATGAATTTCGGTTTGGTTTCATGACTGACCCTGTACACAGGACAAGAGCTGGTCGCCGCGGAAGATCCGAAGAGCCAGGATAAGTTATAGGGGAAAAAAATTATTTTGGTGAGCAAATTTGCAGGATTTAGGAGACAAAAATCACCATATCTGGCAAGTCTGTTCTAATTTTTCAACCAAATTTCCATCAAATGTTTTCTAGAGTAAGGCCCAAATATTGTGTGAATTTTGTTAAAATCTGATTGCTGAATCTGAAGCTATGGGCCAAAAAGCAGTTTTTTTCTCAGTGATTTTTCAAGATGGTACCACTGCCACAGTGTTGCCTGCATTTCAAAATCACTTCTATCAGACCTGGTCCTAGTTAATGCCAATATGTTCTGTAAATTTAATTATGATCGAATTAGTGAACAGAAGTTTCGAGTGCTGAAAACGGGTAATTTGGTGATGGGTTGCCGTTCTTGTGCAAATCGGAATTTTGAATATTTTGATTTGGTATGATGGACAAAGGTTGAAATTTATCAATGATTTGAAGTTTTTGTCAAAAAGCAAAAAAATTTTAGGAGGGTCGATGATTTGAAAGATTTTTTTTCAGGAGCCTGACGTAGCTACAGGGTTAGCCGCACTGTCTTCAAAATCCACGTATGTTAAGTCTTAGTCAACATCAATACGCTCTGCAATTTTCACGATGAATGGTTCTGTTAGAAGTTATTACAAATCAAAATTTGAAAAAAAAAATCCTTGTCTACTTTTAGGCACTCAGCACCAACACACGGCTCAAAATTTTCAATTCTTTATCATAGACAAGCTTAAATCATAATAAGTTTTCATTTCCAATACTTTTTTCAACAAAAATTTACACTGCTTGGAAATATAGGAGTACGTGAAAATTCACTAAAATGCCCGCCGCCGCCAAAAGGCTAACGATATTTGAATTCTACCCACTATATACATCTATGTCCTCCGAAAATTTCAACTCAATCGGATCGACCACTCCAGAGATTATCTCCTTTAATCATTTTGCTGATATATATATATATATATATATATATATATATATATATATATATATATATATATATATATATATATATATATATATATATATATATATATATATATATATATATATATATATATATATATATATATATATATATATATATATATATTTATATATATATATACATATATATATATATATATATATATATATATTTATATATTTATATATATATATATATATATATATATATATATATATATATATATATATATATATATATATATATATATATATATATATATATATATATATATATATATATATATATATATATATATAAAGAAATATGAATTTTCGGCGAAACGAGTTGAATGCTAACTTTCTTCGAAAATCCGTAAAAAGACAGGCAGTACCCTGCCAAGCAGCGTTGCTACGATCGCATACGTTTCTCATTCCCACAGGCAATATACATGTGCTTTGCCAAAAAGACTTTATTAACGAATGGCTATTATTTATTTTCTTAAAACCTATTCTGAGCATTAAAATGGAAAGCGATAAGATAGTTAACGCGGAATACTACTTTCTACACTATTTATTTTTCTAAATAATTACCTTCCTTAGTAATGCATTTTCCCCCATCGAAGAGGTACATGTTGGTTCATGCCGTTTTCGAAGAATGACTTCGGGCGGGTTGCGCAGAAACTGTTCAACATGCTGATCGTTCGCAAAACGCTTTCCTACAAGGGCGTACTTGACAGGCCGAAACATATGGAAATCATAAGGTGGAAGGTCACGGCTGTAGGGAGGATAATCAAGTGTAATGACAAAAAGGCGCTGTCAACCCATCCGAGACATCCTGTTCTTGGGTTGTCTTGCAAGAGTTCACAGTAGTAAGCAGCGTTTATTGCGCGACGATCCTGAAGGAAATTAACGAGTAAAACTCTTTGAGTCCCAAAAACCGTTAACATCATCTTACCGGCTGACAAGCGAGTTTTGGTTTTTTGTGGTCCTGGCTCCCCCTCTTTTCTCCACTACATAAAAGCCCTTTTTGACTCGGGAGTGTAGTGGTGAACCCAAGTTTCAACGCACGGCACAATGCGCTGCAAAAAAGGCTTCCCTTCATTTTGAAAACGAGCATGAAGCATTTGAGAAACTTCAACTCTCGCATTCTTGTTCTCTTGAGTAAGCAGAGGTGGAACCCAAACCCACCCCGCCGAGATTTTTTGGAATTCAAGGTGGTCTCGGATAATGGTGTGTACTGATTGCTGCTACAGTGGAGTGACGATCTCTTTCAATGAGCTCGCGAACAGCTGCGACATCGCCAGGCGTAATGGGGGCATCTTCGATGATTCACAGATTCTATTTTTGCACGCCCTTCTTTGAACTTGGCACACCAGGTTCTCACCCGTGGCCATGAAAGTGCATTCTCCCCGAACTGTGCACGCATTCGGTTTCGAATTTCGGCTTGTTTCATGATTTTGAAAACTTTATTATAACGCGACAAACTGGTAGGACGGCTGTCTTGGCCTTGACTCATCTAGACGGATTCCCCTCTACCTTTCCCAACGATCCGTCTATCTTCGACACGCTTTCTAAGTCCTCAAAAGTAAAAGGTTCGTCTATATTTGAATGCCCTTCGTATTATCGCGACAATTAAAGTGTGTTCGCGAGATTAGTGAATTGTAAAGTCTAAAATAAAGCAATTTAGTTGTGATAGTTATTGTTACGAGTAAAAGTGTGTTCAGTAAACAAGCAAACTGTCAACCTGTGACAAAACAGTTTTATTTCGTAAACGCAGAGTTTCGAATCCACGAAGCGTGTTTTCAGTGGAAAAACACGATAATCATACTTTTCTTAGAGAATATCACAGTTTCCTTAGAGAATTATCCGCAGTTTTTAAAGAATTCTTCGAATTTATTTCTGATACTTTTTGAAAACGTAAACAAAATTATTCAAGAATTCGTTCCAACTACCGTTGCTTTTCTATTAAATTTCGATCTATAGAAAGAATGTATACTGAATTTTCGAAGAAAGCTAAATAGTATTTATTTATTTGCCTTTTGAGGTTTTATGATTTAATCGGCATACGCCCCGGCTGAATAAGCGAATTTTTTACTCTATTCGCAATTTGGAACAGTTTAATATCAAGCTAAAATGTTCAAAACTGCTGCTGGTGCCAAGTCTAGGTCATGCTTTGGAGTATGATTTTAGCTTGCCGGACATCTATGACTGCCTGGCGTACAATGAAGGCTTTCAAGCGCTCATTTGCGACCGCCAGGAAGTCAACTTGTAAGGCACTTTAAACAGCACACTTTAAAACTAACTTTTAGCACAATTTTAATACCAAATTTAGAGAATAAAGCATCAGCCGCATTAGATTTGGACTTTTTCTCCATCACAAATTTTTTCTAAAAGAATTCAAAATGATTTTTATATTTAGTTTTTCAGTTTTCAGTGAAAATTTTTTAAAATTATTTTTAAGTTCCTCATAAAATAATGTATAATCATACCCTAGAAAATATTTTGCGATATTTTTTATATTTTTGTCTATTACTACCTAATTAAAAAAATAAGCTTTCATTTCTAAAATATAAGGTATCAGCCTCCTGACCAGAACGAATCAGGCATTTTTATTTACCCAACTAAATGCAACAGTTTTGACAAATTTTCAATAACAGTCTCAAATCAAATTCAAAAATGGATATTTTTAGAATTCGACAAACCTCTTGTTTCATTTTAACTAAAACAAGAAAATAAAAATCCACCCGTAACCTATCCACGTCCTTCCATCACCGGGCGCATTAAAATTCAAATCGAACTGATTCCTCAGAATGTCTTAAAGTATCATCATTTGGATGAAACTTGATTCATTGAGTGGATCGTGGACGGGCTATCAGTTTGTGTGGCTCAGATCTAGCTATGATCACTTTGAATTAACCTAACTGCAAGGAGATAGTCCAATCAGATGTAAAATGAGGCGTGGAATTGATCACTCCAAACGCGTATGCATTGATTGTGAATAAAGCCTCTACCAACTTCAATTCCCAGATGCCTAAATCGTACTCACAGGCAAAGAGCAAAAACTTTCAAGAGCTTCAAACGAACACTAAGAAAATAGCTTCTTGACCTTCAGAAAAAAGCCAATCTTTGGCCTGACCTGCAGTGTTTCGGAAACAGGCGTTTCGCTTGGAACCCAACATAGCACGCTCTGAAGTAGATATCATCATAATTCTTCTAATTTGATGTACGCAAACCTGTTTCAACCTGTTTTACGGTTTCGCGACATTTAAAGGTCACTCAAATCGGCATTGCTGCCCTTAAAATACTGACTGGAGTACAAATACTGCCTAACCATCATAGACCTTAACACTCGTTGGCCAAAGCAATTCCTTTGAATATCATTTTTGACAATGTTTGTGCTTTTGCTCTACTGAGCATCTGGCTTACACACAGTCTAAACGGCATCCACTTGGATACAGTCTAAACGACCACGACAATTTGAGTCAGCGGACAAAAAGCATGGAAGAAGAAGAGAACAGAATAGAGAAGAACAAAAAAGAGATAAGGAGAGAGAAGAGATGAGAAGAAAAGAGAAGAGAAGAAGAGAGAAGAGAAGAAGAGAGAAGTGACAAGAAAGAAGAGAAGAAGAGAGAAAAGAGAAGAAAGAAGAGAAGAAGAGAGAAGATAAGAAGAGAGAAGATAAGAAGAGAGAAGATAAGAAGAGAGAAGAGAAGAATAGAGAGGAGCAGAAGAGAGAAGAGAAGAATAGAGAGGAGCAGAAGAGAGAAGAGAAGAAGAGAGAAGGGAAGAAGAGAGAAGAGAAGAAGGGAAGAAGAGAGAAGAGAAGAAGAGAAGAAGAGAGTAGAGAAGAAGAGAGAAGAGAAGAAGAGAGAAGAGACGAAGAGAGAAGAGAAGAAGAGAGAAGAGACGAAGAGAGAAGAGAAGAAGAGAGAAGAGAAGAAGAGAGAAGCGAAGAAGAGAGAAGAAAAAATAGTCAAGAGAGAATAGAGAAGAGAAGAAGAGAGAAGAGAAGAAGAGACAAGAGAAGAAGAGAGAAGAGCAGAAGAGAAGAAGAGAAGAGAAGAAGAGAAGAAGAGAAGAAGAGAGAAGGGAAGAAGAGAGAAGAGAAGAAGAGAGAAGAGAAGAAGAGAAGAAGAGAGAAGAGACGAAGAGAGAAGAGAAGAAGAGAGAAGAGACGAAGAGAGAAGAGACGAAGAGAGAAGAGACGAAGAGAGAAGAGAAGAAGAGAGAAGAGAAGAAGAGAGAAGCGAGGAAGAGAGAAGAAAAAATAGTCAAGAGAGAATAGAGAAGAGAAGAAGAGAGAAGAGAAGAAGAGACAAGAGAAGAAGAGAAGAAGAGAGAAGAGAAGAAGAGAGAAGAGAAGAAGAGAAGAAGAGAAGAGAAGAAGAGAAGAAGAGAAGAAGAGAAGAAGAGAGAAGAAAAGAAGAGAGAAGAGAAGAAGAGAGAAGAGAAGAAGAGAGAAGAGAAGAAGAAAGAAGAGAAGAAGAAAGAAGAGAAGAAGAAAGAAGAGAAGAAGAAAGAAGAGAAGAAGAAAGAAGAGAAGAAGAGAAGAAGAAAGAAGAGAAGATGAGAAGAAGAGAAGAAGAAAGAAGAGAAGAAGAGAAGATGAGAGAAGAGAAGAAGAGAGAAGAGAAGAAGAGAGAAGAGAAGAAGAGAATAGAGAAGAAGAGAGGAGAGAAGAAGAGAGAAGAGAAGACGAGAGAAGAGAAGAAGAGAAGAAGAGAGAAGAGAAGAAGATAAGAGAAGAAGAAGAGAAGAGAAGAAGATAAGAGAAGAAGAAGATAAGAGAAGAAGAGAAGAAGATAAGAGAAGAAGAGCAGAGAAGAAGAGAGAAGAGAAAAAGAGAGAAGAGAAGAAGAGAGAAGAGAAGAAGAGAGAAGAGAAGAAGAGAGAAGAGAAGAAGAGAGAAGAGAAGAAGAGAGAAGAGAAGAAGAGAGAAGAGAAGAAGAGAGAAGAGAAGAAGAGAGAAGAGAAGAAGAGAGAAGAGAAGAAGAGAGAAGAGAAGAAGAGAGAAGAGAAGAAGAGAGAAGAGAAGAAGAGAGAAGAGAAGAAGAGAGAAGAGAAGAAGAGAAGAAGAGAGAAGAGAAGAAGAGAGAAGAGAAGAAGAGAAGAAGAGAGAAGAGAAGAAGAGAGAAGAGAGAAGAGAAGAAGAGAGAAGAGAAGAAGAGAGAAGAGAAGAAGAGAAGAAGAGAGAAGAGAAGAAGAGAGAAGAGAAGAAGAGAAGAAGAGAGAAGAGAAGAAGAGAAGAAGGGAGAAGAAGAGAGGAAGGGAGAAGAAGAGAGGAAGGGAGAAGAGAAGAAGAGAGAAGAGAGAAGAGAAGAAGAGAGAAGAGAAGAAGAGAGAAGAGAAGAAGAGAAGAAGAGAGAAGAGAAGAAGAGAGAAGAGAAGAAGAGAAGAAGAGAGAAGAGAAGAAGAGAAGAAGGGAGAAGAAGAGAGGAAGGGAGAAGAAGAGAGGAAGGGAGAAGAGAAGAGAGAAGAGAAGAAGAGAGAAGAGAGAAGAGAGAAGAGAAGAAGAGAAGAAGAGAAGAAGAGAGAAGCGAAGAAGAGAAGAAGAGAAGAAGAGAAGAAGAGAGAAGAGAAGAAGAGAAGAAGAGAGAAGAGAAGAAGTGAAGAAGAGAGAAGAGAAGAAGAGAAGAAGAGAGAAGAGAAGAAGAAATAAGAGAAGAAGAGAGAACAGAAGAAGAGAGAAGAAAAGAAGAGAGAAGAGAAGAACAAAGAAGAGAAGAAGAAAGAAGAGAAGAAGAAAGAAGAGAAGAAGAGAGAATAGAAGAAGAGAGAAGAGAAGATGAGAGAAGAGAAGAATAGAAAAGAGAAGAAGAGAGAAGAGAAGAAGAGAAGAGAAGAAGAGAAGAAGAGAGAAGAGAAGAAGAGAGAAGAGAAGTAGAGAGAAGAGAAGAAGAGAGAAGAGAAGAAGAGAGAAGAGAAGAAGAGAGAAGAGAAGAAGAGAGAAGAAAAAAGAGGGATGAGAAAAATGAAGTGGAGAAATGTTTTCACCTCGTCCTCCACTTCTTCCTCCATATCAATTCTAATACCTAGCCAGACATAATGTTTCTTTAAACAGGCTCAAACCAGGTTACTCGTCACTTTCCAAGGAGTCTGTCGACGATTCTTTCAAAAAATAGACAATACTCGAAAAAATCTCCGTCTACATCTTCGAATCGACGGCCAACAAAGAAGGAAACCTTCGCATCGCATCTCCTCTAGGTTGGACAAGGTACAAAGATACAATCATCAATTTTGTGTTTATGACTTACTTTTGATCTCATTAAAGATTCAGTGAACGTAGAATCATTGTTCAGTAAGATCACTAAAATAGATTCAGAAACATGTTTTGGTACGCACGCCTTCTGCATCTGAGTCAGCTTCACAGTGGGGACAAAAACAGAGAGCCAATAAGGAGATACAGCAAAATATTTAATAATTATAGCAAACTCTATTCTCCATAGCACTTCAAAACAATGCACCATCATCATAAATTATCACTAACGAAATTATATCTCACAAAAACTAAAATTATTTTCTCCCCAGATGAGAAATAGACGTTTTTCATGCGTGGAACAAATAACTTCAGCATTCTTTCAAAATTTAATAAGATGAATTTGTTTGCTATAGCCATCACAATTTAAGCGCAAAAAGTCGAATATGTAAATTTCTGCGTTCTAAATACATTCATAAAGATAACCTGACAAATGTCTTCTGTCATTAGCTGAAGGTCTCGAACTAATGATTTCCATGACTAAATAAGATTTCACTCAACGCGTCTTATCAGTTTAAGTTGTATAAAAACCATGTAGCCTACATGAACCTTAGTAAATCCAAATCAATTGAGTTATCTCAAACGACTGCTTTAATCGACAAGTCTAATCATCTATAATGACGAGTACAAATTATTAATCATATATGTACATAAATATGAGCAACTATAATTGGATGAAAGATTAAAACTGAACATATTTTTAAGCAAAATTTTAATTTTACTTTATTTATTCAATAGAATAGTAAATAATAGAATAGTAAATAATAGAATAGTATTTTGGTTAGAAATACTCAAATAAATTTACGTTTTTACGTTGGCCAAAAAATCAAATAATTAAATTCGCATTAATGCAAAGTTTTATGTGACAAAAATCGCGTACACATTTAAAAAAAAAAGACATCATAAAATTATAAAATAATTCATTATTAATATTTTCTAGGATATCATCGCCTATGTATACCTTCTTTTAGCTAATTTTTCATAGGCTTCACTAAATTTTTAGCATAATATGGGCTGATATTGTTCGATTCTTCCACTAATTTGTCTTTTAGCCTATTGGGGAGATGTACGTAACTGGTCGGGTATATAATCCACAACCCATAGTTTCACAGCATGTGCACAATGCGTGGAATCATTATCCTGTAAGAAGATATAACCATTCCCGAAGCCCAATTTTTTAATACTTTTAGGGATATTTCTTTTAAGTATTCTTAGATAAGCATGCTTAAACATTGTACACTCGATAAATTCTAAAGCCTCTACTCCACCATACTACGCCAAACCATGACACCAAACCAGTATGCTTCACTGTAGGAAGTTCTCTTTATCCTATTCTGCACCAGATCTTCGTCACACAATAGGTGCGTTTTGCAAAAAAACGCACCTAATATTACGGCCATTAGCACCGAAAATCCAATATTTACTCTCTACCGTGAACAAATGCGATCCGCTTTTCGCGGATGATTTTCAAAACGTCTTGTTTTTTCTTGCGAACCAACCGTAATATGCGGCTTTCCGGAGAATATTTCTAACTGTTCCATCGCTTATTTCTTTGTTGGATTTTTCCTTAAGGTTAGCTTTTATTTAATCAATAACTTCACCGATGTCTAGAAGTTTTCACGTTCTTTTTTCAACTTTACTATTGATTTTTGCATATCTAAAGATATTTATTTTCTTTAAGTTGGCATGATTTTGGTTTCTAAAATGTTCAAACTTTCTCAAGTTATACAAAATAAACTAAAAAAAACTTATTTAGAACCGCAAAACTGACGGAAACACTTAAACATTTAAATCACACTCAGCTATTAAATTTTTCAGAAAAATTCCTTTGGTTCTATAAGTTTAAGTTAAATTAGTTGAAGTTAACTTTCCTAAGAATTATAATTATCTTCGAAATCAAGTGTGTACAAACGTATGCATTCATGGCATCTTTTCGTGGGTATACATATTTTTGGTTACTTCCATGTCAAAGAAGGTGTACGACAACTTTTTTCAGTAAATGTGCCTCGCTTGAGAACGCTTAAGCGTATCAATTTAAATGCGGACCAAATCATACTAGTGGTCATTTATACCACTGATATTGATCTTTCTAGAAAACTAATTTGTAACACACTAAGCGTTATACTGCTATTCGCTTATGTTCATATCAAGAATTTCATTTGCTTTGCTTAAATCTGGCACTTGAAGCTAATCTTGGAAAAAACACCATCTTACAATAAATTAGCGAGCGACGCCGAAGCACATATTTTCATGCAAATTATTCTGTTACAAGATCAAACCAAATATTTTTGAAATTACCTTTCTTATAAACTTCATTCATCGATGCGAAATGTTCCATATCTTTCAGAAAGACTGTGGTTTTCACGACTTTATCAATGCCGGAGCTTGCAGCTTCTAACACATTTTTCAAGTTTTCAAGTGCCAACGTTGTTTGTTCCACGATTCCGCCATCAATGAGTTTGTTCGTATTCTTGTCCATTCCAAGACATCCCGAAACATACACCGTTCGATCGGCCACCACAGCTTGACTAAATCAAAATAAAATACCAATTAATAACCTCAAAATTGAGTTTGATGTTATTTTTAAGAATTTAGGAACTAAATACTCATCAAAAACATGCCAATTGACTTACTTGTATGGTGCGACAGGTCTTGGAGCATTTGCAGTGCTGATAAGTTTCCGGACAATTGTTGCCATGTCGTCGCCAAGATATTTATGTTTCCACTGGGAGATATGAAATCACACTGAACAGAGAACTAGCTTTACTGTCCGATAGCTTCGACCTCCAACTTAAACTGTTGGGGGCTTGTTTTTCCGCCGGTTCGTATTAATGCGAATAATTGTCAGATTGGCGGGGAACTTGTTTATACTTTTAATTTGATAACGAAAGTGAATCTAGAGCCTCAATTGTTAACATTCAGTAATTGATAAGCATCAGTATGTGAATTACTTATAAGTAAATGCAGTTGTTCTTATACAGGGTGGAACATATATTGGTTTATTTTCAATTGCTATCTTGTGTATATGATGTGCGAAGTGCCATTCAAGACTGACGTTATCAATAAACTGAGTATAAATTATAATCGAATAAAATTATAATCTACAAATAATTAGAAGCCTTAATCTTTTCAGTAGATCAACTAGCTTTGAAACTCATTGAATAGGGTTTATTTTATAGCATTATGAACAGAAGGAGTTAGATTTAAGACCTAGGTTAAGGATTAGATAAGTTAGCTAAGTTAATTATAATTAAGCATAGGTTAGTTAAATCGTAATTTTTAATGTAAGGTAGAGTTTAAGGAAATTATTCCCCGGGTAACCCCAGCTGCTGTTCAAGCTGGGTAATACCATTGGTGTGTAACGAACAAAATTTATGCCGAAAACGAACTTTAAAAAACCAATAAGAGCCAGCATTATAAAAAAATTATTTCATACCATAATTGACAATATAAAATACGCCTCATCTCCAATACGGAAACTTGCACGTATGGTAGTATGTATGCCAGCACAACAAATTTTAATGACTATTAGTTGTAGTTATACAGGTATTTAATGCAAGCAAATTTAAAATGAAACTAGATTTGTTTTCATTAATTTAAATTGCTTTTATTTATTACTTATATTTGAAATGTGTTACTTGGCACAAAAGTGAACTTATAAGATGATACTCTGTAATACTGAAATATTCTATCTTTTATATTTCACAATAATGAGATAGCTTAGAAATATAATTTGAATTTACCTCTACACAAAACTATGAAACTTATAACATCACAACCTATACTGATACCATTAGATTTGGCGCATCTAAACACGCAAGCCACTGTACTCATATCCCAGCCTACCAGAAATTTCCGGAGCTATTCTGATCCTGGTTGCAGATCACTAGGAAATAAAAGGTCATCCTCTGCTTGTACGAAACATCCCAACCAAAGCATCGGTATCAGATATGCGCAAGCACTGGGCATTCTCAAAGGAAATCCTCCATAGAGTTCACCTCTTCTAACCGGGATGGACAAACCTCATCCCGTGCAACACCTATTCAGTGCATATGACCTGCTAGCTGTTTGTACCCAGTTAGTATACCTGTCATAGCTCTACAAACCTTCCTAGTCCCATGATTATGCTCTGAGAGGAAGATCTTCATGTGCCTGGCTACACCAGAAAACTGGCATCTCTTTATATGGTTATATATGTTCAATAACTGGCATTTGCAGATACCGTCGTCATACCTAAGGCGGATTCGGGTCCCTGTAGTGCAAACGTTGAGCTTTGCTTCCTAATAGCTTTAGCGATTTCGATACCTTCAATACTGCAGTGCTCCGATACACAAAACGGATGCACATTTTTAACCTAGTAAGAGAGTTCAATCGTGCGCTGCATGTTCAGGTATTTTTCGTTGTAGTCAGGGGTCTAGGTACTGCCAGAAAATAGCGATATGCAAATTGATACATTTTCAAATAGTGATATATTTTCGGTACAAATGCCGGGAATGCGACATCAAAATCTATTGTAATTTGCCTTTGAGTCTGTCATATCAATCTTTCACCAACCTCGACGCCATTTCGCAGAAGCTCGGCGAGTTTCGCACAGCTGCTGCTCAACAGGTCAATGTTTCAGTTAATGTTTCAGGTTCAATGTTCAGCAGATCTGCTAAGTGCATCTCGGAACTTACTTGGCAACATATCTAAACTAAGAAATTGAACTAGATGGCGTTTGTATTATTATACCATTTCTATACATACTTTTCGGTTAGTTCCAGATCTGGATACGAAGTAGTATTTTTAGATATCGCACAAACTGTCAGAGATATCTTTCCCGTCTCGACGTCATGACCAATTCTTGATTTTGGCCTTTTCGTAACTTAATTCATCCAAGGCATTCGCATAAAAAACACTTAATTAAAATTTTTAAGTTATTTAGCAAAAGTATGTGCGAAGTCCACATTTTATTTTACTTTATTAATTCGCAATTTATCACCTATGGGGTAGCACAAGTTAAATAATTGATTTCGAGCTTGTAACGGTATGCAAGTAAATTTAAATATCACCAAAGTAAAGAAAATGGAAAGGGAGGTTACGTGATTACGTATACCAGCTATACACATGTTCCAGGCTTTCAAAAGTAGGAAAGAACATGCAGCCAAATGGTTCCAGCTAATTATGGCTTAGGAAAAATGTTGGGAATAGAAGATGCGTGTAAATTAAATATTCAACAATTTTAATTAGGCTTTTAACAGTCCTGTAATAAATTATCCTTGCCAAAAAACACAAAAATCATCTAAACACAAAGCTCTTCTATTTAACCTGATCGGAACGAAGAAACAATAAAGTCACTATAAAACGCCCAAACCTAAATAAGGTTGTCGCCTAACGACCTGTTCCGGATCAATGGATTGAAGTTAGTATAAACTTCATTCACAATCAATATGTACGAGTCTGAAGTGATTAGTTTGACGTCTATTTCATCCCTGGTTGACTCAGGTACAAACTCAGAGCTTGGTTAACTCAATTATGGTTAATCGTATTGGACTGGATTCAACTCAGAGATCACCTTCTGCACGCTAACAGTCGATATTCACACAAGCTTCAAGTTTAGAGAGCCCAGACACGCTCATGCAGTTCGATTGATTCTGGAATAAACCATTATTTGATGTAAACAGGTGAAGACTTTTGCATTGGAAAATGCGAATATTTTTCCTTCAGTTCAAATTCATTTTGAAAATTTTATTTGGTGGAATAAAAACACTACTGCGTTCTCGAAAAATATACGAAGTGACATTTAAAATGGACAATATAATAATTTTATTTCTGAAACCGACTTACAGTTGACGGATTTGACCAAATGTTTTGTCGAATAACGTTACTATTTGCTATTGTAGGTCATAGCTTTGCGAAAATATTCATTTGAAATTGCGTGAGAGATTGTAATCTCAAACTGTATCTTTATTTCTTGTACTTCACACTGTATCTGTATCAGTTTTTTTGGTTGATTTGCACTTTTCGACCACATTTTTTCCTTGTTGCTTATTTCAAACCTAATAAATCCTAATATCAGCGTTCATATATACTTTCAATTGTAATATACTTCCAAGTACAGTATACTTTCACATACAATACACTATAAAGTGATTGATTTTTCTGCAATATACTTTTACAAATCACTGTTTTCACTCATATTGCGTTGAATCTTTTCTACAATATGTCTACCAGGACTACCATTCTAGTCTACATGTTTCGTGTTTTATGCATTTTCACCAAATTCTCGCAATGTTCTGAAACCACGTTCGACCAGAATAATACTTTCAATGTACGAAAAAGATCAATTGAAAGAATTTTATTTTCAATTTAATTTAAGTAGATTTTGAATTTAACAAAACACATGTCTTTAAGCTTTACGACTAGAATTAAAAGCAATGAAAATTAAATATCACTGTTGGTATGGAATTACTAATACAAATCAACAAAAGCATTCAAAATTATACATTTTTGCATAAAAAGTCAAGAAATAATAAATATCTAGCTTAAATTATCAACTTTAAGTTGCTTACATAGACAAATTATTTAAAATATACTCACTATTACCTTAAAAGGTACTATTTATAAATATATTAAGATATTTGAAGTCTTTCTTGAAATATCGTGTCTTGCTATTACAAGCATTTATCAAAAACAGAAATGAAGCTTCTAAGCAGGCATGGTTAGAGATAGTATTCGGTTTATTCGTATCCAGCTACCGTTATAAACTGCCACTGACCCTGGAATTTAAAAAAACTCATTGTGCGATGTGCAATATGGAAAAGCGTGTTAAAAAGAAAGAAAACATATCAAAATTTTAGAAAACGATGTGAAAATTCTTACCGGTATCCCCAAATGCCACCCTGTTCCAGCTGGATTGTCTTTCGTAATACCACAACGCTTACATACGAATCCACTTAATGAGGTCGCCCAAACTTCCGACCCAACCGATATCGATTTAAATCCAACAGTCCCTTCTGCATGTGGTGGATGGTTGGGAGCGTTGGGTAAAATCTGCCAATGAGTACCTTCAGGGAAAGTTTTTGTAATCTCTTTTCGAACGGCTAGTCGACCAGTTGAATCCAAAGCCCAAATGCCTTGAACACCAACAGAAATTTGCTTAAATGTTACTCCATGTGGTGCTTCGACCGGCTGCCAGGCATCACCTTGTTGATTTTCAGCGCTTATTCCGTATCGGAAAAAAGAACAACCATTTTTTCCAATGGCCCAGACTCTTCCACCTGGCCCGTAACTAATAGAAATCAGTGGTTGCTCACTTGGTACATGTTCCCACGAATACCCAGTCGGATTTGATACTGAAACACCTTTACGCAGCAGTACATCTCCATTGGCTGCAATCGCCCACACTGTAATGAACCCATCTATCGAATCGTCTTCTGGCTGAAGTGATACATCTAAAATCTTCGTATTCCCCAACTCTTGCCAAGGCCCACTTGTGGTCAGTCGACACCTGCGATACCAGCGTCTTCGCCTTACATAATCTGTGAATTGTTTCACACCATGGTACGAAGCAGGAAAGTCGACAGCATATTGCCAACCATCTCTATCGACTCCTCCGGGTGCATGAAAATCTACCAACCAATCCGATATCCATTGCCAATGCATCGACAAAAGCTTTGTGTGTTCTTTACTTCGTTTGTGCTTTCCAGTTACATCACTCCACATATGACGATCAGTTGGAAGTCCAGTTGACGTGTATCCACTTAACGGATTCCAACGCTGATTTTCATAAATATAATAGTTATGGGTATCGCTCATCGGATGGATCTTTCCCATACCAGCTTCAACGCCCTTTAAAAATGAACCGCCCCATCCTCCTGTGTAAACCCACACTGTATTGTCACAACTGATACCCCAAGTCACACCTGCTTTGCAAGTCTCTACCCTACGAATGTGGCCACCAATTTGACGCCAGAAAATGTCGGTCAAAGGAATTATAGCAGAAGGGCTCCGGTAGACAATCGAAAACAGTTTTACACGCCCACTAACGTACAATGAAGTCACAGACTCGGGATCAACACGATGATTGAAATCACAGTACAATGAATCGTCAACAGTGATCCTATATCCCATTTCAGTTGAAGCGATCAACAGCTTGAATTCAGCGCCCGGGGCGAATACCATTTTCGTTATCCTCAGTTCAGTCTGCCACTCTGAATTCTCCATGGAGTTTATACAAGTCGTGTTCTCGTTGAACCTAAAGCAAAATTTCCGAATTATTTAATCCAATGCAAGGGCTCATAAATTACCTTGGATTTAAGTGCATAGCAATCATTCGCAACTTCTCCACTTTGTGCCGCACTTTGATCGTTGGATGGCACTGCAGATCAAAACGAATTTGATCAGCATCGTCATAAACGCATCCTGTGATCACAAGTTCTGTCCCCGGAGGCATTCTGAAACCATGCAATTAAACCAATTCGTTTTTACAGAACACTAAACTATATTTAAACTAAACTCACCCATTATAAAGAGTATGGTAATAAGGCGTCTCCCTAGCTGTCAGGTCGGACTCTAATTGAAAGCAATTCTTATCTTCATTCCACTGCGTAGCTTTTAAATTGCTGGCATCGAAAACGAAAACATCACCTAAGCTGCTAGTCAACCAAATCGAATCGATAGCAGGTCGGCCATGCACTTCATTAATTTGACAACAAACCGAAGTCAAGTAAGAAAGCCAATCTTCCATCTCAGTGTCGCCAGAAAACTGCAGCTTTAATGGAGAACAGCCAGCTGGGAGCCGCGGTGCATGCAGTGCAATACGCGGATTTCCAGGTTCACTACAACACTGCACACATGTAATTTCTGAAAGAGAAAACTGTATTTTCGTTGTCACTCCATCCGGATTTAGAACCGTTAGCGTTCCAGAATCTAAGCCTGTCCCAGCGGAACTAACCCATTCCAATTCAATTAAGCAATCTTCAAAAAATCCTTCGGGTTTTTGTGCGCGAGCTTCTCCGCTCTTGATCCAAGACGACATTTCAACGGCTTTTTCATATTGCTCTATGTCTATGGCTTCTAAAGCATTTGAACGCTTTTTCAGTCGGTCCAAATTTTGTACCCTCCATTCTTGAGTGAGTTCTGCTTGGTTGTCCATACCATAATTGTCATTAAACCAATTTGGCAACTGAGTAGGATCGACAGCCACAGCACCAGCCGAGCAACATGTCCAAATAACATCACATTCCGCCCAGTACTGTGAGCCACCATGGTCGTCATCGTCTCCGAAAACACCAGAGTCTCGCGTAATATCAGCGTTGAACACAACTGAGTCACTTTCTGGATGAGCTTCTGTTCCAACAATAGAGCCAACGCTACGAACTGGTGACCAAGCCCTCGGATTTTTCAGTTGGGTCTCAAAAGCCTTCCCAGAGATTTCTTGAATGTCGCTGGCTGGCGCGCTAGATGATGCTTGTTCTGAACGCTTGGATGCACCTCTTCGACTGTCATTCAAACTACCTATTTCTGGCGGTGAATTGGTGGGCTTCTGCCATAACTCCGGTTTATGACGCTGATTGTTTGTCGGCGCACTTCGAGATGTCTCTTCAATATTTTCTATGATAGCTGATGTTTCGATATGCGCTTTTTCTTTAAGCAAGCTACTTAGACTACGATGCTTCGAGCCCGGGGATGAGCTGCCACTTTTACGAGACATCAAGCTGGCTGTACTTGATGTCCTACTAAGCTGCATAGGACATTGAATGAGTCTCCACTTCTTACCAGTAGGATCCGAAGTCGACACTCCGGAACGAAAATAAAGAGCTCTATCTTCAGAGCCAACTGCGAATACTTGGTCGTTAGCTGCCACAGACACCATTGAAATATTTCCAACCATTTCTACCCAGCCACTTCCTATTGCGGCATCCTCACTGATCCCTGCTGCTTCGCCCTTCACACCTCGACGGAACCAAACGTGATTATCATTTGTAACACACCATACCGAATCGGTTCCCACAGAAACTTGAGTTATTTTCAGACCACTTCCGGGCGGCTTCACTTCCAGCCAGGACTCTCCTGTTAACGAACTTTTCGTCACTCCTGATCGAACAATAGCACGTCCATTATATAAAGCAGCCCACACCAGTCCTGTTGACCCGACGCTAATTTGTGCGACTTCACAGCCTGAAGGAGTGCTTATTGCGGTCCATCTAAGACCTTCAGGAGACGTTGTACTGACGCCAGTGCGAAACATTACCTAAACATGATCAAACTCAGTTAGAGAATTGAAACGGATTGGTACTGTATTTGTCTCATACTCGACCATGTGCAGTTACTGCCCAAACCAAAAGCGTTCCAGCCTCGGCACTGGGAACATTTGTTCCGCCTATAGCTACATCTATAAATGGTTCCTGTGTAGGATCCTTATGAAGTGGTGCAATGGCGCACCATGAATTCAAAGCGCTATAACGCCTGTATCGTGCCTAAAACAATTAAAGATATAAAATTAAAGGTAGGTGGATTTACGTGATACTAAAACAATTCTGAACAAAGAAAATCAACTATCCTCACCCATTTTCTTCGTCTAACGTACGAGTTCCAAGACTTTTTTGGTTGATACGTTGCCGGAAAGTCAACAGCATACGACCAGCCATCGTGATCTAAAGGTTGGCCATCCAAATCACATTCTAGGTGCCAGTCACCTTCCCACTGCCAGGCCATTGACGGTAGGCGAATACGATCGATATTTCGATCGATAGATCCATCGGCAGACGAAAAGTGGTAGCGATCAGTTGGAAGCATTCGACTGCTGAATCCTTCGATTGGCAGCCACCTTTCATTTTCAAACGAAACTTCCTTTATTCGTATGGGAATATCGAGCCCGTGTACATGCACATAAACCTGACGATCGCCACCTATAGCCCACATGAAGTGAGGTACGGCGCAGACCTTCTTGAATTCCAACCCGAGATATAAGAATTCGCGCCATGCTGAAGAACCTGTAGACAATGCATAAATTCGTCCTTCATTGTTAATTGCGAAGAATAGACTGCTTGGCATCCTGTGATAGCGCTGAGGCCAAGGCGAGTGTCGTGGGCTGAAATAGATAATATTATGCTCTAATATAGACGTTCAAGTAAAGGTCACTTTGAGTATAATAACGTGGGTTTTATTCTTAAAAGAAAAAAACTAGAGACAACAAAGTTTTATGCATTTTTATTTTTATAATTTTCTCACCTTATTCGTTGCATAATTCTCGATTACCAGAATTCTTCAACGAGTAAACTAAAGTGCATGCTCTATTAGAAGAAAATTACATCGTTTAAAAAAAAACATAAATTATACGAAAAAATTTCAACGAAATTATAGGAATCGTAAATTTTGAAGCATAAATGTATCTTATGCAATATTTTCAATAGCATGCAATATTTTCAACATTCAAACTTAATCTTAAAATCCTAGTAGTTGACGAGAAAGAAGCGCAATATTTTAAACATATGTAAATTTACTAGGTGAAATTACTCAGCAACTTAAATAATCTGCTACACAATCTGTCATAGCAAGCTAAAGGTGAGATCGGAAAGGATACCCTTAGTTAGGACTTGGCGTCTTTTTATTTCTAATCCAACACCAGTTTATTCGATAATGATAGCATTCTCAATGAATAAAATATTTTTCCCAAAGGAAAAATCATTTTCTAATATGAAAAAATCCTTTTCGTAAGTGACAAAATATTTTTTTCGAAATTTAAGAATCTTTATACCAAGCAAAAAAAAATCTCAAGCAAATCAAAGATCATGAGTCAAAACCTAAAAGATTCAATGTATACAGGGTGTTTGATACTCGGAAGTCACATTTGTAAGGAGGTATTTCTTGATATATTTTGAGCAAAAAATCGTTCTACAGGGTGGTCCGGTTTTCAAAATCTGCGGAGTTACAGGGTGGTCAAGAAAAGTGTTTCGGACCTGTACCCTGACTCACTTAAATCGTTATATCTCGAAAACGAATAATCATAACGCAAAGTTTTATTGTTTGTTTTTTATGGAATCAAATTACCTTCAATTTGATGTAACATCCTAAATTGTAACTGTACCTGATTTTGAGAAATTTAATTCAAAACACAAAATTTTGGCACTTTTACCCAAAAAAAAAAAAAAATAGTAAGTCTAGCGCATCAAAACCGCTAGAAAACTGATTTTCGAACAAATTGTCTTTGAGTGACAAAAAAAATGTGGAAAGATGTTATACACTTTTTTGCAGTATCATATCAACCATTCCTTATCCAAAGCAACCAAATCCAACTATAACATAGATGATGAAAATGTTAATTGCTGGCAACACTTTTCCAACGAAGCAGCAATATGTTTACCATAACAAGCTCATACTTAAATCAACTTATCCTTTGAATTTCGTTCTAATCGCAGGATTTCATCGAACGTTTCAGCGGTTAAACGTTGTTTGAGGCTGCCATCGGAAAAGTTTTCAAAACTCGGAAAATTTGAAAATTGGTTCCTTATATTTATTGCAAATTCTTGCATATTAGTATGTAATTTAAAGCATCTGTTGGTGCAATATTTACGAAAATGTCTGATGCTGGAAAACCTGTGTTAGCAGCATAGCCAAAAATACATCATCTGCTTCACGTTAAGTTAAAGCAACCCTGTGAATTTCGTTTCAATTGAATGACTGCGCTAGAAGTTATAGGGGCGAAAAGAATTTCAGGGTTACTACCCTCAAAACTTTTCAAATTTTCGAAACGTTAATATTTGTTGATTGTCATTGCTGGATCATTCGCATTTGCAATCTAATGACATAATCGCTTAGTAAAGAAATTCCACAAAATCAGAAAAATGGTCATAACTGGCAGCCCTTTCATGATTTTTTTACTAAATTTATACCACATTTGGTTTACATTAAGGTCCATTTACTGCATGGACTGCGTTTTGATTTCACGAATGGACCAATAGTTATAAGGAAAAAGCTTTATTTTGCTGAGTAAATTTGCAAGATTTAGGAGACAAAAATCACCATAGCTGGCAGCTCTATTCTAATTTTTCAACCAAATTTTCACCAAATGTTGTCTAAAGTAAGTAATTTTGTTAAAATGCGATAGCGGAATCGGTAGTTATAGGCCAAAATGTAGTTTTTTTTTCAGTGATTTTTCAAGATTTCAGGTACAACTGCCACAGCGTAGCCCGCATTTCGAAATCACTTCTTCAACATGTCCTGTAAATTTCATTATGATCGGATTATCTGGTAGTCAAAATTTTCCTCTGATTTCCGTCAGAGGCTGACCTTGACTATTTTTAGCCAAAAAAAACAGGCGCCGAATATTTAATTTTGCTGAGGATTTAGTGTTATGGGATGTGGTGGGAAATGCTATTGGATGAGAGACGCCCATGCTTCTTAATTGGCAACATCTTATGTCTTGTGTATTTTTGCGATGTCCATTGCCGCATAAGCAACTCTCACTGATTTTGGTAGTTTTCAGCAAGAGATTTGCAAAGTTTCCCACGGTTGCATGTCCCACGAGCTATAATTTCGGAGTGTAAAACCTCTTAGCACTTCAATGCGAGCACAAGTTTGGTATTTCTTTCCCGAACTGTGGTCACTATTACTGCGACATAAGTACAGGTTTAACCCCGACTCATCGATAAAAATGAGCCGATCGGCGTTGTCTAGTACCTGTTCCTGGTGATTCTAATGCAAATTGTTTGTCGGTTTCTATAAATTCCATCAAACTCATGCAATTCACTTCAGTAGAGGCGGTTTTTAGGATAATTATAAGATCTTCTAGATATCCGTCTATAGTGAACTTACTAAAATTTATCTGTTAGCTTTGCCTTTATCTGCAACAGGGTCAATGTTAGTCAGGTTTCGACTATATACTCAACCGCTTTCAGTACGTCAAAAGCTCCGCGCGTGATCCCTGTTTTTTTAGTTTAAGTAATTCATATTCATTTTTTTCGTATGCCTGTAGCACCGTTTTGGCAGTGTTGACATTAATGTCAGCTTTACTTACGGCATCCTTTCCTCAGACGCCTTTTTCATATTTATAAAAACTTTTTTATGCACCAAGCTAACTCGGTTGATGAAGAAGCGTAAAATATGAGTATATTTACTTTATATTAAAACACCTTTTAAGTACATTGAATCTTTAAGCTTATTTTGGTTTTTTATTTACTTTTATTTACTTTTTTCGAATCTCCTGCAATTTGTTTACGTTTTAAGCCTAACACTAAGTTCCGCGAAACGAAATGCAGCGAAAAAGCTTGTGTTGAATCGAACGAAATGAAGTTCTGCACATCGGTACCAGAGGTAGCAGAAACTACAAATTATGACATTTAACAGTTGTGAATTTGTGTGATTTCAATTGAATTTACTAGTAGGAAAAGGGAAATTTAACATGGTGCTCCGGAAAAATTAGGGGAAGCTGGATTTTGGTGTGGACCTTGGTACTGGCGTGCTGAGCAAAATGTCAAAAATCCCCATAGATCCGAGTGCTGCGTTACTTTTTATACGGGGTCAAAGGTCACCAAAAGTGACCTTTCCTAAATATCTTAGTAACGGTCACGTCTACAGAAAAACAATGTATGACGAATATGTAGCTTAGAAAATTTCCAAAAAAAAAAAAGGATTTTGTAATTTTTTCTTGTAACCATAACCGTTTTTGATCTAAACTTTTGTAACTAACAGTATCCACTTTCTCAACGGCATGTTGATATTATCCGATTTTGATTACGACTTGGAATGTTTGTGAGTTTGTTTTTCTATGTTTAAGAGGCCCAAAAAAACATATAAACAAACATATCTACCACACTCCAGGATAGGTGGAAAAGTGTGTTCCGAAATGTCAAGAATAGGCAATTGACAGGATAATCTAGTGATGTTATCTTTTAATAATCTAGTGATGTTATCTTAAAATGATGCTGATGTTCTCATTATTGAAACAGCAATCGAAGAATCCGCTAGAAGAATTTGCATTGTTGTGGGTGAAGACATAGGCTTGATGGTAATATTGATTGCACGAGCTCCTGTTGATAAAATCATCTATTTGTTGAAACCTGGAAGATCAAAAATAGACACAAAAATGTATTCTTCACAAAGCTTGAACCCATATCCAAATTGTCAAGCTCATATTTAATTTTTGCATGCAATGACAGGTTGCAACACTACTTCAACGATTTTTAGGAAAGGGAAAATTAATGTATTAAAATTATTTGATAGAAAAGAGGAGTTAATAGACTACGTTGAAATTTTTACTAAGGCAGAGTGTTCTCCAGAGGTAGTCTTTGACAATGGAATTTGTTTTCTCCTGGCTATGTATCAAGCTCCAGCTGAAGAAGTATCTATTGATACTCATAGATATTCCAGTTTTATAAGATCTACACGACTCAAAAAACCCTGTTCAATTATCTATTCTTCCGCCAACATTTAATGCTGCTCGGCAACATTTATATCGGGTGTATTACCAAGTTCAAATATGGCTAGGCAACGAGCTCATTCCCGAGCATTGGTACTGGAAGTTCAGGGATAGGGTTCAGACCTGCTCCAAAAATTTTGCTAAATACAATTTTTTGTAATTGCACCAAGGGCTGCAGCTTAAACTGCGGCTGCAGAAAAGTTGGGTTGCATTGTTCACCAGTTTGTGGTAATTGTCATTGTCAGGCGTGCTTAAATGTATCACCAGAGATGAATGATTGATTACGACCCTACTAATGTTTTAGATCCACCTTGTTTCCTGACTGAATCCATTGAAATATAGGAAACAACAGAAGAAGAAGAAAATGATGAGTAAGAAAACAAAAACATTGAAATATATTGAGAGGAATAATTATTGAAATATTAACTCCTGTTTAAAATAAATCAAAGTGAAAACAATTAGCAAATTCATAATAAAAGGAGTGCACTTTTCATGAGAAATATAAAAGTTACCAGTTTCTGAATCAAAATATCTCAAAAACGGTTATCGCTGCAAAAAAAACTTATAGAATCTTTTTTATAGGAAATAGCTACAAATTCGTCATACATTGTTTTTCAATAGAGGTGATCGTTACTGAGATATTTGCGAAAGATCACTTTTGGTTACCTTTGACCCCGTATAAAAAGTAACGCAGCACTCGGATTGATGGGGACTTTTGACATTTTGTTCAACACGTCAGTATCAAGGTTCACACCAAAATTCATTTTTCCCCTAATTGTTCCGAAGTTTCGCCTCTTTATGTCGAATTTCACTGGACTATAGTAGCAACATTCAATTCAACATACGTTTCCATAGAACTTCCGTTACATGTTTTTAAAGCCGGAGCAATACAAACATTTGGTGAAATGGCGACATTTTCGCACGTTTGAAATATACCAAGTTTATGTGGCATTTTGGTGCGGCGTACGGTGGTCAGAGCTAAGCATTTACATGTATCAAGCATAGCATTTACAAGTAGCCGTTAATGCTCAGCTCTTGATCATTGTATGACTGCATCAAAAGCGAAAGCGCTGTAGATCAATGATAACAATCGGCCAATGCTGAATAGTGCATTGGCATGACAATGCTTTCGCGAGAGTTGCAAGTGCCAGTTTTGCAACGGGTCGGATTGCGGCAAGGGCATTTTAATCAGCTGGAGGACGGGAGTCTTGGTCTGAGTCGAGAGATACCAAGCCAGGAAAGAAGCTCGAGGGTGTGCCGCCGCCGCTGGTAACTGAGATAGTCAGAATTTGTATTGAGAAATTAAAGGTGATGATTCTTTTTGAACGGAATTCTTTGCACTTCCGAAAATATTAGGTCGCTGCAGATGAAATGGCCGATTTAGTAATACATTTTTAAACAGCTGTAACTTTTTATAAAGACCATTTATTTAATCGAAATAGGTACCTATAGATGCAACACACTTTTCCCAACGAGATACAAGTACATTTATTCCAGTTTTGTAGAAGTCCGAGTTTCTGGTTCGAAGAAACTCCTCGAAGGCATTTTTGACAGCAGCTTCATTATTAAATCTTTTTCCTGTCAAAAAGTGATCCAAATGTTTAAATAAATGGTAATCTGTTGGTGAGAGGTCTGGTGAATATGGAGGGTGGAGAAGAGTCTCATAGCACAACTCGTTTAATTTTTGGACCGTTGTTCTCGATACATGAAGTCGTGCGTTATCATGGAGCAGTATCACTCCACCCTGTTGACAAGCCTAGGTTGTTGGACTATCAATTTCTAATGCATTTTATCCAGTTGAGCACAGTATATCTCAGCATTGATGGTTTCGCCAGGTTGCAGGAACGAATAGTGGATAACTCCAGCCACAGACCACCAAACAGTTACCATTATTTTCTTTGAATGAAGGCTTGGTTTCGGCATGTGTCTTGGCGCTTCATCGGCACCTAGCCATTGGGCCGATCGGCGACGGTTATCGTATAAAATCCACCTTTTATCACAGGTCACATTTCGGTGCAAGAACGGATCCTTTTTGTTGCGGGAGAGAAGAGAACTTGAAATCTCCATTCGACGCGTCATGTTTTGCTCGGTAAGATCATGCGGAACTCACTTGTCAAACTTTTTCACATTTCCAAGTTGTTGCAAGTGGCGGCAAACTGTCGAATTGTGAACGCCTAATTTCTCGGCAAGTTCCCTTATGATTTGGCGGAGTCAGACTCCACTAATGCACGCAGCTCGTCGTTATCGATCGATGGTCCTGGGTGGCCACGTAGCTCACTTTTAAGGTCCATATCCCCGGATCGAAATTTTTTAAATCACCGCCGAGTGGTTCGTTCGCTAACTGTATCAGGCCCAAATGCGCTGTTGATATTCCTCGTTGCTTCCTTTGCGTCGTGCTCTAATTTAAATTCGTATAGTAAAAGTAGCCGTTTTTGATTCACTTCCATGTTCACTTTCTCTTTTGGTTTTTACGATCACTATGAAGTGCAAAACAGAAATGACTCCATAAACCAAGGTAGCAGTATTTATACTTGAATATGTCATATCGTTTGCGCCGCCTTGTGCCAATATAATACACTAGAATTGCAGCCAACTTTCTGTCATTGCTAAATCGGCCATTTCATCTGCAGCAACCTAATACAAGTGACTTGTGCAGTGAAATTGAAACGAAAGCAATATCGTCGTGATCAAACATCTTGATATCGGCCAGCGATAATATCTGGATTCAGAAAATCGAGTGCTCTTGGAGTAACAGTGCAGCTTTTATTCAAAAGTGTTTGCCATATCGTTTGTACCTTGGAAAAAGTTCAAGTTTACATATGTGCAATCAAAAATATAGTGAAATAATTCTGTAGAAACAGTGACACTGGTGGGAACAGGTGTTTGAATCCATAATTTGAATTGATTCAATGGTCCTTCATAACCATTTATTGCAAAACACACCCCTTGAAAACCAGCACCCAAGTTGTGTTTCGGAACGGCATCATCAGTGCAGCTTTACGATTTTGTGGTGCAACAATCAGGTTGAAATCTCCTTTCGGAATTATTTTATTGAAATAGTATCCCAGTGAGATGTGATATTGGCAATCACACGCAAAGTACATCAAGTCGAAATAGCAGTCGAACGAGTTCAAATTCATAAATTCACATCGAATGGGCTGATTTGGAGATAACCGTAAAGATTTTCATTTTTATAATTTGTTGGTTTTAAAAGAGAAAGAAAAGGAAAATTATTTTAAAGTTTTAATGTTGAATGATTTTATTTATTTCCATATCAATTCTATTGCTAAATTGAGAAGAAAATTTTCCCCTTTGAATTCGTTATGCCTTTTTGCAATTCAATGGCCCAAATCTGATGAATTATCAGAGCATTTGTAGGTATGATCAACGCTAATTTTTCAGTCACCATTTTTTCCGGAGCAACGATCGACCGTCGTCAGGAACCGGTGAGTTATTTTTTTTATTATTTTGTTAGCTTATTTTCTTAGTAATTTTATTTGATTTATTTTATTTACATATTTATTATTAATATTAAGTTTATTTATTGAATAGTAATTATAAGTTGAATTCGAATCTATCTTTTCTTAGTTCTTGAATTTTATTTTTGTTATTATTTTATTTTGAAATTATATAATTTGTGGTATATTTAAACTCAGTCGTTTTTGAAATAATACTATGGAGTAGAGAAGAAATAAGAGAAAGATCCATCCAGCTGACATCGGCATCGAAGATGATGTTTGTTATGGTCCGTGTCTGTGTAAGTTAGCGTACTTCTAGCAGGAAGTTTTACTCTGCCCAAACCCCACAGCCGACGCAGCTGAGCTAGCTGGCAAGGGTAGCACGCAGGGCACTTAAGGGGACATAGCGCCTTGAAATTGAAAAAAAAAAATTTTTTTTCAAAGGTTAATTTTTCATTGAATATAAAGACACGTTTTAATGAAACTTTGTGCATGTACTTTATTAACTTCGTTCTATGCAAAATAATTTTTTAAACATTTTTTGTGGCCCACTGTCTGATACAATTTTTTTGAAAAGTAAAACCAAAAAATCACGGCGTGCACGATAACTGCCCTCAGAAAAGTCAGGAAAAGCAAAAAGAAAGGGGTTTTAATCAGTATCAAAGCGGCCTTGGAATGAACTAAGAGAAAAAAATTTGGTCGAAAAATAACAAAGTGGCGGCGTTTTTTTTCGAAAATCGAAATTTTTCTCCCCCCAAAAATCGATTACCAAAAAATAAATTGAATGCCGATTTTTTCATCCGTAGCTCATTCTGAGCATTAACATGTGTAGAATAAGGTGTTCGAATTTCAGAATTATTGGATAAATAATTTTTTTTTAACCATGCACGCCAACTTGAACTTAACTTATTTCGAGAAAATCGCGTTTAAAGTCGCGTTTAAAATCGCGTTTAAAGTTCAAATTCAATATTTTTTTGTGCGTGGCATACATAACATATATATAGGTAATACTAGTATCCCAAAATATCCCACTCTATCTTTACAGCTGCTATGTGAGAGAATAACGTATTGTAATATATATATGTATATATTAAGCAGAGGTTACTAAGCAAAAGTCGATGTAGCGATACAGCGAAGAGAACGAAAATCATAGAACAATTACCTTGGCGCGCTCAGCTATATACGCTCACAATTTGTTTTTAGAATTTCAATTTTATATTATTAAAATCATGTTTTTAAAGCTTCATTCTAACATATTCTATCAAAACCAAAAAATCATTTTTTTG
The DNA here is from genome assembly GCA_947369275.1 of Nemotelus nigrinus. Taxonomy (NCBI): domain Eukaryota; kingdom Metazoa; phylum Arthropoda; class Insecta; order Diptera; family Stratiomyidae; genus Nemotelus; species Nemotelus nigrinus. The sequence goes on along the minus strand of OX376373.1, from coordinate 68,812,107 downwards.
AAAATTTGAAGGTACTATGTCCCCCTAACTGAGTAAAACTTAAATGATGTTGTATTGGCGACAGCTTGCCAATTCGTAACACCTTAGGTACAAGTTCATCTTAATAAAGAGAATATTTGATAGAACATGCATTCAAAATCAACAAAATTCCTCTACTTTCCGTAAATGAGCTTTCTTTGCGTTTTCTACGCGCTACACATTTTTTTTTCATGTGGATAAGTATGGAATGTATGGATACGTATGAAATATATGGATATGCTGGAAATTTGTATGGGGATACAAAATTCTGATTGTTGGTAATCCCAATTTCTGCCATTTATGTGGCGAACAATTTGGAATCATCTCGAATTCATATTGAATTGCCATTTTGTGCGTGGTGAATTGATTTCAGATTTTATTAGAAATCTTTCAGAAAATAGTATCATAGAAAGGTGTTATCTCGTTTCTGGTATCTGGCTCATACAGACCCAGCATAAGATACCATTTTTGGGATTTTTTTATTGTGGCTCTGCATATTACACTCGCAAGACTAATATTTTTTCTGGTATATCGTTTTCTTTTTAAAAAATCCAGATTGATAACGTTCTTTGTGGCACGTTGCTAGATGGAGTCCCACATACCTTGAATCGTCTTCAGGCTGGTTTTCTAAATCATCTGTTGTCTTATTCTAAACAGTAATTTTTACTCCATTTTATAAAATAAAAGGTATATTTTGAATACCCAAGCCGATTATCAGTCAAAAATTTATATTGCTTTGATAAGATAGCATACAGCTTGTGAATGTATGTCTTGTTAGTCCATAGGTCTGTTCGCGTACCTGAATCTATTCTAATATATTAAAATATATTCGCAGAAAGTCGTTTTTATACTCTTGCTGCAAGCCAAATTTTGCAGCAAAAAGAAGCCAGCTGTAAAAATCTGTTGCTGCTGCAGTACCCGAACAGACCTTATACTTTTTAAAGGAGAAGAAAAGCTTACAACCGAAAATTACTGGATAACTATATCATCAAATAGTCATTACAGTCGAGTCCAATGACAATAGTGGATTGAGTTTGTGATTTTTAGAAACGTGCGGATTATTTAAGCGTGTGTATTGTACTGGATTTACTTCATAGTGATAGAATAGTACCTTTTTAGGCACAAAGATGAATCGATTCAAACAGCTTCACATATGTTTTCATCAAAGAGTGCCGTCGTTATAATCACGCTACAATCTCAAAACACCTTGGCACTGAACCAGATGTCTGACATTGCAGTCTCAAATTTACTATGACTTTTTACTTACATTTCATCTTGCGCTGTGGAGTGACAACACCCCATCCGGATGACTGCCTTTTAACAGAGTTATCAAAAAATACAGGAATTTCGATAAGCACTAAAGAGTTTTACAAATATTTACAAAGCGATTTGCATTGTGATAAATAAATATTAGGTAAAATCTGGCAATAAACGGCACAGCCTCGATCACAATACGGGCGCGTCTGATCGTGATAAACAATAAAAAAGATAATTATAGTAACTACACGAAAGATAACATGAGTATTTAAAACGCACACAAATCAAAAGGCCAATTCGTAGCAGGTAATTGCACAAATAGAACTCACCTTTTGTGTTGTCACCAGCGAACGTGTGAATAGAAGTCGCAGACGACGCGTTTACCTGTTATAATGCTTCTCGCACGCAAATCATTATCTCGAAGAATTACTCGAGGACTATAATAGCAGAATCGGCCAGTCACAGAATAAATGTACCTACTATTTTCAGTAGAAATATGTTACGTGGCGTTAGAATTTCCGAAATTTCGGCTGCTAGTGCTAACACCTAATCATTTGTTTGGATTAAACATAAATTGGTGACAAATAGGATTGGTACAAGACTGGTATGAAAAATATTTGACACTTGCGCGTTGTTGTGTCTGGATTATCAGCTGTAGTCAGCTGATTATCATATGCTGGTTGGAGTATTGAATTTTCGTGATAAGTGCATAGGATCGAAACAAGAGGCGGCGAAATATTTTACCGCCGCTCAATCCATATTTTTACTTAAATTTCACGAGTTTAGTACTATGATCTGCTTAAAAACTTACTCAGAAACTTAGAAAATTAGTTAATTTTTCTTTTTCTTCAAAAAAAAGTTTTCCTCGATCCTCCATTCTATAGGTCTGTTCCCGTACTACAATTATTTGCGATTAATTGCAATGAAGCCGTTTTTTGTACTCCGTTTTAGTACGCTTCATTGCAATTAATTGCAATTAATCGTAGAACGGGAACAGACCTTATGACATTTATTATTGTGTTTCTCTTTCTGGAGAATGTACAGACATTTTTGTACAAAAACGACATTTGGTTCTTGCATTTGGTAATCGGTTGAATCGGTTTGGTTTAAGGCTGAGAAAATACCTCCGCTCACCTCCATTTTAAGGCATTTCAATGTTAGAGAGGTTAGAGATATTAGAGGTCTGTTCCCGTACGACGATTAATCGCGATTAATTGCAATGAAGCTATTCCCGTACTCCGTTATACTGAAAACTGAAAATTTCCCCTCTTTCGGTAAGTACGAGGTCTGTTCCCACACTTTCAGTAACTGAATTTTACTGAATTTTCCTGAATCATGTGGTGGGGAATTTCATGAAATGTACGAGAACGCTCTCATTGTATTTCCTGAAAATTGACAACCGAAAGTGTCAGTTTTCGGTTTTTGGGAAAATAATAGTGATTATAATAGGTCTGTTCCCATACCACGATTAATTGCGATTAATCGCGATTAATTGCAATGAAGCCGTTAGTCGTTCTCGCTGTGACGTCATGGCGATAGGGAATTTTGACATTTCCACGAGGCAGTGCCGACACACACCGAGATTTCACTTGCGGTTTTTTAGCTAAAATATGAATAAAAGGTTAGTTTTTTGTGCGTGGATGCGTTGTAATAAAAATATTTAGTCATAACTTTCATTTTGTATCGACCAATTGTATCGCGATAGTAAATCGACACGGAACTTCACATAACCTAACCAAAGTGTATAGAATGATAAGTGGGTGAACTCCTTCCCTTTTCCAGAAAAAATACTTTGACCTTGAAATTGCGCCTCCATTTACGCAATGCATTATCTGTCAAAGCAACCTGAGAGTGTGCTAGTATATTTTGCGAGAGTGAGCCGTATGTGAGCAGCGAATAATATAGTATGTAGTTGTCGAATCGTATATTGCATTTCTTTCTGTTCCATACGATTTCTTCCAACTTTCCAGGCTGACCAACAATACAATCTCAGGTTAGATCACTGGATTTTTGGACCGTATACATATACGGAGTCCGCACGCTGGTTAGGAACTAACTTCTTACGCTGTGACCTAACAACTGATAAACATTTCGTAGCGAATTTTTCCAATTATGCCGCACTCACCGCATTAATTTGTGTTTAGCTGTTCACTAGCACTTGTTCACTTCACTCACTCCAACACAACCTGTACAATTTACTATTTCCCGCGGACGTCCCGTAAACTACGTGTGTTTTTCACGACACTTTGACAGTCTAGTACGACGTCATTATTCTGCATTACGGCCCGTACTTCCAGGAGGCATTAGGTCTGTTCGCGTACTTCAGCAACTTCAGCAAACTGCAGCAGTAGCAGAATTTGGCAGCTGACTTCTTTTTGCTGCAAAATTTGGCTTGCAGCAAAAGTACAAAAACGACTTTCTGCGAATCTATTTTAATATAATTCGAATGCGAATCTATTTTAATATTTTAATTCGATTGTATAATAGATTCAGGTACGCGAACAGACCTATTGGCCATACATATTGTTGCATGCACGCCAAACGAGCCGTCTTTCGTTGTATCGGCGCCAGAAACGGCTAGAAACGGCGAGGAAATACTCGACATACATTCCATACATGTATTTCATACATGTATTCAAACAACGAAAACAATCGTAAATAAAACGTAGAATAACTCTCTAGAAGGCAGTTTGAGAAACTTCGAGAACCTAATACACGGACCCATTTCCCATTTCACATGGCGACGGAATTTCCCATTAGTCATTTCGAAGACGGATCCAGAACCCAAGACACAGCTCTAGAAAGTCCCAGATGTAGAATAATGATCAGATATGAGTATAAATACCGCCGCGAGAGGAGCTGGCAATCAGTTAATAGATAGCGAAGACAGCGAAAAGCTGTTACAGTTGAAAGCGAAAGTTTGTATACGCGAGTTGATAGTGAGTTTTGGTACAAAGTGACAGTTTGTACACGCGAGTGAGAATTTGGTACAACGATTCAGTAGATGGCGAAGACAGCGAAAGGCTGTTCGGTGAAAAACGATACAGCGGTTCTAGTGTATCCGGGCGCGATTAATTAAAAGCGATAAAGTGCGAGTAATTATAGTGCGATAATTAAATTGAAAAAGTGTTAAATTGTAACGCGAGATTATAGTAGTGCGAATATAAAGTGTAAATAATTAATAGTGTTTATAATAAAAGTGTAATTAGTGTTTTAAAAGAAACTGTTTTATTTCACGAATGTGAAGAATATCGAACTCACGGAAGGTGTTCTAACGGTAGATCACAACAACTGGTGTCAGAAGTGGGATTCTGTCGCGTTCGTGATTTAGAAAGTGACTTTTAGTGAAATACTGGACAGTGAATTTGTATGAGCAGTAAAAATTAATAAGTGCGCGGACTAAATAAAAAGTAAAAGTTTCGGACAGTGAGCATTGTAAATTGTGCGGACTAATTGAAATTGGTGAAAATTTGAGTGGACTAAAGTGATAATTGTGTAATCAAAAAAAAACAATGCCAAAAGTGAGTGAACTAACATTGGCAGAGTTAAACGCGGAGTGCGAGAAGCAAGAGCGGAAGCTGGTAGTGCTTCGAGAGGAAATGGATTTGCTGGAATCGGATCTGCAACGCGTGAGAGCGGAAGGAATTGTGCCGGCTGAACCAAGAACCGGCAAAGCGCTCAAAGCACCAACGTTTGATGGGCAGACTTCTTGGACCATCTACAAGAAGCAGTTTGAAGCAGTTGCAGAGTTTAACAACTGGAGCGATCGAGAGCGAGCATTACAGCTGATGGTGTCATTGAGAGGAGCCGCAGCGGAAGTTCTATTAACAATTCCGGAGGACAATAGCTTCAGCTATTCAAGCGTGACGAGTGCATTGCATATGCGGTACGGCGAAGAACACCTGAAGGAAGTTCATCGATCACAGCTGAGAACACGGATACAGAAGCCAGGGGAGACGTTGCAGGAGTTGGCTCAGGACGTTGAGCGACTAACACTTCTGTCCTACCCTAGGTTTGATCCAGAGCACCGGGATGAAACGGCGAAAAATGCTTTCATCCAGGGAGTGCGTGATGAAGAGCTTCAAATAGCACTTCGTTTAGCTGGAAAACGAACGCTGAAGGAGTCTTTGACTCACGCTCTCATTTACCAATCGGCGAAGCAGGCATCGCGGAGAAATGTTAGAGTCGGTGAAGTACGGGAGGAATGCAAGTGCAGGAAAGCCAATATCTGCAGGGAACCAAGGAGAAGTGGAGCCCCTCAGTGTTGGAACTGCGGAGAAAAGGGTCACCTGAGGCGTGATTGTCGCAGGAACTGGAAATCGAAGTATTGTCAGGAATGTGAGCATAGCAGAGTTCCTCGATGCTGGAACTGCGGAAAGAGCGGACATCTGAGTCGTGACTGCTACAGGAAGTACCAAACTAGGTACTGTGAAGGATACTCAGCAGCATTCAAGCAAAGCAATGAATCGGGATGGTCAAACAAACCCACTTATTCTTGGAGAACGGCTGCGAAACCCGTAGGAAATAAGTTTGAAGTTCAACGGTGTGACTGCAACACTGGTAAACCTGAAACAATCACCGTTGCCAGGTTGCATGTTCGTGAGAATAACTTGAGCTTGCAGGGGAAAGTCAATAACGAAGCTTGTAAAGTCATCATCGACACTGGAGCTGCTAGGTCGATCCTAAGAGCGGATATGGCTAAGTCCTGGAAACTCAGTAACGCTGAAAGGTACGTGCTTCAGACGGTAACGGGTGATTCTACTCGAGTTCTTGGTGAAATCGTTCTGCCGATACAGCTTGGAAATATGGTATTCCAGCATCAGTTCTTGGTAGCAGAGATAACAGACGAGTGCATACTTGGAATGGACTTCCTGGGCTCTCATGGTTTCAACCTGGATTTGGGAGAGCAGAAAATCAAGTGGAGGAGCAACGAAGTATCATTAGCTCGTCGACCAGGATGGAAACAACGACAAGAAGATCACATATGCGTAGCTGCGAGACGAGTAGGCGTTTTGGCGGAAACAGTAGAAAAACCGTTAGAGGCATCGCGGAGCGACATAAAGTGCAGTGAAACAAGGAAAGAATTTGCATCCGGATCTGAGCGGAAATGTGTAATGGGCAATATTTCTCGAAGACTGCATATTGGACCGAAATCTGGGATATCGCTGGAGGACCGTATAACGGCAGCGAGGTGCGTTTCGAAGCGATGGCGGCGCCAACGGCCGGACTCTATTCGTCAAGCAGTGAAGAAAGCGGAAACGAAGCCGAACGAGTTGAAAGCAACTTTAATTGGATTTCCGAAAAACAATTCGGTGTGGAACGTACGTCCTAGCCTACAACCGGAATGGGAAGGATCGTACGACGAACGGCGGAACGAGGTTGTCTGGCGGATACATCGAAAACACCGATCAAAAATGAAGGTCGTGCACATAGACCGACTTGCCCCGTACCATGGAAACAACGCAATGGATGACGACGAATCTGTTCGGGACGAACAGGTCTAAGGAGGGGGTAATGTTGCATGCACGCCAAACGAGCCGTCTTTCGTTGTATCGGCGCCAGAAACGGCGAGGAAATACTCGACATACATTCCATACATTTAATTCATACATGTATTCAAACAACGAAAACAATCGTAAATAAAACGTAGAATAACTCTCTAGAAGGCAGTTTGAGAAACTTCGAGAACCTAATACACGGACCCATTTCCCATTTCACATGGCGACGGAATTTCCCATTAGTCATTTCGAAGACGGATCCAGAACCCAAGACACAGCTCTAGAAAGTCCCAGATGTAGAATAATGATCAGATATGAGTATAAATACCGCCGCGAGAGGAGCTGGCAGTCAGTTAATAGATAGCGAAGACAGCGAAAAGCTGTTACAGTTGAAAGCGAAAGTTTGTATACGCGAGTTGATAGTGAGTTTTGGTACAAAGTGACAGTTTGTACACGCGAGTGAGAATTCGGTACAACGATTCAGTAGATGGCGAAGACAGCGCAAGGCTGTTCGGTGAAAAACGATACAGCGGTTCTAGTGTATCCGGGAGCGATTAATTAAAAGCGATAAAGTGCGAGTAATTATAGTGCGATAATTAAATTGAAAAAGTGTTAAATTATAACGCGAGATTATAGTAGTGCGAATATAAAGTGTAAATAATTAATAGTGTTTATAATAAAAGTGTAATTAGTGTTTTAAAAGAAACTGTTTTATTTCACGAATGTGAAGAATATCGAACTCACGGAAGGTGTTCTAACGGTAGATCACAACAATATATATGGCATTGCCCAGTCCGATTACACATTCGCGCTCCCCTGTTCTTCTCTAGACTCGGCCAACGTGTGTATGCCCTTTTAAATTTGACTGTCAGCTGCGTGGGGGACTCCTGCGACAATTCTTGATATTTTGCATAGAGGTATAAGAATAGAGGTATAAGACTTTAGAGTGGCGGTATCCGTGTAAACGCCTGTAGGTGTGTGTCTCGAGCATTCTTCTCCCCCTCGCCTTCACCTCTCAAGCTTTATGGGGTGCTGTCAAGTACCCAAGAGTCAATAGTATCGTCTACAGCGGACGTTTAGTCCGCGGACTAAACACCAAATTCCACCTAAATTTTTTAGTCCACGTGCTGTAGACACTCGTGGACCGACCTAAATTTAGGTCGGTCCACGATTTCAAGCGACCTGACCTAAATATAGGTCGTGGACTATAATCGTTGTAAACACACGCGACCTAAACATTGATTTTTGTGCGACTATTAATAATGTATGTATGTTGAATATAAGCTCATAACATTCCCCTTTGACACAAAATCATTGAAATAAACATGTTTGAGAGACAAATGAAACGATAAATACAGTGCATGAAGGAAAATTAAACTAAATGACAGCTGTCATATACGGACGAGGACTAAATTCCACCTAAGCAAATTTTAGGTCGGGTTCGTTGTAAACACCTGAGGACTAAGTTCATTTAGTCCGCGCTTTAGGTCAGGTCACTTTTGGTCCGACTGGTGTAAACCGGTACAATGTCAAATCGCACACACAAACAAACCAAACAATTTTCAAGTATACTATTGATTTTGAGATGAAATCAGCTTGAACAAGCTGTGTTTTCAAATCAAATTTAGTAACGCGAGTGCTGAGAAGTGTAGAAAGTTATTAGAAGTATAAGATACGGTTAAAAGTGGCAGTGACACCTTCAGTTTCTACCAAAACACCGGCAACGAAATGTGAAGTGAAGTGTTGTTTAAAACATACGGGCTCCTGCCTGCCTGGGTGAACTTTCTACAGGTAAGTACTTACCATTTACCTTATGGTAAAGTCTGTAATCCAAATTAAGTAGATTTGAGTTCTTGGCGTGGCTGAAAACCAGTAATTTTAGTGCAATTGTGTGATGCCGACTCAAGCGCTCGTCTGCTGGCCCACGTATCTGACACCTGGGTACCTGACAGTTTGTCTTGGATTCAAAATGGCGGAAATGCCAATGAAGTAGGCTTAGAAGCTCATTCACAGGGGGCAACTGATTTTAGTTTGAAGAATTCAAAAAAAATGTCGGTCGACCTAAATAAAATTCGAACAGAAAAAAAATCTAGGATTATTAGTAGCGTACATTTACAAGGAAAAAATTATAATTTTTGGAATAATTTATGCTGTTTACTATAATAACATATGCTAAATTAAGAAACTTATTACAATGGTATGGTTTCGACTATCATAAATTCAGGTTAATTTTAGAAGAATGAATTCATGTAAATAAAAAGAGCCTAAAAAAATCTGCGTTTTGCCTTAATTCCGCCGAAGCCGGTCCCAAGCCCGGTTAAAAAGGAAGAGGGAGGTAGTAGAAAATTTGGCATCTCATTTGCATACAAAAGTTCAGATGTATCATTGTAAGCAAACGTAATGAAATGATAATAATTTTCTTATTAACCTGCGCACAGTGGTTAAATAGCGTTAATGCAATTAATGAAAATGTTGCGAGATAATAATATATAGTTCTTCAACAATTCAACAATAAGATTCGTTTCGTTCTACTTTTTAGAAGCAAATATTTTAATTTAATGACTAATTTTTACTTGAGAAGTCATAGATTTCAATTTATTGAAAAATATTAATACTGAAGAACAATGACCGGCCACAATGTAGAGTGCAGATTACCTTCAAATTTTAAATATACGCATATTGTTCCTTGAATTTTAATATTTTCTTATTTTTTCAAATATGCGCGCCAAGTTACTGCCCCCAAAACGAGCAACTGATCTACACCCCGAAAGATATTTCGTTGTATTGAAATAATTTGTGGATATGGGTGACCTCGAGACAGAATGCTTCTTTACCACCACTCTTAATGTCTTATACCTCTATACCTCTATGGGTATAAGACATTAAGAGTGGTGGTAAAGAAGCATTCTGTCTCGAGGTCACCCATATCCACAAATTATTTCAATACAACGAAATATCTTTCGGGGTGTAGATCAGTTGCTCGTTTTGGGGGCAGTAACTTGGCGCGCATATTTGAAAAAATAAGAAAATATTAAAATTCAAGGAACAATATGCGTATATTTAAAATTTGAAGGTAATCTGCACTCTACATTGTGGCCGGTCATTGTTCTTCAGTATTAATATTTTTCAATAAATTGAAATCTATGACTTCTCAAGTAAAAATTAGTCATTAAATTAAAATATTTGCTTCTAAAAAGTAGAACGAAACGAATCTTATTGTTGAATTGTTGAAGAACTATATATTATTATCTCGCAACATTTTCATTAATTGCATTAACACTATTTAACCACTGTGCGCAGGTTAATAAGAAAATTATTATCATTTCATTACGTTTGCTTACAATGATACATCTGAACTTTTGTATGCAAATGAGATGCCAAATTTTCTACTACCTCCCTCTTCCTTTTTAACCGGGCTTGGGACCGGCTTCGGCGGAATTAAGGCAAAACGCAGATTTTTTTAGGCTCTTTTTATTTACATGAATTCATTCTTCTAAAATTAACCTGAATTTATGATAGTCGAAACCATACCATTGTAATAAGTTTCTTAATTTAGCATATGTTATTATAGTAAACAGCATAAATTATTCCAAAAATTATAATTTTTTCCTTGTAAATGTACGCTACTAATAATCCTAGATTTTTTTTCTGTTCGAATTTTATTTAGGTCGACCGACATTTTTTTTGAATTCTTCAAACTAAAATCAGTTGCCCCCTGTGAATGAGCTTCTAAGCCTACTTCATTGGCATTTCCGCCATTTTGAATCCAAGACAAACTGTCAGGTACCCAGGTGTCAGATACGTGGGCCAGCAGACGAGCGCTTGAGTCGGCATCACACAATTGCACTAAAATTACTGGTTTTCAGCCACGCCAAGAACTCAAATCTACTTAATTTGGATTACAGACTTTACCATAAGGTAAATGGTAAGTACTTACCTGTAGAAAGTTCACCCAGGCAGGCAGGAGCCCGTATGTTTTGAACAACACTTCACTTCACATTTCGTTGCCGGTGTTTTGATAGAAACTGAAGGTGTCACTGCCACTTTTAACCGTATCTTATACTTCTAATAACTTTCTACACTTCTCAGCACTCGCGTTACTAAATTTGATTTGAAAACACAGCTTGTTCAAGCTGATTTCATCTCAAAATCAATAGTATACTTGAAAATTGTTTGGTTTGTTTGTGTGTGCGATTTGACATTGACTCTTGGGTACTTGACAGCACCCCATAAAGCTTGAGAGGTGAAGGCGAGGGGGAGAAGAATGCTCGAGACAATGGAGGTACTCGAGATACACACCTACAGGCGTTTACACGGATACCGCCACTCTAAAGTCTTATAGTCTTATACCTCTATTATATTTTGTTTTTTTGAGTGTGAAGTGTTCAAAGATGAGTATTTTGGATGACTTACTATTTGCATCCAGCGGTACTTTATCTATTAAGGAGGAAGTTGAAATCAACGAAACACAATTGCAAGACCAGATTTTCGATAGAATCAGAGTGAACCAAAGTGGTGAAACCGAAAAACGCAGTAAAATTGTAAATGGACTATGTCACAAAGTAACTCGAGTCCTTTTTGCTGTTCATTATATAATTTCAAAACAAATATTTCAGACAAAAGATGAAACAATATCACATAGTGAAGCAATTAAGGAGCAACCCTACGAGTGCAATTTACGTCCGGAGGATCATGCCAGTTCAGTCGGAACATACGACGGTACTAGGTCGGCTCAGAAAAAAAATCATACATGCTCGGTTTGTGCGAAGTCATTTAGTTTGGAGATTGAGCTTCGGTTTCATATGGAATCGGATTGTGCTAGGGGGCAGTATGCCTGCACTATGTGTCATAAAAAATTCACCTCTCGGGAGCGCTTGAGCAAGCACAAGGTGATTCACAATCCCATATTCAAATGTGTGATTTGCACAAATTTTTACTACTCAAGAACCCAACTAATTAATCACATGAAGTTTCATCGACTCTTCAAGTGCGCACTCTGCCCCAGAACGTTTACTTGCAAAGACAAATTATTGTCGCACAATAAAACTCATTCAGTTCAATGTGAAAAATGTAAAATATATTTCAGGTGGGGAGATCAGTACCGCAGTCATTTGGAAGCTAATAAGTGCCAAGGATATGCTGCGGGAAACACATTTCAATGTTCTAAGTGTGATAATGAATCATTCGAAAGTGTCGAGCTTCTGAACCGGCACAAAGTTGAAATTCATCCACCCCCGGAAAAAAATGAGGTGTGCTCAGTTTGCGCAAAAGCATTCAGGTGGAAGTATTTGCTCAGTGTCCATATGAACCTCCATACTGGCAGTCGGCCATATACATGCGCAACATGTTCTAAAACATTTACTGATCCCCAATATTTGCGCAAGCACAAGTTGCGTTGTCAGAACCAGTTTCGTAGCCATTCGCAAGATGATAAATGTAAAGGACATTCGCAAGATTGCCATGATCGAGAAAATGATAAATGGGAGAAACAGATTCAAACTCAAAATGAAATTGAAAATGTTGAGACTGTTGAAAAATCACGTGATGCATTTGAGAAGAAATATAAATGTGACCAATGCAACAAGAAGTTTGTTTGCAAACGAAATTTAAATTTCCATTTGAGATCACATAAAACAATTTAGTCGATGTAGAGGAGATACTGACTATTTTTAGCAGTTAGCTTTAGTAAATAAGACAAGGGGCTATGAATAAAATACTGGAATTCTGAAGAAATAAACGTTTTGTGTGGCTCGTATTCAGGAAGATCGCGTTATAAGCTGCTTCACTCATTCCACATCAATTTAGTATGATCCGGACATACTTTCAAATATCTGGAGAATAAGCATTTGGATTTGAATATTGAACTGTGTGAATGTCTGCAAATAATGGAAAAAATGTATTAAAATACCTGACTTTTCGTCTATTGTTAATAAACATTGACTTGGTTTATGCGAGATCCCAATTTAATCCCGATTCGGGATTATCCCAAATATCGCGTCGGTAACATTGGAATTTGGATTTTCCGAAATGAGATTGCGTATAGAAACTTGTTTTGCGGAATATGTTACACATAGAAACTGTACTGTATAAATGTGGCAAGATAGGAAGTTTAGATTACGTTGAACATTTCACTTAACGTACGAAGAAGGCAAGAATGAATCTGTTCAGGCTTAAGCTGAAATCCGAATTTGACCGTTTATACGACATTCTGACTGGTATAATCCCACCTGCTCTTCGCAGAAAAATAGTAGGTTTGTTCACGTACCTGAATCTATTATATAGATTCGCAGCAAGTCGTTTTCGTACTTTTGCTGCAAGCCAAATTTTGCAGCAAAAAGAAGCCAGCTACCAAATTCTGTTACTGCTGCAGTTTCCTGAAGTACGGGAACATACCTAGTGTATGCCAACGTGTATGACCTAGTTTATGCGAGAGCCCAATGTAGTCCCGATTCGGGATTATCCCAAATATCGCGTCGTATCATGGCCTTCATATAAAAGGCCTATCGCAAAAGCAATTAACCTACAAGATGGCGGACCTAAGCTACTTTTCCCAACCAGTCCACACAGTGATGTTTTTTTATGGTTATAAAGAAATTCACGAGATCCACCTACAGGAGATATGAGGAAACTCATATGTCATGTCAATCAATGTTGTTTTGGGATCTTTCAAAAGCAATTTAGATACAAAAAGCCTTTAGCATTAGACCTCAATTCACCGGGACACTTATCCGAAATATCGTTTGTGTAGAAGAATTTGCAGATTATCAAAATTTGATGATTTTTAAAGTGGAATAAATCCTACCAACCACAAACGGCAATTGGTTACAATTCACATTGCCGAGAGTAGGTGGCAGGTATTCCAAATTGCAAAGTTCTCGCGTATACAGCACAATAAACACATCACCTTCTCGACACTTATCCGAAATATCTTTTACGCGACAAAAACTTCGAAACCAGTCTCCGGATACTAGGAAAATATACTCTATTCGCGAATTCAACCGAGCAGCACCATTCACATTGCTAATATTTACTAATTGTCAGAGAAATGTCAAACAATTGTCATTGTGCAATTACCAATAAATCTTAATAGCGAGAGGACTACACCATTTTAAAAAGTAGCTTGGTACCTGTCAGATTGCAAGTCGCGATAGGCCTTTTATATGAAGGCCATGGTCGTATAAACGGGCAAAATTGGAATTGGGATTTTATGAAATTCGAATTGGGTATAACCATAGAAACTTATTTTGCGGAATAGGTTACACTCGCATTGAAAGTGTATTGTATAAATGTGACAAGATAGGAAGTATAGGTTACGTTCAACATTTCATTAGGTCTGTTTCCGTACTTTCAGCAAAATGCAGCAGTAACAGAATTTTACAGCTTGATTATTTTTGTGGTGGGGGAACATTTGGAAAAGTACAGAAACGCGCTGCTGCAACTTGCTGCAAGTAAGAAGAAGACACTAAAAGTGACAGCTGCGTTGATTTGAATTTCGAAAAACGTTCTTGCGGACCTTAAATCAGCCTTATCTTTGTAGTATGTATTTTGTAGTATGCAAAATAAAAAAAACAATTGTGAGAAACATTGGTGTCATGATCACAGCCCACACACCAGATGAAGCCATCATATGCATTGGAAACACCTTGTGAACATATCCTTTTCCATCTACAATATTATCATATTTTGCTCGTGCGCAATTATGAGTTCCATTAATAGATATAACAGGCTCTATTAATGGAGCCCATATCAATATTGATCCGCCTGCGAAACAAAATTTATAATTCATCTATATTATTATGCCTGCAAAATAAAAGAACAGCATATTCCCGCCAACAATACATTTCATTTTCAGTTGCAATGACTAACAAGTTCAAAGTACAAATCAGTTTTGTCCTTATTAAAACCTAGCCTCCACCGAAGTCGATCATATACAAATAAGTGCACACCATGCACTAAATATCCACCATTGGATATTTTGTAATAGCAATAAAAACGTTGTGCGAGAAATATATTCCGTGTTCATTGGAATATTGCACAGAAAAGATTTTTCTTCGCGCGCTCATTTGAATATATATACATTTCAAAGGCTCGCGCCAAGCCCATCGTAGTCGATTTGACAAGCTGCAGCAAAATGCCTCAGCTCAGTTCGGCTGTAATTTTCTTCAACTTGCTGAAAGAGGGGAAGCGATGACGTCAACAAGATTTTATTTGCAGCAAAAGTACGGAAACGACTTGCTGCGAATCTATTATAATATATTATAATAGATTCAAGTACGGAAACAGACCTATTTAATGTACGAAGAAGACAATGACTATGGAGAGACATTTAGCAATAGCTGACGATTTTGAAATACTCCATTCGGCGTTCTACAATGCTGTGGAAAATACAGCAGGCGGTAGTAATTTGCGGCACTTATTTATAATTGACGTCTTATTTGACGAAAATAAACGAAACGACATTAGTTTTATCCAAATGCACAAAACAAGCGCCGTCATGCTGAAGAATCGCTTTCATTGACACATTTCATATGCACACTCACACATAGTCATCGGGCGTACACCCAACTGTTCGGGTTGAAGCTGAAATCCGAATTTGACCGTTTATACGACGGTCTGACTGGTATAATCCCAAATCGGGATTACATTGGGATCTCGCATAAACTAGGTCATATTTCATAACTTACTTGAGATGAACTAACAAAATCGAGCACTCTCATCGAACCACTTTTCCGGCTTTTATTTTTCGCCCGCCCGCCAACAAACGACTTGTCGCTACAGCGACACCCAAACGACTCCTCGTCACAGCGACACTCCAAAGACCGTCCAGATTTTGAGCGTCCCAGCTCGCAAGCACTGTTGCCAGATTGGGCGATTTCTCGCCAATTGGGCTATCTTTCCGCTGCATTTGGCGACGAAATTTAATTTTGGGCTACTGGCGACTTTTTGGGCTCCATCATGGCCGTCGTATAGAAGGCCGGTCGCGACTTGCAATCTGACAGGTACTAATGTACTTTTATTGGTCGAACTGGTCGAGAAATATACGTCGACTGGTCGAAAAAAGGTACATTAAGCACGCCATCTTGGTACGTTAATTGCTTTTGCGACCGCCGGCTCCATTGACCAGCCCCGGTTTCAACTGCTAAAAATATGTAAAGTTGAATTCGCAAAAGATTTCCTCAATCTTGAACGGAAATCTCTTCACTTCATGTTTAAATTTCAGTTGAACCTAAACTTTATTTCTAGTCTATTATTTGACCGTCTGCCCAAAGTGGTCAGCAACAAGATTGAAATTTATAAATCTGTGTGAGCAAATGATCAAAATACACTGAGCACGGAAACAATTTGGGCAAAAGCCAATGAAGTAAAATCTGCTGCTGGATAACAAATTTTCAAAGAAATATGCGAGCTCGATTTTTTACTACTATATCTTCCTGCATCTAATAAAATAGTCGGTATATGTTCTAGTATGATGAATAACATAAAGACTAAAATTTGAGTTAAAATGCAAATACATTTTTTGGCAAATTTGATGCGAATTTTAGTTCTCTTGAATTTCAACAAAGTTTGTTGCACCGACTATAAAATACCACCAGATATGATACAAATACTGGATTCTTCAATTCACACGCTTACTACATCAGAAAATGAAATTGTTAACATAACTTTCGACTGTATAAGAGTATAAAGATTAACCCATGTGAAGTGGATAAACATTTTTTTTTGCATCTAATAAGAAAAACTGTTGGCATAATTTTGGCCTCGAACTATTGTGTGGGAAGTTTTGGGCGATTTTGGGCTAATTTAAAAGTCAAATTGGGCTCCATGAACGAAAATTTTCTGGCAACACTGCTCGCAAGCCTCATGCACAGCCACGAAATTCCTAACGGGATTTTCTTTTGGCTGTGCAAAACAACAATAAGGTCACCCGGGGGACTTGCGGGATTTTATTTTTGGGCGATTGAAACGTATTTTCAATCGCAAAATATTGTAGCGTCTCCGATCCATACAGTGTGGGTCGGAGATATGTGACCAGTAATTTTTAAATGAAAAATATAAAAATTACTGGGTGCTACATAGTCCTAAATATTTCGTCGAGTATCATTTAGTAGATATATACATATATAGTATGAATGAACTGTGCAACCTTGTCTTATATTTATTTTAGAATCTGGTATAAACGAAATGGATTAGAAAAGTTCTGATGTATTAGGAAAGGTACAATTTTACTTTTTTTTCGAAATTGAACTTCAAACTATGCATGTTAGACCAATGTATTGTTTCCTTAATTAAGAAATTAGCTTTTTCACAAGCATTTGGCCAATTATTCCCCGTTATTAGTATGGCTGTGTCGTCAGCAAGGGTATATAATATTTTAACATATAAATTTAATGACTTTTTCAGCTAATTCAAACACTGACGCTGCATATATGGGAGAAAGGAATTCCTACAATTTTTTTTTTAGTATTCCTAATTCGTTCCATTGCAGTGCTGGTAAGTATTGCAAAAGCCTCGTCAATTCTTTTGCCTTTTCTAAAATCAAATTGGACTTCGATAATTCATTTATTGGCCTGTTAGTCTATTTTTTTTATATATTGGCCTGTTAGTCTATTTTTTTACATCTTTCTAGTGCCTTGGGCAAATACATTTACCACGGATATTGATAATATTATGTTCGAAACATTTTTCTCTAAAAGATGGTAACGACTATGGATTTTTTCAATTTTTTAGGCAATATTAAATTAAGAATAGTTATTAAATAAATGATGTTGGAACAAAAGTAACCAAGATAAAAAGTCTACCTTAGTCATATAAAACATAAGGTTTAGGCCTTATCTCTAATAATGGTTGTAAATGGATAAGTGAACCGAGATAAGAAGGTTCAGGTCCCCTAGCCATCGAAGGCCTGTCCTCAACCTCTGCGAGAGAGATACGAGAGATTTCCATCCACACCCCAGCGCTGCCTGCCTGGTTGACCGGACGTTTTGGGGTGACCGGATAGGGAAAAAAACCCGGAAGTACAAATCAGGTACTATTGTGAATTTTTCCGGGCTGAATTGTTCTCAGAGCGTGCTTAATTCCATCCGTGAGAGGGAGAGTAGATTTCAACGAAATGTCATTCGAATTTCGTTCAAATATAGCAAAAATTAGACAAAAAAGGAAAGTGTGAGTTGTACAAAATGAAAAGAAAATGCTCTTGCATGTTTCTGCACCATTTTGAACAACTTTCATGCAAAAAAAATTGTACACACAAATTCGAATGACAGTTCGCTCTCTAAATCTCCTCATTCTAAATCACTTCGGGTAGTGTGAACGCTTATAAGCCGTTCACACTACACTCTAAATCAAGTAGATTTAGAAGCTGTCAAAGTTAATCAGGTAATAGCCCGTTCACACTAGACTCTAAATCAGGCGATTTCGATCAGCTGATCGCTTTAGAGCTAAATCAACTTAAATCTACCTGATTACCCATACATTTTTTTCGGTTTCCGACCGAGTTAATCAAGTAGATTTAGAGTTAATCAAGTACAAATCAGGTACTATTGTGAATTTTGTCCCTGGTGAATTTTTCTCAGAGCGTGGTGGATTCCATCCGTGAGAGCGAGAGTAGATTTGAATGAAATGTCATTCGAATTTCGTCCTAAAATAGCAAAAATTGAACAAAAAAGGAAAATGTGAGTTGTACAAAGTGAAAAGAAAATGTTCTTGCATGTTCCTGCACCATTTTCAACAACTTTCACGCAAAAAAAATTGTACACATAAACTCGAATGACATTTCTCTCTCTAAATCTCCTCATTCTAAATCACTTCGGGTAGTGTGAACGCTTATAGCCCGTTCACACTAGACTCTAAATCAGGCGATTTCGATCAGCTGATCGCTTTAGAGCTAAATCAACTTAAATCTACCTGATTACCCATACATTTTTTTCGGTTTCCGACCGAGTTAATCAAGTAGATTTAGAGTTAATCAAGTACAAATCAGGTACTATTGTGAATTTTGTCCCTGGTGAATTTTTCTCAGAGCGTGGTGAATTCCATACGTGAGAGCGAGCATGGCCGAGCGAGAGTAGATTTGAATGAAATGTCATTCGAATTTCGGTCTAAAATAAAGAAAACTGAATAAAAACGGAAAATTTGAGTTGTACAAAGTGAAAAGAAAATGTTCTTGCATATTCCTGCACCATTTTCAACAACTTTCACGCAAAAAAAATTGTACAAATAAATTCGAATGACATTTCTCTCTCTAAATCTCCTCATTCTAAATCACTTCGGGTAGTGTGAACGCTTACCTGATTAACTTTGACAGCTTCTAAATCTACTTGATTTAGAGTGTAGTGTGAACGGCTTATTACCTGATTAACTTTGACAGCTTCTAAATCTACTTGATTTAGAGTGTAGTGTGAACGGCTTATTAGAAGTCTATCCAATGGGGCAACCGATATTAGTTTGAGGAATTAAAAAAAAAAATGTCGCACGAACTAAATAAAATTCGTGCAGGAAAAAATCTACAATTAATAGTAGCGTATATTTCACAAATAAGAAATTTTAATTTTTGGGAAAATTTGTGTTGCTAATTATTATAACATAGGTTAAAATAAGAAATTTATTAAAATGCCATGGTTTCGACTATCATAAATTCAGATTAATTTTAGAAGAATGAGTTCATGTAAATAATAAGAGCCCAAAAAATCTGCGTAGTGCCTTAATTCCGCCGAAGCCGGTCCCAAGCCCGGTTAAAAAGGAAGAGGGAGGTAGTAGAAAATTTAGCATCTCATTTGCATTCAGATTTTTCATTGTAAGCAAACGTAATGAAATGAAAATAATTCTCTAATTAATCTGCGTACAGTGGTTAAATAGCGTTAATGCAGTTAATGAAAATGTTTCAAGATAATAATATATAGTTCTTCAACAATAAGATTCGTTTCGTTCTACTTTATAGAAGCAAATATATTAATTTAAGGAGAGAGGCCATATATTTCAATTTATTGACAAATATTAATACCGAAGAACAATGACCGACCACGATGTAGAGTGCAGATTGCCTTCAAATTTTAAATATACGAATAATTATCTTTGAATTTTAATATTTCCCTTTTTTTCAAATATGCGCGCCAAGTTAATGCCCCCAAAACGAGCAACTGATCTACACCCCGAAATATATTTCGTTGTATTGGAATAATTTGTGGATATGGGTGACCTCGAGACAGAATGCTTCTTTACCACCACCACAGCGTAATGAGTAGTTCCTAACCAGCGTACCAACTCCGTATATGTATACGGCCCAAAAATCCAGTGATCTAACCTGAGATTGTATTGTTGGTCAGCCTGGAAAGTTGGAAGAAATCGCATGGAACAGAAAGAGATGCAATATACAATTCGGCAACTACATACTCAAGCTAGATTTTTCACTGCTCACATACGGCCCACTCTCGCAAAATATACCAACATAATCTCAGGCCGCTTTGACAGATAATGCATTGCGTAAATGGAGGCGCAATTTCAAGGTCAAAGTGTTTTTTTGGGAAAGTGGAATAAGTTGGTACGCTGGTTGTTATTACGCTGTGCCACCACTCTTAACGTCTTAAGCTTAGTACGCTACCGAGCCTGAATTCCGGACACTCGTTGTGCTATTTATTTCTACACGGAAAAATTTTCGTGTAGAGAAGTGTAGAATATTACAAAGTGACAGTTAATTGTGTAGATGTTTGGCACTTGTATTTTGAATTTTCAGCAAACAGAATAATGGGTAGTGGTTTCGTGAGTTTGCTGTGGATGTACGGCGCATATTCTTGGGACGCGAAGTTAATGCCACATTCTGGTGCTCAAACTTTAACAAATTGTAGGTGGAAATTTGCTCCATAATATACTTATTGAAACTTTTAAATTGGTTGTGCGGCAGACTACAGGACCATATTAAACATCGCTGTAATTTTCTTTTCCGTGAAAAGTACAAGCCTCCAGCCCGCTTCACCTTTAAGTTGTTGCATAACAACGTTAACACCGCACTACGCTCAACTTTGGCGGCATGGGATTTAGAAATTAACTTTCTTTTAAAATAACCTTTACAATGTACCAACTGTATGCGAAATACTATATGTTCAATGCTTATTTCAGCTCTTCAATTTTAAATTCATTCAAGTTTCCTGCCTCATCATATTGCTATATTATTAAGCACATCGAAGTTTACGAAAGCAACGAAGTTGTAGTAGCACATTTTCAAAACGATTTTCACGTTAAATTCAATTAGACTGAAAGAAAATAGGCGTAGTTTTTCTAAGTATAACAATTATGTAATTTTTTGACTAAATTTTTATTTTATATATATTTCCTTTACACGAATACCTAACTTTCATTCATGTTTGTCATATCGCGTACACATGCGGTGCTGGAAAATTTTTAATGTCGCACTAATTCAATTAAATAACCAGCCAATTGAAGTAGATCCTAGTAAAACTATCTGAAAAAAAAAACAAATGTGCTGGATAATAAATCATTCACGTTCTGCACGAACTATCGTGCGTATGAAATTTGTAAATTTGTCGACAGAAAGTGGCGACGTAACTATTGAACAAATTTCAAATTTTCAAACAAAATTCAAAATAAAAGCGCGGGCAAAATGGCCAAAATGATTGCTTTCCGTGACCAAATAAATAGCAGACCATTTAATTCAGGCTGCTCGTGCCTGAAAAAAACTCTCCACTTGTGCTGCAGAGCCACCTACGAGCGAAGAGCAACACTGAAATTCTGACACTTTTCAGGCAACGTTTCAGGACGGGCAGCGTACCGATTTTCTCAAGTGACCTGAAAAAAAATTCAGGTCCGGAATTCCGTCACTCTTTTCCCATGCATTTTAAAGGTAAGTACGCAGTCTTGCCTGAATTTCGGTCACTCGGTTTTGCTATTTATTTCTACACGAAAAAATTTTCGTGTAGAGAAGTGTAGAATATTACAAAGTGACAGTTAATTGCGCTCAACTTTGGCGGCATGGGATTTAGAAAAAATTAGCTTTCTTTGAAAATAACCTTTACAATCTACCAACTGTATGCGAAATACTATATGTTACTACTCCATCAATGCTTCTTTCAGCTCTTCAATTTTAAATTCATTCAAGTTTGCTGCCTCATCATACTGCTATATTATGAACCAAACCGAAGTTTATGAAAGAAACCAAGTTAAAGTAGCAAATTTTAAAAACTACTCTCACGTTAAATTCAATTAGACTGAAAGAAAATAGGCGTAGTTGTTCGAAGTAAAACAATTATGTAATCTATTTAATAATTGTTTATTTGAAATATATTTCCTTCACACGAATACATAATTTTCATCCATGCATTTCATATCGCGTACACATGCGGTGTTGAAAACTATAGGTCTAATCGCCTACCTGAATCTATTATAACATATTCAAATAGATTCGCATCATTGCTTCAAGTCAAATTTTGCAGCAAAAAGAAGCCAGCTGCCAAATTATGTTACTGCTGCAGTTTGCTGAAGTACGTGAACAGACCTTTTATAACGTCGCACTAATTCAATTAACCGAACAGGTAATTAAAGTGCTTCCTAGTACACGTATCTGCCAAAAAAAACCAAATGTGCTGGAAAATCATTGCTTCAAGTTCTGCACGAACTATCCTACGCATAAAATTAGTTAATTTGTCGACAGAAAGCTCCGACGTACAACTAATTTCAAATTTTCAAACAAAATTCAAATTTGACGCGCGTTCAAAATGGCCAAAATGATTGCTTTACGTGACCAAATAAATAGCAGACCATTTAATCAATGCCTTCTAGAAGTACGGGCCGTCAGGCTACGTAATCGTTGTCGATGTGACGTCATGGCGTCAAACCATTTTGACATTTCCACGAGGCAGTGCCGACACACACCGAGATTTCACATGCAGTTTTTTAGCTAAAATACGAATAAAACTTTAATTTTTTGTGCATGGACGCGTTATAATAATAATATTTAGCCATAACTTTCATTTTGTATCGACCAATTGTATCGCGATAGCAAGTCGACACGGAACATCACATAACCTAACAACAACTGATAAACATTTCGTCGTGAATTTTTCCAATTATGCCGCACGCACCGCATTAATTTGTGTTTTAACTGTTCACTAGCACTGTTCCGCACATACCACTCTGTTTTCATTTCACGCACTATAACACAACCCGTAAAATTAACATTTTCCCGCGGACGTCCCATAAGACTACGTGTGTTTTTCGCGACATTTGGTCCGATGCTCTGACGTCATCATTCTGCATTACGGCCCGTACATATAGAAGGCATTGATTTAATTCCGTCACCTCGTGCCTGAAAAAACTCTCCACTTGTGCTGCAGAGCCACCTACGAGCAAAGAGCAGCACTGAAATTCTGACACTTTTCAGGCAACGTTTCAAGAGGTCTGTTTCCGTACTTTCAGCAAAATGCAGTAGTAACAGAATTTGGCAGCCGGCTTCTTTTTGCTGCAAAATTTGGCTTGCATTTGGCTTGCAGCATAAGTACGGAAACGACTTGCTGCGAATCTATTTTAATATATTATAATAGATTCAAGTACGGAAACAGACCTAAGCTTAGTACGCTACCGAGCCTGAATTCCGGCAATGCCTTCTATATGTACGGGCCGTAATGCAGAATGATGACGTCAGAGCATCCGACCAAATGTCGCGAAAAACACACGTAGTCTTATGGGACGTCCGCGGGAAAATGTTAATTGTACGGGTTATGCTAAAGTGAGTTTAATGAAAACTAAGTGGTAACATGCGAAACAGTGCTAGTGAACAGCTTAAACACATATTAATGCGGTGCGTGCGGCATAATTAGAAAAATTCGCGACGAAATGTTTATCAGGTGTTGTTAGGTTATGTGATGTTCCGTGTCGATTTACTATCGCGATACAATTGGTCGATACAAAATGAAAGTTATGGCTAAATATTAGGCGTGTTTTTTTGCTCCGATACAGAACAGAATAGGACAGTGATGCAAAAAAACGATCCATCACAAAACAGCTGACGCTTTCGCTAAGACTGACATAGGTTGCTGTATTTGCTGTGGTCCCACTCAACAGCTCAATATAAAGGGAGAAAATAACGAATATACACTACCACAATCGATAGAAAATAGCAAAAGGACTAACAGAAAATTATCTCTTTTAACTTTGTTCACATTATGCGAGCTTTTTTCAATTTACTAACTACCAAAACATTCAACTTAACCTTCAAAAACCAAAGCCATCTCACAGAAAAAAAAGACAACTACGTATGAGCTTTTCTTTTTTCTATCAGCACATTCTATACTTCGGCACGTGAACTACCTATGACGAATACAATTTCTGTACTAGTGAATTCACTGGTGCAGGAGTGTTGTTGTTTCCAATGCGTATATCCTATTCTCTACTGGATAGAGGAGCAAAAAAACACGCCTATTATTATTATAACGCGTCCACGCACAAAAAACTAACGTTTTATTCGTATTTTAGCTAAAAAACCGCATGTGAAATCTCGGTGTGTGTCGGCACTGCCTCGTGGAAATGTAAAATGGTTTGACGCCATGACGTCACATCGACAACGATTACGTAGCCTGACGGCCCGTACTTCTAGAAGGCATTGATTCCGGACACTCGTTGTGCTATTTATTTCTACACGGAAAAATTTTCGTGTAGAGAAGTGTAGAATATTACAAAGTGACAGTTAATTTTGTAGATGTTTGGCACTTGTATTTTGAATTTTCAGCCATTGATTTTTCAGCAAACAGAATAATGGGTAGTGGTTTCGTGAGTTTGCTGTTGATGTACGGCGCATATTCTTGGGCCGCGAAGTTAATGCCACATTCTGGTGCTCAAACTTTGATAAATTGTAGGTAGAAATTTTCTCCATAATATACTTATTGAAAATTTTAAATTGGTTGTGCGGCAGACTACAGGACCATATTAAACATCGCTGTAATTTTCTTTTCCGTGAAAAGTACAAGCCTCCAGCCCGCTTCACCTTTACCGCTGAAGCACACTGCGACGCAGCCAGGCGCAACCAAGCTGTCAGTTGAGTTGACTATATGGGTTTTCCATAGCAGCGAGCACACCAAGTCGCAGCTATGCGCAGCCAGGCGCACCCAGGCGCAGCTCAGGTCGAAATGGATTCAACTTTTTTGGCAGCGAAGAGTTGCAATCAGCTGTGATTACTTGAGAAACGCGCGGGATTTGAAATGTATGCGAAAATGTAAATAGAGTTGATTTTATATTACAAATTTTTTGAGGAATTCGAAAACAATTTTTATTGGTAATAGCTTAGATAGTTAAAAGTAAAATAAAAAGATAGTTAATAGCAAATTTGAAAGATAATTAATAGCAAATTGAATATAGTAATTTAAAATACTATATTAGTCTAGTTGGTAGATTACTGACTTCTTGCTTGTGGGATCCCTGATTCGAATCCAAGTTCGGACGAAGGCCCGCGAACCAAGCTTTGAGTTCACCTAGCTCTAATTAGGTACGTGGTTAATATCAGGGGTAAAGTGAGTCGTCGAATTCCACACTCGTATTCACATTGATTGAAAAAATTGTGAAGAATTATTTCAAAATGCAGTTAATTAAAGATGCAGTGTTGGATGACGAGGTGTCAATAGAGATGCTGATAGCCCAAATGAAGGAGCGTCCGATTATTCATGAGAAGGCTACAGGCGGATACAGAGATGTCGCTGTGGAATTCAAACATCAACTGAAAATTCTTCTACATCACTGACACTTAGTCACGTTGCAGTGTAACCAGGCGATTTCGTTGGTCGCGCTTGGTCACTGATGGCTGCGCCTCGCTGCGTCGACTGTAATTCAGGCATTAAGTTGTTGCATAACAACGTTAACACCGCACTACGCTCAACTTTGGCGGCATGGGATTTAGAAATTAACTTTCTTTTCAAATAACCTTTACAATGTACCAACTGTATGCGAAATACTATATGTTCAATGCTTATTTAAGCTCTTCAATTTTAAATTCATTCAAGTTTCCTGCCTCATCATATTGCTATATTATTAAGCAGATCGAAGTTTACGAAAGTTGTAGTAGCACATTTTCAAAACGATTTTCACGTTAAATTCAATTAGACTGAAAGAAAAAAGGGCTTAGTTTTTCTAAGTATAACAATTATGTAATTTTTTGACTATTTTTTTATTTTATATATATTTCCTTTACACGAATACCTAATTTTCATTCATGTTTGTCATATCGCGTACACATGCGGTGCTGGAAAATTTTTAATGTCGCACTAATTCAATTAAACAACCAGCCAATTGAAGTAGATCCTAGTAAAACTATCTGAAAAAATAACAAATGTGCTGGATAATAAATCATTCACGTTCTGCACGAACTATCGTGCGTATGAAATTTGTAAATTTGTCGACAGAAAGTGGCGACGTAACTATTGAACAAATTTCAAATTTTCAAACAAAATTCAAAATAAAAGCGCGGTCAAAATGTCCAAAATGATTGCTTTCCGTGACCAAATAAATAGCAGACCATTTAATTCAGGCACCTCCTGCCTGAAAAAACTCTCCACTTGTGCTGCAGAGCCACCTACGAGCGAAGAGCAACACTGAAATTCTGACACTTTTCAGGCAACGTTTCAGGACGGGCAGCGTACCGATTTTCTCAAGTGACCTGAAAAAAATTCAGGTCCGGAATTCCGTCACTCTTTTCCCATGCATTTTAAAGGGGGACAGGAATTCAGGCTCGGCAGCGTACTAACCTTCAGGACGGACTGCGTACCGATTTTCTCAAGTGACCTGAAAAAATTTCAGGTGCCGGAATTCCGTCACTCTTTTCCCATGCATTTTAAAGGGGAACCGAAATTCAGGCAAGACTGCGTACTCACCTTAAAGGGGGACAGGAATTCAGGCTCCGCAGCGTACTAACCTTTATACCTCTATGGAACTACTGCGATAATTCTTGATATTTTGTTTTTTTGAGTGTGAAGTGTTCAAAGGAGATGAGTATTTTGGATGACTTACTATTTGCATCCAGCGGTACTTTATCCATTAAGGAGGAAGTTGAAATCAACGAAACACAATTGCAAGACCAGATTTTCGATGGAATCAGAGCGAACCAAAGTGGTGAAACCGAAAAACGCAGTAAAATTGTAAATGGACTATGTCACAAAGTACCTCGAGTTCTTTTTGCTGTTCAGTATATAATTTCAAAACAAATCATATTTCAGACAGAAGATGAAACAATATCACATAGTGAACCAATTAAGGAGGAACCATGCGAGGGCAATTTACGTCCGGAGGATCATGCCAGTTCAGTCGGAACATACGACGGTACTAGGTCGGCCCAGAAAAAAAATCATACATGCTCGGTTTGTGCGAAGTCATTTAGTTTGAAGATTGATCTTTGGTTTCATATGCAATCGGATTGTACGTATGCCTGCACTACATGTCATGAAAAATTCACCTCTCGGGAACGCTTGAGCAAGCACAAGGTGATTCACAATCCCATATTCAAATGTGTGATTTGCGCAAAGTTTTACTACTCAAGAACCAAACTAATTAATCACATGAAGTTTCATCGACTCTTCAAGTGCGCAGTCTGCCCCAGATCGTTTACGTGCAAAGACAAATTCTTGTCGCACAGTAAAACTCATCCAGTTCAATGTGAAAAATGTAAATTGTTTTTCAGGTGGGGAGATCAATACCGCAGCCATTTGGAAGCTAATAAGTGCCAAAGATATGCTGCGGGAAACACATTTCAATGTTCTAAGTGTGATAATGAATCATTCGAAAGTGTCGAGCTTCTGAACCGGCACAAAGTTGAAATCCATCCACCCCCGGAAAAAAATGAGGTGTGCTCAGTTTGCGCAAAAGCATTCAGGTGGAAGTATTTGCTCAGTGTCCATATGAACCTCCATACCGGCAGTCGGCCATATACATGCGCAACATGTTCTAAAACATTTAGTAATTCCGATTATTTGCGCAGACACACGTTCCGTTGTCACAAAGAGGTAACGGCTCGTTCCGGATACAAATGTGCGTACTGCGGAGAGTCCTTCCTTGCAAATCACGACTGTAAAAAATACTTTAAATTTGAGAGTCAGTTTAGCAGCTATTCGGAAGATAACAAATGTAAAGCGAACTCGCAAGAGTCCCATGATGTTCGAGAAAATGAGAAATGGGAGAAACAGATTCAAACTCAAAATGAAATCGAAAATGTTGTTGGGACTGTTGAAAAATCACGTGATGCATTTGAGAAGAAGTACAAATGTGACCAATGCAACAAGAAGTTTGTTTGCAAACGAAATTTAAATTTCCATTTGAGATCACATAAAACAATTTAGTCGATGTAGAGGGGAAACTGACTATTTTTAGCAGTTAGCTTTAGTAAATAAGACAAGGGACTATGAATAAAATACTGGAATTCTGAAAAAATAAACGTTTTGTGTGGCCCGTATTCAGGAAGATCGCGTTATAAGCTGCTTCACTCATTCCAGATCAATTTAGTATGATCCGGACATACTTTGAAATATCTGGACAATAAGCATTTGGATTAGAATATTGAACTGTGTGAATGTCTGCAAATAATGGAAAAAAATGTATTAAAATACCTGACTTTTCGTCTATTGTTAATAACCATTGACTTGGTTTATGCGAGATTCCAATTTAATCCCGATTCGGGATTATCCCAAATATCGCGTCGGTAACATTGGAATTGAAATGAGATTGCGTATAGAAACTTGCATTGCGGATTATCTTACACATAGAAACTGTACTGTATAAATGTGGCAAGATAGGAAGTTTAGATTACGTTGAACATTTCACTTAACGTACGAAGAAGAAGGCAAGAATGAATCTGTTCAGGCTTAAGCTGAAATCCGAATTTGACCGTTTATACGACATTCTGACTGGTATAATCCCACCTGCTCTTCGCACAAAAAAATAGTAGGTCTGTTCCCGTACCTGAATCTATTATAATATATTAAAATAGATTCGGAGAAAGTCGTTTTTGTACTATTGCTGCAAGCCAAATTTTGCAGCAAAAAGAAGCCAGCTGCCAAATTATGTTACTGCTGCAGTTTGCTGAAGTACGGGAACAGACCTAGTGTATGCCAACGTGTATGACCTAGTTTATGCGAGAGCCCAATGTAGTCCCGATTCGGGATTATCCCAAATATCGCGTCGTATAAACGGGCAAAATTGGAATTGGGATTTTATGCAATTCGAATTGCGTATAACCATAGAAACTTGTTTTGCGGAATAGGTTACTCTCAAATTGAAAGTGTATTGTGTAAATGCATTTTACTTACCATTTTAATTTTAATCACTTACCATTTTCTTCTATATCTTTGTGTAAATGTGACAAGATAGGAAGTTTAGGTTACGTTGAACATTTCAGTTAACGTACGAAGAAGGCAATGACGATGGAGAGCGATAGCCTGTTCAAGTTAAACTTGGCTGTTGCGGATACATTTCAGGTCTGTTTCCGTACTTGAATCTATTATAATATATTAAAATAGATTCGCAGCAAGTCGTTTCCGTACTTTTGCTGCAAGCCAAATTTTGCAGCAAAAAGAAGCCAGCTGCCAAATTCTGTTACTGCTGAAGTTTGCTGAAAGTACGGAAACAGACCTTTCGTTACATGTTGCTACTTTCTTCAACCAGTTTGAATACAAATGCTGCATTCGGGGTTCCACAATGTTGTGGAAAATACAGCAGGCGGTAGTAATTTGCGACACTAATTTATGATTAACGTCTTCTTTTGTGAAAATAAACGAAACGACATTAGTTTCATTCAAATGCATAAAACAAGCGCCGTCACATATTTCATATGTGTAATGTGTAAATTTGCTCAAAACAAGACCCGTCCTGTTGAAGAATAACTTTTATTGACACATTTCATATGCACACCCACACATAGTCATCGGGCGTACACCCAACTGTTCGGGTTTAAGCTGAAATCCGAATTTTTATACGATGTTCTGACTGGTATAATCCCAAATCGGGATTACATTGGGATCTCGCATAAACTAGGTCAATGCCCTTTTAAATTTGACATATAGCTGCAGCTTGTTGTTCGACTGCTGCGGCTATTCTGGATATTATGTTATTTTGAGTGTGGACTGGCAT
Source organism: Nemotelus nigrinus (assembly GCA_947369275.1). NCBI lineage: Eukaryota > Metazoa > Arthropoda > Insecta > Diptera > Stratiomyidae > Nemotelus > Nemotelus nigrinus. Next base: position 68,782,225 of record OX376373.1, on the reverse strand, counting down.
TGGTGGAGTGTTCAAAGGAGATGAGTATTTTAGATGACTTACCATTTGCATCCAGCGGTGTTTTATCCATTAAGGAGGAAGTTGAAATCAACGAAACACAATTGCAAGACCAGATTTTCGATGGAATCAGAGTGAACCAAAGTGGTGAAGCCGAAAAACGTAGTGAAATGGTAAGTGGAATATGCTACAAAGTACCTAAAGTCCCTTTCGCTATTCAGTATATAATTTCAAACCAAATCATATTTCAGACAGAAGATGAAACAATATCGCATCATAAGTATGGGCTTGGGTTGCATATGAAATTTCATAGTGGCAATGGGTCGTATGCATGCACCACGTGTCATAAAAAATATAGCTCTCGCGAACGCTTGAGCAAGCACAAAGTGATTCACAATCCCAAATTTAAATGTACGATTTGCAAAAAATCTTACTACTCAAGAACCAAACTGAATGGTCACATGAATTTTCATCGTGGCGAACGTCCCTTCAAGTGCGAAATCTGCCCCAAATCGTTTACGCTCAAAGACAGACTCTTGTCGCACAGTAAAACGCATTCAGGTGAGTGGAAATACGAGTGTACGTTGTGCAATAAAAAAAGCAGGAGCAGAAGTGGTCGACGTGAGCACGAGAAGACGCACTCGAATGATCATGCGGAATTTCAATGTGAAAAATGTAAAAAGTATTTCAGGTTGGAAGGTCAGTACCACAGTCATTTGGGAGCTAATAAGTGCAAAGGATATGCTCCGGGAAACCCATTTCAATGTTCTAAATGTGATAATGAATCATTCGAAAGTATCGAGCTTCTGAACCGGCACAAAGTTGAAATCCATCCGGCCCCGAAAAAAAATGAGGTGTGCTCAGTTTGCGCGAAAGCATTCAGGTATAAGTATTTGCTCGATTTTCATATGAACATCCATACTGGCAGTCGGCCATATACATGCGCAACATGTTCTAAAACATTTGGTAATCCCGAATATTTGCGTAGGCACAAGTTTTTTTGTGACAAAGAGGTGAAAGCTCGTTCCAGATACAAATGCACGCACTGTGGAAAGCCCTATCTTGCAAAACGCGAATTGGCCAATCACATGAATTCGCACCGTGGCGAACGTCCTTTCAAGTGCCAGATCTGTTCTAAGCCTTATATGAGCCAAAACGCACTGCGGTCACACAAGAGAACGCATTCGAACGAGAGAAATTATGAGTGCACGCTTTGCAATAAAACATTCACATACAAAAGCAGTTGCCGTAAGCACGAGAAGACGCACTCAAATGACTGTTATAATTATCAATGTGACGTCTGTAAAAGATACTTTAAGGATGAGGATCAGTTGAGTAGCCATTTGAATGATAATAAGTGCAAAGGACTTGCTCCAGAAATGCCATTTCAATGCTCCATGTGTGGTCATGTATTCGAAAGCATTGAACTTCTCAACCGGCACGAAATTGAAATCCATTCGCTGCGGAAAAAAAATTACACCTGCTCAATTTGCCCGAAATCATTTTGGTGGAAAGGCAGCCTTGAAATCCATATGAACTCTCATACTGGCAATCGGCCGCATGCATGCACAACGTGTCCGAAAAGGTTCGGCACCGCTAGTAACTTACGTAGACACAAGCTAAGTTGTGGCGAAGAGATGAAAAGATTGAAATGCACGCTGTGCGAAAAGTCTTACAGATCAAGAAACGATCTGAGTAGTCACTTGAATTTTCACCGTGGCGAGCGACCTTTCAAGTGCGAAATCTGTCCCAAGTCGTTTAGAAGCAAAGATTTACTTTGGTCGCACAAGAAAACGCATTTGGATGACAAGAAATACGAATGCACACTGTGCAATAGAAAATGCAGGAACAAGAGTGATCGCCTTAAGCACGAGAATACGCACTTGAATGACTCGAATAATTATCAATGTCACTTCTGTAAAAAATACTTTAAATGTGAAAATCAGTTTCGCAGCCATTCGGAAGATAATAAGTGTAATGGAAATCCGCAAGAGTTCCATGATCGAGAAAATGAGAATAGGGAAAAACGGATTCAAACTCAAAATGAAATCGAAAATGTTGTTGAGACTGTTGAAAAATCACGTGATGCATTTGAGAAGAAGTATAAATGTGTCGAATGTAACAAGAAGTTTGTTTGCAAACGAAATTTAGGTTTCCATTTGAGATCACATACAACAATTTCGTCGACGTAGAGAAGATTCTGACAATTTTTAGGAATACATGGGATTATGAATAAAGCACTGGAATTTCGAAAAAAATGAGCTCCACTCATACCACATCAATTTAGAATGATCCGGAAAAACTTTGAAATATCTGACAATAAGCTTTTGGATTTGGATATTGAACTGTGCAAATGTCTTCGGCACAGTAGATAATTAAAAATCAATTAAAATACCTGACTTTTTGTCTATTATTAGTAAACATGTTTGCTTTTCTCAATTGTCGAAATTTTCGGTCCAAAGGTTGACCAGATCGATCTCGATCAATCATTTATTTTTTAATTTCTTATAACAAGTATTTTTTTTAAACTTTGTGGTACTTCGATTTGGCACGAAAATAATTTGCTTTATGCAAAGCACCCAAAACGACTAATCTGACCACTAAATTCTATTAAAATTTTGCTATTTGTGCCAATACCCTTGTTGCCCACATCCAACTTTGTACGATGGGCTCATAAATACTCACTATACACATAACACCATACTCAGACCCTTTATGCCCTTACTCAAAGCTCAGACCCTATTGAAATTTCATCGTACTTACTGAAAGGGGGGCAATTTTCAGTTTTCAGTGAAACCATGGCCGGTAAAACGGAGTACGGGAACGGCTTCATTGCAATTAATCGCAATTAATCGTAGTACGGGAACAGACAGAAAGCCGGTCGCAAAAGCAATTATCGTTCCAGGATGGCGGGCTTAATCCTGGCCGTGCTTAATTTACCTTTTTTTCGACCAGCCGACGTACATTTTTCGACCAATAAAAGTACGTTAGTGCCTGTCAGGTTGCAAGTCGCGGCCACTAAATTGTCTAATGGCTATGGAGGGGGGGGGGGGGGCGAGTTTGCCGGTTTGGCCAAATAAATACCCTACAACAGCATACGAGGTTCAACATTCAAACACCTTGCTTTCATTTCGATCAGCTGTTAACAGCTTGCGCTATTCCCCATTTAAACATATAGCGGTAATATCGCTGCCTTCCAATTGGAATGTGCCATTTTTGACATTAGCACATCAATTTTTATCTTCGCAGCCGAAATTTTTCAAACTTCTGACAAACTCGAGTAAATCGGTCACAAATCCTAAGTACTTTTCCTTCTAGTTGAATTGAATTATAGTGGCGATTGCATCTTAATAAGCACGATGGCGAACGAAGCAATTTTAACAGATGTCCAGCGCCAAATGTTCCATAAAATTGCGAAAAATGAAACTGCCGAGTTCAAAGCGTTGTTGACGCAAAACAAAGGCTCGGTGAATTTCGTCGATGATACTGGGATGAGTCCACTTCAACATGCGTGCTACAAAGGCAACAAGGAAATCGTGCAAATGCTACTTGACCAGGTTCGTATTCGATATTACTGTGATTTCGACTCTAAGAAGAGCGGGCCGCTTAGAGATTGATTTTGAGGTTAGGCTGATCTGGCTGCATCTGCAAGTTGATTGGTTGGGTTCGCTTTCAATACTTAGCTTTTAAGTGGTGTTTTACCAAAAATGTAAACCATATTTTCGAAATAATTTAAGGTCAAGTTTCCATTTTTTAATTTGTAAAAGTGACGGGTAGTCGGTGTTTACGGTTGTGTCAGATTGCATGTATGCTGTAGTTGTCACATCCGGCAGAAACCTTTACCATTGAACAGAATATTTTCTAATGCTTTGCACAGTTTGAATCTCATAGGAAAAACTGTAATGAATTTCTAGTCGACGAACGGCACTACAGTTAGACATTATGCTCGTGGGCTGATGACCGATTTTTGGAAGCAAGATTTGGCATCAATTTTATTGAGCGGTCTACCAAATTCAGCTAACTAGCCGTTACAATAAATATTCCAATATCAGCGAAGAAACGGTATTTAGTGATAAATAGGCCGGTCTCATATTGAGTGGAAAAAATCATTCCTGATGTATTTGTATTATCAAACAGTGGTTATTTCAAGCCACCTTGGGCGAATATAAAATCTCTGCGTGCTTATTTCTTTTCTAAAACAACCTCTGAGAAAACTACTCTTATATTTCCATAATCTCCATCACTCAATCAATGTAAACGGTTTATGTGCATCTTATTATATAATTATAAGTCTGTTCGCGTACTTTCAGTCACTGAATTTTATTTAATTTGAATCATGTGGGGAGGGAAATTCAGGAAAAGTACAAAAACGCTCTCATTGCATTTCCTGAAAATTGACAAATAAAAGTGTCAGTTGTCGGTTTTTGGGAGAAAAATAGTGATTATAAAGTCATCCTAAGAGACGATAAACGATCGCCACAAAAATATTCGTCTTTCATAATAACATTACGCCAAAAACCGTTTAACAGTTTTCAGTATTTTTCAGTAGCTCAGACCCTACTGAAATTTACTGAAAGAGGGGAAATTTTCAGTTTTCAGTAAAACGGAGTACACAAACGGCTTCATTGCAATTAATTGCAATTACTCGTAGTACGCGAACAAACCTTATATATAGTACTATATCTTTAGTAATTCCCAGATACAAAAATTGGTATCAGGAAAATTGCATTACAAACATGCTTCATTATTCATTTGTGCATGTGTCATTTTGATGCGTATCCAAGAAAATAGTTACAGAAAAACTCAGCTTTTTCTGTTGTCGATTTAAATTGTTTCAAAAGAAATATTTTGCGTTATGCTTCGGTATTTTAATACCCGCTATTGAAGTATGAAAATGCCATTTGCGATGGATCATTCTTAAGCCGCTCTGTTCGAGGCGCAGCTAAAACTACGTTTTATAATAATATTAGTCAATATCCTTACTGTTGCGGAGTTATTGCTGATTTTATTTTACTGTTCACTATCTTTAAGGCAAGTTTGGCTCTTTCATGCAAATTAGTTGGGGTTAATTTTGTAATTCTTTTCTTTATCAACATACCTAGGTATTTTTGTAGACATGCATCGCCAATTATCAATTGTAGATTGATCGGAATTTTATTCTGCATTATATAATTTGTGTGCTCTATTTTTTTTCCCTCCTTCCTTCCACTCTCTTCATCACTCAACCAGTATGCACGGTCCGTGTGCATCAACGTATTATCAAACATATCGTCCTAGTACTTCCCAGACAATTAAAAATTGGTATAAGGGAAGATACAATTGTTATTAATTTTAATTACATTTCATACCTTAAGCTATATGATTGTCCTCATTGACATGTGTCCAGAGAAAAGTCTACAAAAAACTCTGGTATCTTCTTCGTTAAGGATTGGCGTTTTTGATGTGAGATTTCAAGTGTACCTTGAACTCTATTATGTTTTTCACTGATTTGACCCAGTTCGGCAATGAATTGTAATATGCGATAGCCTGCTGTATCGGATCCATCTTCAATCTATACGTTCTTGGAATTGCAAGAAATAGATTTCTAGCAGTTCTGGTTTCCCGGTTAGTTATCTCCAACACAGTGCGTGGGGTGTTAGGTAATTTCAAATTGTTGCTCAGGATGTTAAAAATCAGCTTTCACCTTTCTTTTTTTTAACTTTAATTTTTTAACTAGTTATTGAATATTTAACAATCCTGTTCGAGTGTACACAGTAACTGTTGGTGTTAAGGTATGTATCCATATGTATCATTTTCGCGTATCGTATCACCGTTGCGAATCAGTGGATACGACAAACGTATCTTCGTTGCGTATCAAAATTGATACAAAGAAACGCAACGAACTCGATCGGTCACTTGGCGGTTTCTTGCCGTCGCATCAAAGGAATGATACGATACGAAGTGGAGTCATGTGTGGACACGTTGCGTTGTACACTATAGATTAGTGAATAAAAGCGTTGCAGATGCGTGTCGAGTTTTTTGCAACGGATCGTATTGATGATACATGGAATATTGAGTATTGTGGACACCATATCCGTTTAGTGAATGATACGCAACATCGATACGATACGGAAGAAATGCAACATATGGATACCTACCTTGAGTCGGCACTCTAAACATAATTTTAATTGCTTTCGAAATAAGTCTTCCAATCAACTCGATGTTTTGCTTTGATGTCTGACTCCATAAAATAGTTCCGTATGTGATAGTTGAGTATATAAGCATTAAAAATCATTAATTTAGTTCTGGTTTCCAAGAACTCAAATTTTCGTAAGGCTGCAATCATTGGTGCGACTTTATGTCTGATGTGGTTAATGTGGTGTAACCATGACATTTTCTCATCCAGGATTAAACCAAATTATTTCATTGATTCAGCTTTTTCCAGACGAATTCCGTTTATCTGAATAAAAGGGTTTATAAGGCATTTGTTTTTCTGCTGGAAAATAATGTACTTGGTCTTGTTGATGTTTATAAGCAGTTGGCTATTCCTAAGCCACACTTGGTATGTTTCTAGATCTCTATTAATTTTATACTTCAGAGATGGTTCATCCTCTCCAGAATATAAAAGGAGTGTATCATCAACGAAAAGCACCAATTTGCCAGACAGCTGGAGATGTTGGATGCAGTTCACATACAGGATGAATAGTACTGGTCCAAGAATTGATCCCTGTGGTATGCCTATATTGATGAAACGTTCCCGACTGATGCACTGTAATTGTTTTATCACAATCCGCCTATCCAATAGATAATCTTTTATTATCGAATTAAATTTCTTGCTAATGTCATATTTTTCGAGACGTTGAAGCAAAATTATGTGGTCAATAGTGTCAAAGGCCTTCTTGAGATCGACAAAAATGGCTGCTACATAGTTACCTTTGTCCAATGAACTGTTAATGAATTGGACCGCGTCTAACGTGGCCGCTATTGTATTGCTGTGTTCTTGGAAACCGTACTGAATTGGAGCTAAAATTGCTGCCTCATTGATGAGTTGCACTATACGAAAATTTAATATTCTCTCAAATATCTTGCTCATTACACTGGTAACGGCTATTGGGCGATAATTAGAACGATCTGAAGGATCGCCTCCCTTAAAGATTGGTGTTATTCGCGCCAATTTAAGGCAAGAGAGAAAAGAACCTGCTTTTAAGTGATTATCGATAATTTTCGTTAGAATCTCCGCTGTTTCATTTTTAAGCATTTTGATGTCTTCGGATGTTAAATTGTCGACACCTGGAGAAACTTTCTTTATCTATAATTTCCATTACTTCACTTGGCACTGTAGGTCTTAAATGAATACCGGCATAACTCTCAGGAATTGCACTTACATTTTGCTCGAAAACACTGTGGAATTGTTGGGTGATATTAGTTCCAATCATTGCAAAATAATTATTCAATTCTTCTGTGAAACCTTTAGGAGTTGAGATTAATAATCCATTTATGGATAATTCATTAATATATGTTGCCGGCTGGTTTACATTTTTTCCTGCTTGCATTAATTCATTAATAACTCTCCAGTATTTTGAACTACTTCCAGCCGATGCTTCAAACTTTTTCGAGTAAAATTCCCGTTTAGCTTCCTTTATCAGTCGACTCGATTACCTTTTTAACACTGTGTAGCTCTGCTTCTTAACTGCGGAATTTTAAAAGCATTGCGCTTCTTTTTAGAGACAGCTATAACTTTTTTGGTTATCCGTGATTCTTGGCGTACTCTTATATGCTTGGTAGTTGTTGCTTTGTTTTTGGCTTGAGTTAATATGCCAATGAGTTCTTCGAAATTTGTTACTATGTTGCTCGATTACATATTTTTTAAATTTGAACTTGCAAGTAGTATTTAAGGCTATTTTTTGGAGGCAGCTTTGCTTTAACATAACTCTTTATTGACAAATTTATTATTCTGTGATCCAAGTCTGGCCATTCATCATCTTCATATGAGGTTCGATCAGCTAAACATGCATTTGTTACAACGACATGATCTATTAAGGTTTTCGATGTTTGTGTTATGCGTGTGTTGCGTGTAAAATCTGCATGCAATCTGTGTTAACAATGTTATTCATTGATTATTCTTTCTTAGCAAAACCTAGAAGAAAATTATCGCTCGTTAATATTATGACAAAGATTGTTAGGGATAAACCTTGGGCACTAGCTATTTTATATATTCAAGTTATAAAAGCATAAAGTACATACAAATATCCCCAAAAATAAATACACAAACCAATAAAAACAAGACAAATAAAAAACAAATGAAAAAACTAAAACTTAAAGAGAGGATTTTGTCGTAGTGCAAGATGAAGCGGCAATCCAATTACCACCAAGGGTGACAACGTTATCAATTAGAACGAATAAACTCTTATCGGACAAGTGCGTGTTCTGCGTGACCGTACAAACTTATAATCTGGCTCTTATCAATATTAAACGAAAGCTGAATTGAATGGCGAGATAAAGTTTGAGAACGTTTGCTTAAAGTGGGTGAGGTGTTTTTGAAAGGACGACAGATAAATGAGGAATAAATATACTAAAAAGAAATGGGCCAAAAGGATACTTGATAACATTCTTGGTAATTTCAATTTTATACAGAAAATTTGACACTAGAATTAAACCATCCGACACTGGTTGTAGTTGAAAAAGTGCAAGCTATCTCACATCAATTAACCTCATCGGAGACGGTCGAATTGAAAAATTTCTCGAGATTTTCTGGTTCGTTAAACGTCACTCGAAAATTTTGGTAAATTTGATGCTCATCTACGATTCGTTCAGTGCGGTTGCTCACTTTTTAGCCGGATTTAAAGCCATAGAGCAGGAGCCTTGCAAATAGAATCTCAAATGGGACGAAAATATTCCGCATGATCTGGATTGAAGAAAGTGGCTCTGTCAACTTCAGGCAATTTAATCATTTCGAATACCAGGACACCTATATGTTGATGCTGTGGAGAGAGTGATGAAAGGCAATAGGACGATTAAAGGCAATAGGACGATTAAAGGCAAATGTCGCCAGTGGCCGCCAAAGTCAAATCTGTTCCTCTCAAATACACTCTACTATCAAGACTAGAACTATATTATACTATATTATAGTACAAAGCTTATTATAGCTGACTGATTATTCAATACGGCTCAAAAGGCACTTAATCCTATAGTGGCTCAATTAAAAAAAATCTGTTTGGACCGCATGTAGAGTCGGTGAGATAAAAGAAACAACCGATTTTAACCAATGGCTTTAGTTGACAGCACGTAAACCTGTTGCGGATCTACCGACTGAGTGGAAAAACGTAGTTCAACTTAACGCCAGAATTCGCTGATACACGAGTCCAGAGTTTCTCATGAAAGACGAACAATTTTGACCTAAACCAAAAGAGAGGAAAATTAAGTTCATTTCGAACTTATTACCGGTATAATAGATATTTCTCTACTAAGCAAATAGAATAGGGTATTGCGTATCATAGACTGCCAACTCAGATTTATCAATTTGATTAAAAGGTCCAACTTCACAAAGGAAAAATGAAATCGAAAAACTGAAGAACTAAGACAGGCAAATATTTTCCTATTTTGCGAAGCTCAGAAATTATACTCCACAGATATCACTTTGCTAATTAAAGCAGAAATCTTCTAAAACAAAGTCAATTGTATAAAATCTCAACAATGTTAGACGATGCTAATATTTTTTGACTGAGAGGAAAATTTACGAACTACTATCCAACCATCCTTTCGTAGTTCTTACTCATGGAAGACACGATCATCAATTTTTCGAAACTCTTGTTAACAGGTTGCGAAAACAGGTTCATATACTACGATTACGTTTATTGGTGAAACACATTTAACGGCAATGCAAAAAAGGAAAATTCGTTTAGCCAGAGCAGCAACACTACCAAAGTTACCTTCAGTTACTGCCTGTTGAATGGGTTACTGACAACCAAGCACCGTTTTCGCACTCGGGAATTGATTTGTTCAGGTCCGCTCATAGTCACTGTACACCGTAAACCCGAAAAACATTGGGCAGAGATATTAACATGATTAACCATAAAAGCGATTCAAATTGAAATTATCAATAAAATGTCAACGCACTTTTTTCTAATGTCCTTTGGGAACTTAGCCATAAAAGATCAGCTTCTAGAATGTCACAGAGATATAGAAACAATTTTAATAAGAGCTAAGAAGGCGATCAGAGCTGCATATCAAGAGGTCGACTTTTCCTCAATAGAAGAAGTCACCACAAATCCAACCGTCAAATGGCGCTCTAACTCTCATTTTAAACAGCTTATGGTTGGAGTATAAGAAAGGCTAATCTTGTCAATCAAGTCCGGAATGAACATTCTTCTTGGTCCTCTTCAGAAACCATAACCAAAAGTGTTAAATAATAATCTAATCGAAATAAAATTTTTAGTTAATTTAGTTTACAATCTTCAGTTAATTTTTAGACAGCTTACCGAAGTGCCATTGGATTCTCCAAATCACGCATTCTTGGCGTATAAAAATCGAGTCAAACCACTTGGAATCTCAGTGGATCGAAAGCACCAACATTATTAATGCGAAAATTTCAACCAACATTGCAATAATTTTACCTACAGTTGATTCTGAGATATCGCCCCACTCATAACAGGCGATCAAAATAGTTTTGAAGACCAAGTCACTGGAAGTAGGCGATAGAGCTGTTATCATAGACGAAAATATAAAACTCGTAGCTTCCTTGAAAAGAGGATCGGTGAAACGAGACGTGCAAGAGATGGCAATGGAAGATTTGCAACAGTTAAAACCTGTAGAAAATAAATCATTAGGGGTGTGTCATATGAAAGTTTCAAACAAGTTGGAAAAACTCCAGATGAAAAGGATCGATTAACGAGTATACGGAGGGAACTATTAGCAGCCAGTGCTGCTATTTTAGCATTTTGAATGCCAGATCTAGCATTATTTTTTCCAAAACGGCATTCGGAATTCGAAGTTAGCATCTAACATTATTTTTAGCATTTAAATTTAGATTTCGGAATAATCTGGCACTCATCTATTTACAATCTCGCTATCAAATTTTTCTCAATAGTAGCTCAGTTCGTGCAATTTCAGTCGAGTCCATGAAAGAAAACTTCCTGAATAATGTGGTGGCGGAAATTCATGAAAAATACAAAAACGCGCTCATGTCATTTTCTTAGTAGTAACAATCCACTTCAAACTCCCAGGAGCCTCGGACATCTACAAGTTCAAGTTTATCAAAGTATATGCATTCTAGTTAGATCTTTTTCCTGAATAATGTTAATCAATTGTTTTGTTAGGGCTTCAAATGCAAGCAATCGCACGGATAACGCTGGAGAAAAATCTTCGTTATCCGACACTAATACTTTTTCTTCACTTAAAAATAAATAATTGTTGCTGTTTTGATTATGAGATTCCAAACCATGTTTTGAAAAATATTGGTAGAAATGAGCTTTACACATGAGAAGAAGATTAAGATATAACTGATATGTCTGTAATAGATATAGAATCATTTTGAGATGTAAATTTTAAACTTCTAATTTGTTTTTGATGATGATAATGAATATAAACCAAGGTGATTAAACTTAAAAAATTTAATTATTTTTCAACATAGTCTTCAAACAAGCTAATACATTTAGTCCATCTTTTTCCAAACCCAGGATACCCTTAGAAAAAAAATTATTTATCTTGACTTTCCCAAAATGCCTCAACAGCGGCCATCACTTCACTATCATCTTCAAATTTCTTACTCCGAAGGTGTTGTTTGAACTGAGGAAAGAAGTAGGAGCCACTGAGAGCTAGATCTGGCAAATAGAGTGGGTGTTCAAGCAGTTCGAATCTTGTTTCTTTAATTGTATCCATCGCAACTGCAGCCTTGTGAGCCGGTGCGTTATTTTGAAGAAACAAAACTCCGGCTCGCAGTTTGCCGTGTCTTTTCTCCTTAATTGCCTCTCGCAATCTTCTTATTTGGTCAACTTAATAAGAGCCTGATATAGTGGCTTCCTTTTCCAAATATTCCACCACAATAATTTCTTCAGCTTCCCAAAAAGCTGATGCCATAACCTTTCCTGCCGAACTTGACACTTTGAATTTCTTCGGCGTCGATGAAGAGGGTCGCTTCCAGGTCATCGATTGCATTTTGGTTGCTGGATCAAAATGGTGGATCCAGGTCTTATTCATGGTCACGAAATGTGACAAAAATTTTTCCTGCTCTGCCTGGAACTTTTTGAGATTCATCCTTGAAATGTCGACTCGTTTCTTCTTGTGCTCGTCCGTTAACATTCTCGGTACCCAACGCGCAGATACCTTCTTCATATGTAATTTGTTTGCAAAGATTTTTCATACACTACCATATGAGATTCCTGTGACCTCAGCTACATGCCTGAGGGTCACTCTTCGATCTGCCAATACGACATCTTCGACTTTTTTTTTACGTTGTTTTCAGTGAGCGATGTGGATGGACGTCCTTCGTGGTGTTCATCTTCAGTGGATCTTCTTCCCAGATTAAACTCCTTGGCCTAGCGTGCAACGGTGGAATATGGAGGAGCAGAGTCCCCTAATGTTTCCACTATGTCGCCGTGTATGCCTCTGGAAGACAGTTTTTTAAACAGAGGTGCTTAATGACAGCTTTCATTTCGTTTTTCCACATTTTAATGATCTCTTCAACTGTTCGTACACAAATGAAGGTAGCTCCCTGGAATCGTGGCCTATTTATATGGTTTTTTCATGTTAACTTAGTGAGTATATGTAGTAGTAAAAGATTTTTTTTTTAATTTTTTTATGCGAACTGGAAATAACCGATTATCATTACTTATTGATCAACCCTCATATAAATATACATATTTTTTTCATATTGAACCATGCTTATTTCAATTAAATCAGAAAGCATTATTTAGCATTATAATTTTACAAGATCTAGCATTATTTAACATTCAATAAAATTGAATCTAGCATTATTCCAAAAAAATAAATGGCAGCATTGTTAGCAGCTCTGCACACTTACAAAAAGAAGATCAGATCCAAGAACTTTGTGCAACCGAATGCCAAAATTACTTTACGTATTTCTTCACGTGCTTATTCTATGTGTTTGTCAAAAGGTGTTTGAGCTGAATCAGAGGGAAAAAGATTTAATTTTTGTAGGTCTGGTATGCGTGTTAAGAACTTTCTGAAAACTGTCTTCGAATAAGTTACATATCTCTTTAGGAGAAAAACATGTGGTATTCTATAGGAACATCGACGATGAATAACCTGTGTTTTTTGGCTTCATGTTAATAAAATCAAAAAATTGTTTTGATGCGGACTATACTTTCGCTATGTATCTTAAAGCAAGTTTCATAAGCCTCGCGAGACTTTGCTAAAAATTGCTTAAAAAGTTAATTAGAACCCTCCTGAATAGCAGGACTTATATCAGTATTTTCTTTCATCAGCTTATAAAGTTCGTTCTTGCGATCGTATGCAACAGCTCAGACAACTTTTGTCTTTTTTAGTTTTAGGGACACATCATTAAACGGCGTCAAATATTATATTCCAAAAAGACAAAATGACCTCCTCAAGATCTGACGTTGAAAAAGTATGCGTCAAATCGATAACGTCAAGGTAATGTAATATCATTGTTAATGCTTTTTAATAGCATTAAGAAAGTCGTTTACAGTTGCGATATCGTAAGTTTTAAATTAATAAAAATCAGGAGTGGAATGATCAAGTAAGAGTGCCGTGGCGAGCATTAATGAACACGTTATTGTGGGACATACTACTATTTCATCCTAAGCGTTTGTGAATACAAGATCTAGTTGATTAACGCTTTAGTTAGCAGTTGGATAAACTCTCTGCGCTTCTTTACCATAAAAAAATACACGCAAGGTTGGAATAATTAGAATCTAAATGGTTTACAGGTAGAATGAGTGTACCATTTTGTGCCTGCCGCACTCGCGATTATTACCAGATCTCGCCCCTTCTGATTATAATTTGTTCCAGTCGATGGGCGGATTGGCTGGTCTATATTTGGTCAATTTCGAAAAAGTGTAAAATTGGTTGGATGAATGATTTTGGTTCAGAGACGTTTAGTATCGATGTTCATGTTTTGCCAGAGATATAGCAAAAATGTATAAAGAACCGAATAACAATTTTTTGTATTTCTTATTAAATTTTTTATTTTTCATTGATAAAACACCACAGGAAACTTAGTTGCGAATCTGGTAATTTCTGTTTTTTTACCATCATTCGTTTTACGGTTCAAAGAAAAACTTTTATCGATGGGAAATTATCAAATCAATAAATTAGTCTACTCAGCGAAGTGACGGCTACTAGAGCCCTGTCACATGCCCTGCAGATATGATCCCAATTCGTTAGCTTGGTGTCCAGGGTCACTCCCAGATACCTGACCGACTTGCTGATCTGGACCTCGACGGAGCCAACTGTCATGGGTATGACAGTTGGTATCCTCCGCTTCGTCAGCATAACAATCTCTGTTTCAGAGACTGCCAGCTGGAGGCCGTGTTCGGTCATCTACCGATCTACCCTCTCATGACTTGGCTAAGTCTGAGTTGAGCTAATTCGGCAGACCTGAAAGTGATTACCACTGCGGCGTCATCACAATAACCTACCAGAAACACATCCGCAGGCATTTCCAAGCGCAGCAGATAACTGTAAAATGTTTGAAACCGTTGCATCGGTGAATTACATATTTGTTCGATGGTCTAATTTAAACAAATTCTATGCATATTCTGTTCAGAATAGTCTTGAAATGAACTTAGAAAAATTTCAACTTATGATTTCCACCGAACAAAATTGAACTTGGCAATGCCAATGAGGCTCGAACAAAAAGCTTAAGAATTTTATAATCTTAATGTTAATTTGAAGGGCCTTACTTTGTCTAGTTCGTAGTACATTCGATTGCGTGTCTTTTTGAAGTGCCATTATTATAGAGTTTACTTAGATCAAATTGAAAATGTTCAGCGTAAGCTGATGAGATTGCTGCATAAAAGTTGAATATTTCTTCAAATTATATCAAAATATAACTTCTTTGTTTTGGCTCAATGTTCTTATTCAACATTATTATCATCAATATAGATGCTCCGGATCTGCTAAATGGTATTTCTATGCGAGTTACTAGGCGTGGTTTTTTGCTCCCCCTATCTATAACAGAACAATGCTATCAACTGTAGACGCATGGGAAACAACAACAACTCCCCCTATGGATAACAGGAGTTATTATTGTTTCCAATGCGTCTGCACTGGTTAGCATTGTTCTGTTATGGATAAGGGGAGCAAAAAAACGCGCCTACTAATACACTTACAAAATGTAATGGCTTTTTTTACGCTTCTTAAAGTAAAAATAGCTACAGTCAATGTTCCCCTTTAGAAAGATTTATGACAGTTGCTAATCGTTTATGAAATCGGCTTGATTTATTCAATGGTAATCATAAAATCAGTGACTAAGTTTTTAGCATTTAAAGTTTTCTTTTTAGTCTTGCTTATATTTAACTTGAATAAATAAATAGAATTTTATATATTTACTGTTCATTTATTGAGTTGAGTCATAAGTAATTGCCGATTTTGTCCTATAAATTTATTTCATTATAAAAATTACAAATTCATAAACTAGTCTATAATATTTTCACCATCATTATTTATTACTTGTTGCCATCTATCGGGCAATGTTTCAATCCCCTCCTCGTAGAATGTTCTTGGCTTCGTTGCAAAAAAGGAGTCGACGTGCTGAAGTACCTGGTCATCGTTGGTAAAAGTTTTCCGTTAAAGGAATTCTGAAGCGACCGGAAAAGATGAAAATCGGTTGGAGCAATGTCGGGTGAATATGGCGGGTGAGGTAAAACGAACCAGCCTAGCTCCAATATTTCGTCCTAGGTGATCCTAGCGGTGTGGGGCCTGGCATTGTCATGAAGTAGCACTACTTGCCGTCGATTAATCAACGCTGGACACTTGTTAATAAGTTTTTGTTGCACATGTTGCAGCTGTTGAGCATACACATTTGCTGTAACTGTTTCGTTGCGATTCATCAGCTCATAGTGAATGATACCCTGGCGATCACACCATACACACTATAAAATTTTCTTGCCGTGAATGCTAGCTTTAGGATCAGGTTCCGGTGCCATGTTTTGATCCAGCCACTGCCCTTTTCTGTCGACATTTTCATAGGTTATCCACTTTTCATCCCCTGTAACAAAATTGGCCAAGAAAAGCTAATTTCTTTGGCGTGAGTGGAGACTTGTGGCAATCGACATTCTGTTTGCCTTGTTGTTTTCAGTGAGATTGTGTGGCACGCAGACTCCAAGTTTACAAACTTTCCCTAGCTTTTCAAGGTGCCGGTGCACCGTTAATTGAGATGTATTAAGCTTCGCGGCTAACTCTCGCGTTGTTTGACGAGGGTTTTGTTCTACTAAAATTTTCAATTGATTATCGTCAAAATCAGAAGACCGACCCGGCCTTGGATCATCCTGAAGCGTCATATCTCCGGAACGGAATTTAGTGAACCAATTCCTCACTGTTCTTTCATTTATTACTTACACTAGCATAAACACTGCATATTTTTTCAGCTGTTGCCCTAGCGCTATTTCCAAGTTTAAACGTCCACAACATAATAGGTCTAAAATGCACTTTCAAATTTTCCATTTCTAACACCTGTATTTTTCACAAAAATTTATGTAGACGCTGTCAAACTTCTAAATTAAGAATGACTAAAAAATACCTGTCATTAAAAAGCAAAACGATCACCCCACTACAATTAATAAGGAATTCTGAGAAATTTCAATTGCCCTCTACCTGCATCGGCAATTTTTTATGACTCAACCCAATATATTAGGTTGTATTCGATGTAATGGTCTTATCCGAATATTTATATAGATAAAAAAATAAATAGAACTAGGGAGCTTCGCCCCCTGCTCGCTTCGCTCACCAACCCCCAGAACATTTACGATTTTAAATTGTACATTTTACTGGACGTATGTACTAAAGCCGTGCGCAAATCAATAAAAGTTCACAGTCGCAGAGATCAATTTTTTTGTTTAGATCTGTAGAAAATGTTTCATCCAAACCTCGACAAATATTTCAACGTCGTTTAACAAAAAAAAATGGATGATCATGTTCTGCGGGTCTCATTTTCCTTTCCTTCTCATAACGCTTCCTCAAAAACGATGTTCTTTATAATTTTCTCTTCCGTACGACATTCTAAAATAAAAATATAATCCGACCAAATTTCCAAAACTTTTTTTATTAATAGAGAGAAGAACTAAATAAATAAATTCAACCTGAACTTTTTTTAGAATTCATTCAATTTTCAACAGAAATGAAAAGATTCATTTACAAAAAGTTATTATTATTATTCGATAACCAAATATTTTCGTTGTATTATAGGGCGCGGACGTAAACTACTGCCAACATGGTGCAAATTACACATCTTTACATTTTGCTGCATTAAACGGAAGCTCTGAGATTGTTCTGTTACTGCTCGAAGCCGGCGTGAATCCGAGTACGGAAAATTCAGTGAATAGAACCGCGGCTCAGATGGCAGCATTTGTCGGCAATCACCATTGTGTGTCCGTCATAAACAATTACATACCGAAATCGGACATAGAATACTACACAAAGATACAGGGTCAACAGACGGAGCCTTATTTACCACCGGCAATAATAGACGGTTTTCATAAGTTCGTAATCCAAGTTAACTTGCACCCTGTTCGGATAGCTCTTAATCTGCAGAAAGTTGGAACACTGACAGATCACTTGAAGAAGATTAAAAAAGTATTGGAACTGATGACTGAACGTGAGATGAAGAAAAAGAACGAAAGGAGTGAAATTATGGCGTTCAAATATCACTACTTAAGCTGGATCGTTGGGGAAATAGCTCGCTGCCAGGATCATTTCCTATTACGTCGCGAACAAGGCAACGGCGAGTCTCGACATGACTTTGTTGAGATGTTTGCCAAAAGAGTGCTGAAAGAAAGCAAACCAGGACAGCCAGATTATATTGAGTATACAATACGCGACTGTGCTCGAGAATTTCCATTCAGAGAGTGCACGATATTTAGACAAGTAGTATCACAGTTGGCTAATCAGAACGCTCCGCCAGCCTTAGAGGTCCTGAAGAATGCCATAAATGGTCTGCGTGGCTTCATTGTAAGTATTGTTCTTTATTTATATTTATCGGATCATGGAGAACAGGTTTTGTAGATTGGTTGTAACTTTCTACTCGTTTTCTTCTAGGACGACATAACTTACTGCAGCTCTTGTGGTGAAGAGAAGCCCGATAAGAAGTGCTCGAAATGCAAAGAAGTG
The DNA here is from genome assembly GCA_947369275.1 of Nemotelus nigrinus. NCBI lineage: Eukaryota > Metazoa > Arthropoda > Insecta > Diptera > Stratiomyidae > Nemotelus > Nemotelus nigrinus. Next base: position 68,763,943 of record OX376373.1, on the reverse strand, counting down.
CAATACTGTGATCGCGAATGCCAGCGACTACATTGGTTCGTGCACAAAAAATCATGTGCGCGGCCAACATCGTCGAACGCAGAGCGTTCACCAGCTCAAGCTAACAAACGAGAGATCGACGCATCGGAAATCACTGAACAATTGCAAGGCTTGGTTGCTAGTTAAGTTATTCTCCTGTTTTCACTTTAGTTATACGAAAGGCAGGTGAGTGTTCGCAAATCCCTATATAGTTGAGTTTGGCTCCAACCAACTCGCAATTTCTCATACATACTTTGTAGTACAAATGCGAAGTCGCGAACTTCATGAAAGTCATTGTAAAGAAAGTTGTAATTAAAACTATCCAGCCTTGAAATTCACAAACTGACTGGTTCAAATTAGCGGACGCTCAATCTTTGTCATTCTTTCATTTCACTACTATTGATTTAAAATCATAGACAAATATTATTTTAAAAATGATATCTGATGACCAAATCGCCATTTTATAAAACGTTGAGTGAATGTGTTTGCGGAATGTGATTTAATCTCTACAAAAGTATGCAATACATTTTAGTTCTGTTTTCTATGTACCTAATCACCAAAATCCAGCGTTTTCCAAAGTCGCGAAATAAAATGAAACAAGGCAAACGAAAATGAGACAAAATTAGACTTTAGTCAGTACCTTAATGTTTTGTTAGTCTTAGATAAAAGCAGCCGAAAATGTTCGATGATCGTGAGAGATACTGTAGCTCGATCTGCATCGATTATTCATGATCAGTTACTGAATTGAATCACAATCATTGGAAAAAAGTTCGGTCAATTGATTCGAATGTAAATAACTTGCGGAAATGTAGCATTTAATGTTTGCAAAAGATTGAACTGGAAAACAAATTATTGAAACACATTTTTATAACTCTCTTGACAAAAACTGTTTGAATAAGCAAAAAGTGTTTGGCACAGTATTTGCATGGCCATAAAACTATACCTATTTAAACAGATCAGACCCATTTAAATATTATTTCAATTTTTGTTTTCTAATATTCTGCATTTCGTTAAAGTATCAAATTTGTATTGACGATAGATATATTTTGATTGTCAATTGATTGAAATAGACCCTGTAATAAAAATGTAACAAGACAAGTGGATTGGTTTTAGTTATGTAAAATTACTTTAAGTACAAGTGAATTTGAAACTAGACGTTGAATTTCATAAGCATAATTACAATTGCTGCATTGCCGCTTGTAATTTGTGCAAATACATACTGAACGTTGGCCAAAATCGAAAATGCTGACTATCGAAAATTTCTAGGTCAGATATTTATCACTGATAAATATCGTCGCGGAAAAGGCAAACTATTTTCGAGAATCTATTCAAACCGAAATTTCGTGAATTTACTTTAACTGTGAAGCTTGTTGAAAATGATCGTATTCCTCACTGAAAAAATTTATTCAGCAAGAGGTTTGAAGCCAATGTAATTAATGACTTTCACTAGTAGGCTGTGACAAAACGATGACAATGAATTGGTATAATCTAAGTCCTTTTACGAAATTTTTTTCGTAATCCTATCATATTGCGGTGTTTGTTGTCAAGAAAACGCTTGACACCTACTGTGTTGTCTTGTTGCCATTTCCACTTTTATTTTGAGTTCAGCCGTTCAACATCGTCTGTTTTTTATGAATATACATAAGTATGCTTTTTAATGTGTTCCTATGCAATTTTGTTAACATTTGTTTTCCTGTGTATCCTTCCTACGTTAAGATTGAATATCGGAACTGGCTTAACGCAGAGATAGTTGCGATAATTAATCCAAAAATAGGAAAGATAGAATCGACAAAAATCAAAAATATCATTAGTCTCTTTACCGAACAGAGACTCTGTTCGATGGAATCGAACCGACGACGCTTATGACAAAGCATATCCCATACGAGAGCTGATAGACGCAGATGTGAGAACGTGCTGCGATAGTAGTGCAATGTATTATATTCAAATAGCCCTAATAGAGGCGCGGCTACACCATTCTAAGTGTTTCGTTTTCAAAACCAAAGTGTACGAATGCTCTGCCTTGGTCATTATACTCCACACATAAATTGATCGATATAAGGTCCGTCTTTTATGTTAATGAAATTTTAAATCAGCTTCTCATTAAATCAAATCTTTCTTATCGTTTCTTGGCTACAGTGAACTATTGTGCAAGTAGCAAAAATTATAGAGAGGAAATAGAGGAAATATTTCCAAAAATAAATCACTCCAACTGTGATGATTTAAATAAGGCAGCTTAGCCCCCAAAAGTTGCATTTAGCAATGCCGCGGTGAGGCCGTGTGACTCATTAGATCCATGGGGAAGTTGAAACCCCAGTGATGGAGGTTACAGCCCTTCGAAATGCAACAATGAGTTTAATCTTGGCAGAAGGATCAACGATTGGTTGAGCTACAAGATTAAACTAAGGCTATTTAAAAATAATATGGGCATAAAGCCTACAGTTCTGGGTTGCATGCAAAGATCTGATGTAATTTGGACTGCTGGGCGCTTAGAACTTACTTTTCTTATTTTTCATCTAAGCTGATGTTCAGTGATCATTAGAGGGAACTATACCTTGGCTCCTGACCATATAAAACGCTTGCCTAGGACTTTCACACAGTATTTCGTCCATGTCAAGTAGTCTTGCTGTATGTGAAATCGAGGGCTGTCATTATCGTTGTCTCCTGGATTTTGCACTAGCATATAGGAACCAAATCTGTACAGAGCAGTAGTTTGGTAGCCAACTATACTCTTTACAAGGAGAAGCAAGCATTTCATTGACTTATGCTTCTACGCAAGCCTAATCGAAGTAGTTTCGGTGGACTTAAAGAGGGTCACTCTTGTAGCGTAAATGTGATTGGGAGTGGCCTTAGCACAACTTAGAACCAGACCGAAGTCCAGAACCAAGAGTGCTAAGGTCAAAAATGAAATGGCTGATGCCATTCAAGAGACAAAACAAAAAAAAAAGAATTGCCCCGAGAGCAGGGTGTCCTAGAAATGGCCGTGAAGGCCCCTCGTCCGCATTAGCGGAGCACCCTTTAACCAACCCCGATGGATGCTGGGGTGCCGCTTTGCTAGCTTGCTGCGGCTGGGGTGGGTTCTTTAAACAATGGGGATGGTTTGCTCTCTAAGAAACGGGATGCCACTTAATATTCATCCGTCATGAATACGTAGCCGCAAACTGGTATATACAATACCCAGGGACAAAAGGGGGCATAGTTCCGTAAAGGAAACCACCCAGGCTCTGCAACATGGGCTGACTAAGCAGACCCAGTGCTCGTGACAACGCACGGAGCCAGAAAATTGAAAATCTAAACAGGAAAAAATTGGGAAAAAGGCTACCTCTCTTTTCAGAGGAACCCGGGTGAGGCAGACAGCCCCGGGCCCCCGATGGTAGTGGAGCCCTGATCCCGATGGTCTGGCCTCCACCCACTGATACTGGCCATCAAATTAAAAAAAAATGCAAAAATCTAAATTTTTATCAAAAAAACGACCTGAACTTACAAAGTATGGCCAGTATCCCTCCCTTAAAAGCTGAAAATTCACGAAAAACACACTATCTAATCATTGGCCAGCCAGGCCATGCGCGGACCCTGAAAAGGAACAAGAACTTCCCGGGCTTTCGCCCAATAAGAAGACCAGATAATTAAAGTTTAATGAAACATTATTATTTAAAGAAAACTCAATTCTTAAGGAGTTCTAACATACATTTGTCGCGGGTTATATTGTATAAAGAACTACGAAGAACGATGAGCTAAACATCTACATTAAATTAACCAAGTTTTGCGAAAGCTACCTAGTTTATTTGTAATAACAACATATCTTTTAACTCAATTCTTCTCCTTTCTGTTTTCATTTTTTTGTAAATAAATTTAATCTTTTGTGTACAACTATATATAGCATCATTCTAAGTTATTTATCCCTCGACAGGTTCCACAAATTGCAGTACATTAAATTTTCAAATTATCATAGATTCCCACTTTACAGAAAAAAATTATGTTACTTTCAATAACTGTACAGAGTTATTTAATACCTTTTCTCTTTCCCCTTTTTTTTGGTTGTTGTATATAATTACTAATCTAGATTATAATTGTCGCTTATCTAAAGAATAAGTACGTAACAGGGGTTCTGAAATCTTTTGAATGCCTTCTTCAAGAGAGTTGTATAGTGTATTTTAATCGTATACGATGTATGCATACATGTCCTACTCTGGGTACGAAATTACAAATCAATCAAATTATCTCATTACATCTCTCAGACTAGGTCAATGCTACCCACAATCTAATTTCAACTCGAACTAAAATACTCCAATTGAATAATTGAATTCGACACTACCTGTACTATTCTTGCAATTTCGACGAAACAAGTACTTAAATTTAAGAAAAAACCTCAAGGTGTTCCATTCAGCGTTGTAAATTGTGATTTAGTGTTAGTATGAATCAATAAAAGCGTTTGCGAAGAGTTCTATTCGAGAACACAAAGAGTGTAAACTGAGATTTTAATCGAAGTTCCATACTTTCATACAACTTCTTAACGAAAATATTCCGAACGCGAATCACAAACCCTCTTATTATTGGTTTCTGGGGCTTTGCTGAATGTAAATATTATCTTACGTGCTCCGTAGGTACTTATATTAGGGAATATTAATTCCATATGCTAGCCATTATAGTTTTTAATAGTTAATAAACATTTTTCTTTTCTTTTTTTTTTTCTTTACGCATCTATGTTTCTCACTTTTTGCTAAAACTTACTGAAACTGGTTTTTGGTAGTTGAACTGGCTCCTTGCGAAGAGATTGTCTACCAAAAGTCACTTTCGTCTAATACTGTTTGAATTCAGAGAGGAACTAAAATTATGTCATAATTTCTTTTTCATCTTTTTGTTCTTCGTTCGTTTTGCTAAATAGTTTCATAAATACGATCGGAACATATAAGATTGGCACCTGTTTTATTTTATGGTTGCTTGACTTTGAAAAAAATACAACCGTTGAATTCGATTACATTATATAAATGTGGTGCTAGTAAAGAAATACAAACTATGCATACATATTTCACAAAATAGCTTAAATGAATTTATATTGTACTAATGTTAAGGGTCATGTGTCCTAACTGAATTCCAGAGAATTCCAACTTCTACGTTGTGTGCTGATCCGAACGTTGCTGGATCCAGCGTTAATTGAACTTCATCCGCAAGAATTATTTCTGATATGCATCCAACGATACCTGAATAGTATCCGTGTCGGGTGTAGTACATCACGTTCGGCAGGCCACAACTAGATAAAAGATTTGACGTCTGTAGGCTACATACATGTAGTGTTGGGTCGTCAGTCATATTGATATGTATTTGTATGAGTTACTCATTTTCAAATTTGAGGTGGTACAATGTCATACTTCAAATGAAGTGTCATATTGCATTCCTTCAATTATCTATAAGTTTCCAGCGCCGCTGGCAGCCATACAGCCCCATACCATTACGCCGCCGCTACGGTAGGATAGAACATTTATGCTAAGTACTGGTTACATTTTTTTATAGATGGGGGATTCTTCATTATTGATTTTAGCATACTTCCGCAGAAGATAAGATTTTCATATTTTGGAGAATGATTTAATAGAGTATGTAGTTTTTGGATTCGGAGTTAACTCAAAAATGAAATTTTTTTTTAGGTAAAACGTTTATGCTAAGGAGAGCAGTACTATTACTAATCTACTAAACAATTTCCCAAAAATGGTAGCTAATTACCACCAAATTTTGTGTTTAAGTATCGTGCAAATCAAACTCAAAACTAAACTCGCATGCATACATTTTCGCGTTGTACAGCAATCCCTGTGCCTCAAGTACCACAAGTCAATCGCTTCAACCTAATCCTCGTAAAACAGGATACTGTACTACTAAAAAAAAAGTTGAGCAAAGCACATCAATATGACGAAAAATGAGTTGGTACAAATCAAACTCAAACTATTCTCGCGTACATACATTTTCCATCGAGTATTACAATCACTGCGCCTCAAATGTCTCAAGTCAGTCGCTTCAAAATTAACCAAAGCACCTCAATATGACAAAATATGAGGTGGTACAAATCAAACTAGTCTCGCGTACATACATTTTCCATTGAGTATTACAATTGATGCGCCTCAAAAGTCTCAAGTCAATCGCTTCGAAATTAACCAAAGCATCTCAATATGACAAAAAATGAGGTGGTACAAATCAAACTAGTCTCGCGTACATACATTTTCCATTGAGTATTACAATCGATGCGCCTCAAAAGTCTCAAGTCAATCGCTTCGAAATTAACCAAAGCATCTCAATATGACAAAAAATGAGGTGGTACAAATCAAACTAGTCTCGCGTACATACATTTTCCATTGAGTATTACAATCGATGCGCCTCAAAAGTCTCAAGTCAATCGCTTCGAAATTAACCAAAGCATCTCAATATGACAAAAAATGAGGTGGTACAAATCAAACTAGTCTCGCGTACATACATTTTCCATTGAGTATTACAATCGCTGCGCCTCAAGTCAATCGATTCACCTCAATATGACAAACAAAATGAGGTGGTACAAATTTGAAGCTTGAGGTGATGTGACATTTTGTAGATGTGAATGGGACATTTGTCATGCATCTTGTATGAGTAACACAACACTACATACATGCATACATATGTATATGACCTATGTGCAAGCTGCGTATTCATGGAGGGCACACCGGTAAAAAGAGTGGCAAAAAGCATATGATTCAAAAGTGCAGCTACCGATAGATTTTGGCACACGGCAGTTTGGAAACTTTGAAAGAGTTTGTCAATTGATTTCAGTCAAACTGAAACAGGTCAATTATTCCGAATTCATCACAGCACAAAGGAACAGTAGACGAAAATATCAATTGACTTGCGTTAATCTTATAACGATAGCAATTTTCGGAACTTTCCGTGCCACTTTCCCAGGTCCGGACTTGAAATTTTCTTACCGTTCAAATGATCAATTCATCGTGTCACGAAGTTTACAGATATTCATCTCGTATGTACGATCATTAAATAGGCTGCCAATTTGACGTTTGTTAGATGCCTATTACTGGGCTTCCACCAAGACTGCACGAATCGGGTAACTACTTTCTACCATCAAACTATTTCCGCCCACACTGACAAACTCGGATCAATGGTCCGCCGGCGATCATACATCTGAGGGGTGCATAACCTTTTGACACATTTTCTACGAATCGCGAATACTTTCTTCTTATTTTTGGAAAATTTGGACTCACCATCGTAGCGCTTATCTTGCTCAATCAATTTCACTCACAAGATGTTATATCCGCTTTTGCACATTTCAGATGTCTCGTGATTTCTTTTTCGGTTATAAGAGCGGCTTCCACGCGAAAATTCGACACGATGCACACACTCCGATCAAACTCGATTCTTTCAACAGGCTTTTCTTTCAGCCCGACTGTCACCCGGATTTCACAAGACGTGACCACACACTTTTTCTGGCGACAACGCGTGTCCAACCCCTGTCACGTTTTTCTTCTCTAGAGAGCTGATCAACCCCATTTGCATTGCTCACTCTGTCCTTCTAGCCGCAAACATCCTTCCCCTCCTATCCTATAAATTTCATTCCTTTTAGTGTACCTCTTGGGCAGCTTGTGTTGTCCGTAGAGCTTTTTGGCTCTGGGTGCAACCTGGAGATTGGCCGCGGATAACAGGTTTTGGTGGTTTACCGCCATTCCTGTCCCGGTCATCCGAAGGACCCCTGCCCCACTTTATGTTGGGAAGCTGACCCAAACTTTGTATCCTTGTTGTCTTGACCCAGCTTCGGCTTTTGGCTTGGGTTTGGTTCAAGCTGTGGTGGATTACGTGGGGTTGGCGTGGCGCCGCCTACACGTCCCTGCAGCTTGGCCAGACTTGAACCATTTGCTGAGGTTGAGTCAAGCAACAACATAGTTGTTTTGATCCTTTGCTCCTCTCTTTTCGAGGAATTTCGGGGTGGCTGAACAGTCCCCCATACTGGGCGATTCCCTTCTGGAATCGACCCAGTTTAATTTTCACACATAAATGAATTTTTCGCACTTGTACAATTTTCGCACGTAAATGTTTCACACCTAATTAAATTCATCCATAACTAAAATTTCATCTTTGCGTTTTGATTCGAAGAGCCAACCATCCCCATTGTTTAAAGAACCCACCCCAGCCGCAGCGAGCTAGCAAAGCGGCACCCCAGCATCCGTCGGGGTTGGTTAAAGGGTGCTCCGCTAATGCGGACGAGGGGCCTTCACGGCCATTTCTAGGGCACCCTGCTCTCGAGGCAATTCTTTTTTTTTTGTTTTGCCTCTTGAATGGCAGCAGCTATTTGTGTGTGCTGGACTTTGGCCATCTTAGTTCCGGACTTCGGTCTGGTTCTGAGTTGTGTGTGCTAGGTCTAGCACTCCTCCACCTTTAAAATTGCTACACTCTGTTTGTCAAAGACTCGGAGTGGCTGTGCGATAAGCATTGCGATATCACAATAGGCGCTTGTGTGGCTAAGTGTACCGTCTGCAAAGTCTGTCTGAATGAGTCGGCCACGATACCTACCTATCTATCCGTTACTCCGTAGTGTAGTTTTCCACGACGAAAACTCAAAGAATAAATTTTCAAAATCTAAAATAAACATTTGAAATGGAATATTCGGGTCACCCTGTATAGTCAGATCTTTGCTGCGATCAGTTGGTGTCAGCTCATCATTTTTCTGACGACACACCAATAAAGCTATTCAATTTTAAATACTTTATTTTTATTAATATCTTCATAACATGCACAGTAATGTTCCACACATTTCTTTTATGCAGCCTTCCTAAGTTAATTGCCGTAATCACACAGTTTTTCTGCATGTTTTTTGTCGGAGATCAAACTAAATGAAGTACTCCGCTTATTTTGAATGCGTTTCTTATGTCGTTACGATCGCGCAACTAAATACATCAAATAGTTTTCGTGGCTGCAGAGTCAAACATGACGTTATATGTGCTCTCTAAGTCTCCATGGAAAAGGGCTCATCAATGTTTTTGAAATAAAAAATAGCCCCTATTCGCTTTTATGTTGCTGAAAAGAGTTCAAATCTGTTCATCGTAAGCGTGCCTACTCTACCAAGACTCATTACTGTTAGTACCTGATTCCATAAATCAGATTCAAAGATTTCCAAATACACCAACGTCAATATGTATTAATTAGGAGATCACCCCTTTTAATTATTGTCTATCAGTTAACGTGCTCCGATCATAGGCAGATGTTTGGTTAAAATACTTTTTTACCGGCAGAAGCATCTGGCTGCGGAGAAAGTCTCTCGACCACGCGACATTCTCCTAATAATAGGGTACTAATCGAGAACACATGGCCCTGATTGGTTGGCTGCGCCAACAACAGCCATTGAACATTCCCATACACCACCCTTTGACATCTTCTACTTAAAATCAAGCGCGGCTCCTTTGCTCACTCCAATTTGCTTCTTTAGTGGTGTACTCATTTGTAAGGGGCCCAATAACTCGGAGATCTTGCATTGAGTAATGCGTGGTGGCTCGTTTACATGCACGCTGACCTACCCAGAGGCGCGCACTTGAAGGATTAATTACACTTTGAAAATGCCGATCAGAGACCACTTAAGGACAGTTTATCGATTTTAAGTGGCGCCAAGATAATCATGACGATCCGACAGTTAGTTTCTCTCTCCTGTGGGAAAGATATGAAACACAGGCGAAAGTTGAAGAGGATCGATCCTCAGTCGATCTGTCTGGAAGCCTGTCTGCCGGGGTAGGTGGAATATGCACTTGAGAGGTAAGTTTGGTTGCCAGGTGATTAGGTTAATCGCGATTAGTCGGATTAGGATGCTTGATAAAATTTTTAGCGCGCAAGCTGTAAGAGTATTGATTTCAAATTCAATACCGATGTTTGACGAGGGCTGGTACATCAAAGAGATGGAAAATTGAATGTGTAGATGCAGGGCCGTCTTTGCGCATGGGCACACTGGGCAAGAGCCCAGGGCCCCGCGAGCTATGGGGCCCCTTATTTCCAGATCACCAACCGATAAATATATTTATTTTACGAAAATTAAAATATAATGACCTAACTAGACTTAATAATTATATATCTACTTTAATAGTAATCTCATGGACCAGGGGCCTAACACTGGCAACTCTATCTGCTTACTAGTAGGTAACTTTCCGAAATTATTTGTGAATGACCTCACCTGTAACGAGTATCTTATCAGTAACAGTTGCTGTTGTATGAAGCTTTGTTCAGCTTTAACACAAATGCAAATTTTGGGGCTGTGTGAGTTTGTGCATTACTGGAATAGCCATAAACAAATCGATCTGTGTACCCCTTCAATGTGTGAGGAAAGCATTTTAATTTCTGCTGCTCCAATTCAAACAGCACGGTCGGGACTAAAAATCAAATCATTTCACTCAAAATTGAACTTGTAAACGGTGTGCTTCATTTTGTGTTCGCGATTATTTGCAGTGCAATTTACAAATAAGTATTGAATACTTTATCTATAGATACAAAATGTCAAAACGGTCATATCCTAGTGACTCAGAAAAAAAGGAAAAAAACACATCAGAAATCAATTAATTGATAAATTACCAAAATTAACATCATATTTTACACCAGGAGCTTCTGTGAGTAGTAACCATCCACATAAGGCCAATGACAAACACAGCGGTTTTTGCGAGGCGTTTCCCGAGAGGAAAACCGAGTCGGTATAGTCGTGCATTACTTTAGCATTGTGATGACACACACCGCGGTGCGAACCGCCTCTCGGTTTCGGACCCGAGTCGGTTGATGAGAGAAATGACCCACCGACTCGGTTTTCGAGCGTTTTTCTTTGTTCATTGCTGCGTAGACCGATCGAGCTGAAATTTTCTGGATGTATTGATGAATGCATGGGATAGGGGAATGAAAATCGCATAAGAAAATTGATGTTTGAAGAATTGGTAGGGTACAGTATTGGTAATTTGTAACTGAACCGACTCGATAAACGCTTCTAAAAACCGCTTTGTGTGTCAGCCGACGCGCCAAACCGAAGCGTTAAACGCTTCGGTAAAACCGAACTGTCTGTCATTGGCCTAATACATCATATTAACAACCGATTGCGGAAACTCAGAGAACTTCACAATCTACTTATTCTTCGCTAAGTTCTATCACTTCAGGAAAAGAGATTGAACCATATTTTACAAGGTGTTTTTTTAGGGTGTCTGTCCCTATAGAAAAAATTCAACAACTTCACCAACAACAATTTAAATTGAGCAACAGCAATCATCCGACCCAGAAAATATTTTACATGACCCTGCTGATTATTTTAACGAAAATATCACTGAAAAAATCGTAAAATATGGTTTCGCAAAGGGCCCACATATTTTCAAAATAAAGATTGTGACTTTCCCAAAGCGCCCATAGCTTACAAAGACAAAGAAGATGGCAAATCAGGAATTAGGTATTTCAATAAAACATTATTTAATCGTAAATTAAAGAATAAAGAAAGTGTTGAAAGAAAATGGTTGGTGTATTTGTCTTCGAAAAAATCTGCTTCTTGTTTTTCTTGCTGGTTATTTAACCCTTCCGATGTAAGCCTATGCTCTCTGGGTGAATTTAATGATTAGAAACACATTAATCACATAATGTTACATCATGAAAATAGCCCTGCATAAAGATAATCTATGATGACTTATCTGGTACGAAGTAAAGCAGTTGGTAGAGTAGACACAGCCTTACTATATCAATATAAAAAAGAAGCAGATTACTGGAAAAGTGTACTAAACGGGTTGTCGCAGCTGTAAAATTTTTGGTATCGAGAGGGCTTCCGTTTCGAGGTGACAATGAAATCCTTGGATCCTCCAACAATGGGAATTATTTAAGATGTGTGGAGTTCCTTAATGATATCACTTGCATATCACTTATTAAAATTTGAGAAATCTGGAAAGAAACACATTTCTTATTTATCAACGAATGTTGATAAATAGTTCCTAAAGGGGTCCTAAAAAAATTATAAATGAAGTTGAATTAGCTAAATATTTTTCAATAAGTGTTGATAGCACGCTCAATCTGCCTCATACTGACCAGTTAGCTTTTATAATTCGATACGTAAAATATCGTGTTTCAATTGAAAGGTTTTTGGAATTTATACTTATTAAAGAGCATAAATCAGAATAACTAGCGGAAACCATCCTGAAATTTTTAGAGAGAAGGGAAAGCTACGACAATGTTTCAAATATGTCAGGAAAGTATGCTGGTCTGCAAGCGAAAATCAAGGAGAAATGTGAATTTGCTACCTTTCTATCATGTCCGAGACATTTTTTTTGATTTGGTAGGTCTTCATGCTGCTGGGTGTGTACGAGAGGCAAGAATTTTTTTTCGGATTTTACACACCTACGGAATACATGGACTTAATATTTAGATTCAAAAAAATTCTTAAACGTCTTTCTGATCCAGATGGGCTGCGCGGGCTGATGCAGTAAGCGCCGTACATCAATGTCAAAAACAAATTATAGAAGCCTTGACGTCTATCGCGGAGTATGCAAAGTAGCCACAAGAAACTAGGCACGAAGTTCTTAGTTTGTTTAGAAAGTTAGTCTTCTGACAGAAATTTAGAACACCATATTGAAAAGAATAGACAAAACACTTATCTTCAGAAAAAAACTATAACAATGGACTGTAACTAATTCTTAAACTTTATTTGATGATTTTATTATTAACGTCAGGGGCAAATTTGATGACTTTGAATCGTGCGCCAAAGAGATAAATCTGGAGTGTGACTAAAGGGACCTATCTCAATAAATAGAATACTTGAAAATTGTTTAGAATAGTGAAAATGAAGAAACTAATAGCATTTCAGGAATATATCAACTTTTGAAAGAAGACAAAGTTGAAAACATGTTTCCAAATGTATAAATTGCATTGAGAATCTTTTTAAGCATGATGGTAACTAACTGCAGTGGGAAAAGCATCTTCTTAAAATAGAAAAGAATAAAAAGTGAATTTTGAAGTACAGCGCTTGAAGAAAGATTGGCCAGTTTGGTTGACCAGATGTACATAGAAAGTGATGTGCTCAAAGAGATAAACAATTTGAAGATGTGATCAATGATTTTGCTTGTCTAAAATCTAGAAAAGTGCCCCTTCAATCAGCATAGACTTTTTAATTACTAGCCTGTGTATTATGGTTGAAGAACTCGTTTTCCGGATTATACTTACCTATTGATTTAAGGTGACTTTGATAAATACAAATAACAGATAAATACATCTAGAATTTAGCTTAATTGCCCCTGTTCTATTCTATTAATTGTTGTTAATAACCCTCTGTCGGAGGGGCCACATTTTTCTTAAAGTGCCCAGGGCCCCAAATTGATCTAAGACGGCTCTGTGTAGATGTCCGGTGCAACGCTCGATGCTTCATGTACTCAATAATCGTTAATGAAGATTGGCTTGTTAAAGGTTGCTCATGCCCCCAAAAAATATAATGCATTATTTCTACAATCCTTATTTACATGTTTCAAATAGAGAAAACTTTTTATTTATTTATTTATTTATTTGGTGCGTATTCAATACAACCGGCAAATTGCCCAATTACAGATCGAATACATTAAAAAAAAAAAATGACAAGAACTAAATGAGAATATATAAATAGAAAAAATAAAAAAAACATACAAGAAATTCTTAAAGTATTAAATAATAAAGCAAAATTAAGTAGAGTAAAAAAGAAAAGAAAGAATCCATTATAAACAAGAATAGAAAACAAAATTAATTACTTAAAATCAAAAATTTTGCTTCGTACCATATTTTTGAAAATGGCAATAGATTGTGGAAGAGGACCAAGTTGAAGAATATTGTGAGTGCGTAAGAGTCGTAAAACGGGAGAGTAGAAGAAAGTGTCAGTACGAGCATACGGCACTTCGAATAGAATGGAGGACCTGATTGGCCTTACGGATTCCCGCTCAATGAACAAAAATGCGAATGAGGAAAATAGGTAGCTGCGAAACTCTCGTCCAAGTAAACTCTGCGCTGCGCAAGGAGATGAATGTTATGAAGAGATAGACGTTCACTATAGGGTAAGTACGGCAGACTATATTCAAAAAGTAAAGTACGTGTAACCCTGCGCTGAACTGATTCAACAGGGTCAGAGAGGTATTTGAAACGAGGTCACCATACTTGACTGCAGTATTCAAGTACAGAACGGACTAGGATAATAAGTAGAAATACTAAATGAATTGTGGCAGGAACGAACCACGAAGCCAGCAATCCGAGAAGCTTTTCTAGTGATAGTAAGGACATGAACGTCGAATTTTAGTTTGCGATCAAATGTGACCCCAAGATCTGAGAAATGATCGACACAAGAGAGGATAGTGCCATCAATAGCGTAAAAAAAAGGAAAAGGACATACAAAAACACTTGGAAACATTAAGGGACAAACAGTTCAAGTTACACCAACCAGAGAGAGCATACAAGATGGAACCTTGAGGAACAACAGAAGAAGGGGAGAAAGGTGAGGACGACAAGCCAAATAGGGAGACGACACAAGTGCGATCAGTTAAAAAGGAAGAGATCCAGGAAAGCAGAGGTTCGCGAATGCCATAATGCTTCAGTTTGACAAGAAGCAGCATATGATTAACAGTGTCAAAAGCTTTGGCAAAATCAGTATAAATGACATCAACTTGATTGTTACTGTCAATTGCAGAAGCGATTACATGAGTAAACTCAAGAAGGTTCGTAGACGTGCTCCGGCCTTTTACAAAGCCATGTTGTTGCGCGGCAAAGACACAGTAGAGGGTATCATAGATACGATTGAAAACGAGGCGTTCCAAAATGTTGGAAAGGCAAGGAAAAATGGAGATGGGGCGATAGTTAGAAACAAGGTTCTTATCACCCGATTTGAAAATGAGAAGAATGTTAGAGAGCTTCCAAGAGGACGGAAATTCACCAGCACAGAGACTGACATTGAATAAGATGGCTAAAGGGAGACAAAGGGAAGACACAAAATTTTTTACGAAAAAATGGGGAATACCATCCAGGCCCGGAGAATAGTTTGAGTCATGTGAGGACAAAAGCAATTCAACCTTTACGAAGTTAGTTACGACTGAAGAGAGACTAGCAGGGAAATCAAAGGAAAAGCAGTCAGTAGCAGGATTCGATGGGATAGTATAAACAGAAGAAAAAAAACATAGCAAAGAGAGTGCAAATGTCAAGAGGGTAGGAAGCAGTCAAGACATTAACCACTAGAGAGTCAGGAAAAGAGGAGGAAGCTCTTAAGGAGCGGACAAAAGACCAGAAACTTTTAGGGTTATTCGAGTTCAAAGAAGATTCAACAGACGACGAATATATGAGTAGTGCTAATTTAATTTCTTTCTTGGCAGAGGAACGTAAACGCGAGAAGATAGCATAATCTTCACCAGACCAAGAACTCAAAAATGTCAAACATGCTGAATTTTTATCTCTAAGGGCACTCTTTACCCTCGCGGTAAACCAAGGGTGGTCACGGGGTTTACGAGAACTGTAAACAGGAGTAGACGACGAGAACAACTCTGTAAGAATACTGTAAAATTTAGATACAGCAGAGTCAATATCGAGACCACGGAAGCAATTAAACCAATTGATTGAATTCAAATCATTAGACAAGCGGTCAAAATTTGTTTTTTAAAATTAAACCGTCGCGCAGTGGAAGATTTAATACGGTTTGAAGAGTTGATGGACAAATTAATAGAAAGGGGAGGATGATGGGGGTCAGGGTGCGTGTAGGGTATTGGGACAGGAGATAGTAAAATTGAAGAGGACTCAACGTTAGAGAGGATGAGGTCAAGGATCTTGTTGTTAGCATTAGGGAAACAGTTAAATTGAGAAAGAGAACAGGAAGAAAGAAAAGGTCAATTTAATATCGTATGAATGGAATTTAATATTTGAATATTAGTCATTGTGACTAAAATCTATTCCATCTTGTCAAGTGCACACGATGCGCGTACATATTTTGACCTCATGGATGAGAAAACTATGATGTTTACTGTCTAGAAACAGAAAATTACAGTTTTCTTCACACCCAATTTGAATATGGAGCACAGTTTTCAACAAATTGCTAAGCAAGGCTGGTTCATATAATCTAAATTCATATTAACGAACGAAACGGTCAAATTGAGTATATTTTTAACCAAAGACTTAGTTCAATAGTAAACCAATTTCATTACTCGCAAATATATGCGTTTGAACAAAACTTAGGTTAGGTTCAACTGGCTGGCCAGGGCCACACATAGACCCATTGGTCCGTAGTGGTACCAGATAAATGGACCCGGAGAAGAAAAGTTCAGTCCAAACGGCCATCGAAGGCCCCGGACTTCTTTGCGAACTGAAGTATGTCCTTCAGCCTCTGCTCTGCTACATGTGGGAGATTCACCAGCCAGGGCTCACCGAAGCAGCGCTGCCTGGTTCTCCCCAGTGCCAGGCAGTGGCACAGAAGGTGTTGGATTGTTTCCGAGACTCCCGGCTCTTGACACTTCCTACAGGTGTCGCTGGTTAGGAGTTCCATTTTCATGGCATGAGCTGCTACAAGACAGTGGCCGGTAATGATGCCGACCAGCCGTTTGCAGTCAGTTCGCGTCAATTCGAGTAGGTACTTAGTAGCTACGATATTGTACGACCCCCACATGATTTTGGTTTGCTTTCAGGTATAGTTTATGTCTATAAATCAAAGAACAATGTATATCGCGATTAATAGGTGCGTTTTTTTGCACACCCGAGCAGATCAAATTTTGTTAAGCATATTGAATATAACAACAAAAATCCTGCACTTGTGGCGTCACTGAATCAAAAAATGTTAAGCAGTAGTAGTTTATGGGTTTACACGTAGAGTGTGCTGATAACAGTAAGAGTGTTCTAAACGGTTCGTATCACTGCTGAAATCGGCAGTTTGAATTGAATGAATTTGCATAGCACTCTGCCATTTTCAATTATTTTACATCAAATTTTGTAGTGTGCTGACTGGTTTTGAGTGTTTCGATGAACATTACATTGTAGATTGTTTCATATGCAAGTTTCATGTCTGATTTCGATTAAAATCTATATAAGATTTCATTCAGGTTTTTCCTATGGATTATTCTAATTTAACAACCAATCTAAGCAAAATCTCAGCAAATGCAACAACATTTTCGAACACTGCGATTTTCTGCTCTGGATCGTTTTTTTGCAACCCTACGTTAACCTGCTCTGCTAGGTTGCAAAAAAACGCACCTAATGTAACATTTATTCAAAACAAGATTATATATAAAACAAGTATCACAAATTAACATAGACAGTGTTTACGATCGGACGTCGCGTGACTGCGTTTTCTTCTGTCTCCTTTTGGGTAAAGCGCCAATTCGACTGTTGTGGTGAACAACTGAACTAGCAAAGTTCTGTCAGTGTGGTCGCCCTACATTATTCCCCCCCGAGTGACGTTGATGGTTGCTGAAACGTCACGTTACGTTTTGATTTGATTTGGGGCCGGAATACGTTCGTAGGATCCCACGGAATTGACTGTGAGCTGAGCGATTGGCTGATTGGTTGGTTGTTTGAATATGTTCACCTTCAACATTTGAATTTAGAATGTATGCAGGTTTCAGACGCTCCGTAGAAACAGTTACAGCTTTGTCTCCGATTTGAATTCGATATACGGCATCACTTAAACGTTCCAATACTGCATGTGGACCAGTATACGGCTGTTGTAAAGATTTTCTGACGTCCTGTCGCAAGAATACATGGGAACATGTTTGAAGATTCTTGAAGACAAAAGAAGAATCCTTACGGCGATGTTCAACAGGTGTAGCGCGAATTTGTTGAATATCGCGTCTGAATGCAGGGACAAAAGCATGAGGATCCGTGGTGTTCGAATTGTCATCGAAGAATTCGCCTGGCAAACGCAGTTGAACACCGAGTAACATTTCTGACGGCGAAAAGCCCAAGTCCTCCTTAATTGCCGTCCGCAATCCTAAAAGAACTGTGGGTAATGTTCCCGTCCAACGATGAGTCTCGTGACACATAAGTGCTGCTTTGAAGAAAAGGGACAAGGCGTCTGCCACAATATTTTCTTTTCCATTAATGTGAACAATCCGTGTTGAAAATTGTCCAATGAACTCAAGCTGACGAGTTTGCCTAGGTGAGGATTTATCGGATCGTTGATTGAACGCGTATGTTAGAGGTTTATGATCGGTCATTATCATAAAATCTTGCCCTTCTAACATGAAACGAAAATATTTTATGCTTTCGTATATCGCCAACAGCTCTCGATCATACGTGCTGTATCTCATTTGAGCATCACTTAGTTTCTTGGAAAAGAATCCTAATGGTTTCCATGGGTTATCTTGGAATTGCTCAAGCACTGAACCTATGGCGACATTTGATGCATCCGCATATAGTCTGAGTGATGCGCCACTTTTTGGATGTACCAATAAAGAAGCATTTGCAACTAATTGCTTGCTCTTTTCGAATGCTTGCTCAGAAATTGCTGTCCAAGGCACAAGTCTTTTATCTCGCTTGCGTGAATCCGTCAGCATAGCGTTTAGTGGAATGAGGACCTCAGCTGCATCTTTCATAAAGCGCCTATAGAAATTAATAATTCCTAAGAAACGTGGTAATTCTAATATAGTCTATGGCTGCTTGAAATCTTTTATTGCCGCTACACGATCAGGTAAAGGTTTAGTACCTTCACTGCTGATTCGGTACCCGAGATAATTTACTTCACTAGCGGCGAAAATGCATTTGTTTGGGTTTATCTTGAGACCATGTTCGTCCAAACGTTTCAGTAGCTATCTCAAATGCTGTTGGTGTTCTTCTATGTCATTCGAGGCAATCAGAATATCGTCTAGATATGCAAAACAAAATGGAAGACCACGCAAAACAGTATCTAAAAATCTTTGAAAACTTAGCGCTGCGTTGCACAGTCCAAATGTCATGCGGCAAAACTTAAACAAACCGAAAGGTGTTATTACGGCTGTTTTTGGAATATCTTCTTCGTGGAAAGGAACTTGATGATAAGCTCTTTCCAAATCCAGAATTGTGAAAATATTTTTACCGTACAATTTATGCGCAAAGTCTTGGACGTTCGGCGCAGGATATTTGTCAGGAATGGTAATAGCGTTTAATCGGCGATAATCGCCACAAGGTCTCCAAGATCCTGATTTTTTTGGGACTAGGTGCAAAGGACTTGCCCACGGGCTGTTAGATGGTCTACATATACCCTTGGATACCATATATTCAATTTTTTTTTGGCGATGGTATATTTCCCAGGAGAGAGGCGGCGTGCACGTTCTGCAACTATTGGACCTTTGGTCAGAATTCGGTGTGTTATTGAATGTTCTTTCGAGGTTGAAAAATTTGACGATATAGTTATCGACGGAGTTTCGGATAAAATTTTATTAAAGATATTATTTTCTACAGCTGTTATTGCTTGCGCTGGCTCATTGCATGTGTTGGCAGAGGCAAATAACAATGTGTTTCTGTCTATGATCTGTTTTTTTCGAATGTCTATCAACAGATTAAAATTGGATATGAAATCAGCTCCTATTATTGCACGTGAAACATCTGCTATATGGAAATACCAACTAAACTTACGTCGTAATCCGAAGTCGATATTCATTAATCGTTCTCCGTAAGTTTTAATAGCGGTTCCATTTGCAGCATGCAATTTAAAATTACAGGGAGTCAGTTTCTCACTTGATGTACGTGGTAACACTGACACTCCCGCTCCTGAATCTATCAAGAATAAAACTCCGCTGCCTCGATCACGAATTATCAAACCGTGTTGCTCAATGCTGTCGCC
The DNA here is from genome assembly GCA_947369275.1 of Nemotelus nigrinus. Lineage (NCBI taxonomy): Eukaryota > Metazoa > Arthropoda > Insecta > Diptera > Stratiomyidae > Nemotelus > Nemotelus nigrinus. Next base: position 68,744,166 of record OX376373.1, on the reverse strand, counting down.
AACCATGACACCCCTGGATGACGACGCATTTAGTTTAAATGCGAGTTGTACTTCGCACAGTACTTCTTGCATTAACGTGCCGCGTCTCCGAATTTTTTGTGAAAGTACCACAAGTCATCCGAACGGCTCTTTGACCGATTTCTTTCTCTAGACCGATTTCGGGATTTTGAACGAGATCTAGGCAGGGCGTCTCTTACATTCAATTTTGAAAGAATCGACTCGATTCTGTTCAATCTACTCTCTACTGAATTAGCTTCACATACCTCTTGTGATACAGCAGACACAGCTGGCCAGTCATTGAATTCGGCTAATATTCGGTCGGCCATCTCTGCCAACGCGCTTATATCCACATGATGCGACACACTTAAAATGGCGAGAGCGCGTGATGGTAAGCGTCGTAGCCACAATGTCTTGACGGCTTCGTCGGGGAGTTGGTCCGCTGCTAAAACACGCATTTCCCTATATAGCTGGGACGGTTTTTTGTCGCCAAGTTCCATTTCCGTTAACACTTTTGTCAAATTATGCTCCTTCGAGTCCGCATATCGTGCGATTAACGCTTGCTTAAGCGTTTCATACGTATTACACTCCGGCTATGTCCGCGACCGTATCTAATATGGACGATTCCAAACTCATAATCACTGCACTGAATTTAGCTTCATCGGTAGTCACTCGATTGTATCGAAACTGTAGTTCAATTTGTTTAAACCAAAGCGTGGGTCTTCGAGCCCAAAATGGCGGCAATTTCACATTCACTATAGCGTCTATGTTCGCGTGGCGTTCCTCAGTTTTCGTGTTCGCACCCACGGTAAAAGGATTCACAGTCGAGTTTAGATCCGCGTCACTTGCGCTAAGCGTGGCGTCCAAGCCGGCAGCCATGTTGGTTTTTTTCACATACATTAAACGGAGTGCACTATGATCGGTTACGTTGTTACACAAATATATAACTCCACCACAACCGATCACGTCGGGGTCACCACTATAGTTTATGTCTATAAATCAAAGAACAATGTATATCGCGATTAATGTAACATTTATTCAAAACAAGATTATATATAAAACAAGTATCACAAATTAACATAGACAGTGTTTACGATCGGACGTCGCGTGAGTGACTGCGTTTTCTTCTGTCTCCTTTTGGGTAAAGTGCCAATTTGACGGTTGTGGTGAACAACTGAACTAGCAAAGTTCTGTCAGTGTGGTCGCCCTACACAGGTCTGAGTTGCACGCCATCTGCACGTCGCAACTTGCATCATATTGGAGTCAATTGAGTATTTGATTGTCTGGATTGGAGTGGGAATATCAACCGATCCTGACAGGGGAAGGCTAGCCCCGTGCTTGGCTAACGCGCCCGCCCTCTCGTTTCCTTCAATGCCCTTGTGACCAGGAACACAGAAAATTCTGACTCTTCTGTTGTTGCCCAGTCTATTCAGGGCCTGAATGCAGTCAAGCACACACTTCGATTTGTATGTGTAAGACATCAGAGCTTTAACCGCCGCTTGACTGTCTGTAAAGATGTTGATTTCCACACTTGTGGTATCTCTGGCGTATGCTAGGTCTGCGGCTTTACGTATCGCAAAAACCTCCGCCTGAAAAATACTACAGTGATTAGGAAGCCTGAAAGCTGCTTCCAAAGTTGCTTCTGCGGAAAATATTGCAGCACCCACTCCGGCAGACGTTTTAGAGCCGTCAGTGTAGATGCTAAGAGTTGCTGCGCCCATTTGCCGATTCCACTCTTGCCCATCCCCCACAATCGCCTGATATTCCCGCTCGAAGTACAGAGTGGGGACCAAGTATTCGGTGCTACCCGCGTACCCCCGCTCAATACTGCTGTGACCGATGGATCGTGACTCGAAGTGTCCCGATTCCTTAAGCCTGACAGCAGCTTTTGCGGCAGCGCTCCTGACGAAGAGGTCAAGCGGAGGGAGATGGAGCAGGACATTGAGAGCAGACGAAGGAGTCGAGGCTAAGGCACCTGTGGTGCAGAGAGCCGCCAGCCGCTGTACTCTGTTCGCAATGCCAGCAAAGGTAGTCTTGTTCACTGCTGGCCACCAGACCAAGCATCCGTCAGCAAGGATAGGCCTGGCTATCGCCAAATAGATCCAGTGCGGTAATGTCAGGGCTTAGACCCCACGTTTTACCCAGCACTCTCCTGCTGGCGTAAATCGCATTGCTAGCCCGTTTTACTCTCTCCTCCAATTTAGCCTTCCAGGTGAGCTTGCTGTCTAGAACAAGGCCCAAGTACTTAGTTGATGACTTGAGGCTTAACCTGGCGCCGCTCAACCTGATTGGAGGTAATTCAGGAATTTTGTACTTTCTTGTGAAAAGTACGAGATCAGTTTTATTCATGTTGATGCCGAGGCCCACGGTGTTCGCCCATTCCTCAACCAGCCCCAGAGCATACTCGATGAGCTGGCCGACTGTGTGCGGAAATCTGCCCGAGACTAAAATGGTAATGTCATCGGCATAGGCCACAACCGTGAGTCCTTTGCGTTCGAGCCTATCCAAAATTGTATTTACAACCAGGTTCCATAAGAGAGGGGATAGAACTCCACCCTGCGGTGTGCCTCTATGGACCTTCCTAGTGATTCGTGACCCCGCCCACTCAGCTGTTATGAGCCTTTGCTTAAGCATATTGCTTATCCAGCTACAAATAGAAGGGTGGGTATTGGTTGCGTAGAGGCTCTCCATAATGGCTGTAGTGTGCACATTATTGAAGGCGCCTTCAATATCTAGAAAAGCCCCCAACGTGTATTCTTTGTAGCGGAGTGCCTTTTCTATTTCAAGAACTACCCTATGGAGAGCCGTTTCAACGGATTTCCCTTTTATGTACGCGTTTTGGGTACCCGATAGAGCTTGAGATCCAAGTCTTTGCTTAATGTAGAGATCCAGTAATCTTTCAAATACTTTAAGGAGGAAGGAAGTCAGGCTAATTGGCCTGTAGTCCTTCGGGTAAGCATGGTTGATTCTACCTGCCTTGGGTATAAATACAACCTTAGCGATCCTCCAGGCTGCAGGCACATGGCTTAGTGCTAGGCAACCTTTGTAAATTTGCATGAGCCAAGGAACGGTGAGCATACCTGACTTTTGGAGCATGGCCGGCAGAACCCCATCCGGACCTGGGGACTTGAAGGGCTTAAAGGTGTCAATTGCCCAGGCAAGCATCGGCCTAATGACAACCTCGCCAATGCCTTCGAAGTCGTGCAGATCAGACGTCTGCTGACAAGTGAAGGGGGAGGGTTCATCCAGACAGCCCGGTAAGTGAGTATCTACGAGGACCCTCAGCGTTTCCGAGCCGCTGCTTGTCCACTCCCCCTCCGGCTTACAAACCAGGCTAGGCATGACAGGGCGTTTCGCCAGCAGATTCCTAAGTCTCGCCGTTTCCGATGTGGTCTCGATCATACCGCACAGCTCTTTCCAAGAGTTCCATTTGGCTTTCCTAATTTCTAATTTATAAAGCTTAAGAACGTCCTTGTATTCGTCCCAGCATTCCCTGCAGTCAGCTGCTTTGGCTAACTTGAACAGTTCACGAACCTGCCGTCTGCGACAACCCAGGTCCCTGTTCCACCAGGGTGGCCTGGGTTTGCGCCTCGGGTGGACTTGGGGACAGGACCGTATAAAAGCTTTAACGAGTTTACCCGTGAGTGTGTTGACCGCAGCCTCCAAGTCAACCACACAGCCAATCCTCGGAGGAGGGCCTAAGTAATTAGTCACTTCCCGTTCGAATGTTGCCCAGTTAGTATTCCTGGGATTGCGAAACGGTCGGTACTTGCGAGCTACATTGAATTTTAAGTAGTAACTGATGTAGCAGTGGTCAGAGAATGATGGGCCTTGAAGAACCCTCCAGTTCTCTAAAGTCATTGTGTAGAGTAATATCTAGCACGTTTTCACTGCGAGGTCCCCTATAGGTTGGAATATTACCTCGGTTTGCTATGACTAGATTATAATTGATTATAAAGCTGAGTAGAGACTCACCTTTGTTGTTAATAGCCATGTAGGCAGATACCAGGAGTACATGCCCCTCTTCGTCCCCCTCACATGCCACCACTGTCATGTCGTCCGTGCTGAAATTAGATAGAAGATAAGCATGGATATTCTTCCTCGCCACAATAGCCTTTTTGTTCTTGCTACTGTGGAGGGGAAGAAAAGATTCAAAAACTGTGACCCTAGTCCCGCAACCCGGTTCTCTGCAGAGATCCACGGTTCCTGGACCAGCGCCACGTCAAACTTACCTTCTTCGAGCGTTAGCAGCAACTCGGCCGAGGCCAACTTACTGCAGTGCAAGTTGATTTGCAGTAGTCTGAGTCTTGGCCTCGGCATCCTCCTTAGTCTGTGCCTCGTCCAATTTGGGATCGGCCGTTGTACCCTGCAGGTCAACAGTGCCAAGGTCCCTCTCGATTTCGCCGACCTCCAGGGTATTGATGTTATCATCCTTCGGGTGGCGTTTCTTCAGGCGCAGGTAGCCATTTTTCCAAAGCGCGGATAGAGCAGGTCATCAGCCTCCTTGTTAATTTGGAGGATGTAGACCTGCCCCCCGTCTTGTTCTGCTGGTTTTTTGACGTCCAGGATCTTCCAATCTTGTGTTGGAACATCTGGATTCTGCCTTTGGAGAAGTTTTAGGGCCACCTCCGGTTCCACTACCCGCGGTATTGTCACCTTCGCTCTAGGTAGAGTTGGGATGCTCCCTCTGTCCACGATTTCCAGTCGAGCTCCTTCCCATAGACCTGGTAGCTCCGGGACTACGGCTGTGCACCAGCGCAACGTGAGCTCGTCGTTGCACTTAATGATCTTTCACCTCTGAACCAGCCTGCCCCGTCAAACGAAGGCATAGCCAGCTCAGGGTGCTTCTCCATGCGGTCAATCATCGCGTTGAGCAGGCCTGACTCTACGGTCTTCCACTTCTCGAGCGACAATTGACCCAAGGGATTTCTGCGATCGATAAGAGCCACGATGAGGTGCTGTTTTGCCACATCGCTGGCCTTCATGGCCTTCTTCGGCTTCGAGCCGGGGGGTTGTTGGACCCCTTGTCGACTGGTCGCATTCCTTGGCCTCTTGGACGCCGGTTTTTCGTCCTCGGTCGACCTCTGCCTTTTATCTGCCAGCCTCTTGAACAAGCTCTGTTCCACTTTGCTGTGGAAAACAGAGTCCTTGAGAACTAGCTTTTCCTTCCCAGCGAAGTGCTCCCGGCCTTTTGCTACCGTCGTCCGAGCCCAACTTAGCCGATCCTTCTCCTCCGCGGAGAGGGTTAGTTTGTCACTGAGCCTGTCGACGATGCGCAGTGCCGACTTGTACTCCGCCAGTGCTTTCCTGCCCTCTTTGCTCGGCTTGGGCCTGTTCCTCTTGTGGGGACCAGAACCTTTGCCTCGCTCAGGCGATTTGAGCAGCTCTTCCTCCGCTTCGGTCGAAACAATGCTGTCCGAGTCCGAGTCCGAGTCTGCGAGTACTCTGGCACCCGAGCGCATTAGTTTCGTGCGAGTTGAATGCCAGCCAGCGGAGGTGCTAGCTTCCAAATTGGTTGTTGTTCGAGGTGGGGATCGTTGTAGCTTAGAGCTCCTCCTAAAAGGGTCTGCCACCGATTCCACCACCTCTGCGTGTTGTGTGGAACCACTTGTAATTAGATCTGCTACTGTGGCCAAGTGGTAAACCTCCATAGCATTGCAGTCGATGGATAACGACGACCCGGGGCCTGCTCGCTCACCCCTGACGGCCGCCGGTACTGGGTATCCGACTCCCTGTACCGTAACTTTTTCTCCTTTGTCTTCGTCCATATTTGGTTTTCTGTTCGGGGTCTCCTTCCCCTAAGGTCCCTTTAATACCGAATGTTCAATACCGAATGCACTGAAATCTCTCTATGATATGCATGCCATTCGGCGACAATTTTGGGCACTGTACATGGATCAGCAAGTGAATTGTTAGTCGCATGGCAATCTGTGAAAATACATATATCCAAAATAACCTTCACCTCTGCCTGGAAGACGCTTTAATAGTTTGGGAGAGGATGGAACAACCTTGAATTCACCTCATTCGATTAAATACCCTTGTCGACTTTATTATTGAGTCTTGAAGTCACCCGAGGGTGACTTCATCATTCATTTTACCATTCCTACCATGATTTTAAGTTGCAAATTCTCTATCCAGTAGAGTTTATTAAGCTACATTAAGTCTTTGTCGAAACCAGGAGACACAGTAACCCGGAATGAGGCGATGGTTTGATTGTTGAGGTTATCCTTCGTCAGTTTTTTGCTTGAAAGGAGAGAAGGAACGCACTTCAGCCTAGCCGCAACATACGATGCAATGTCCCCCGCTGACGTGCAGTAGGCGAAGCGTGATATAAATATTTGCAGTTGCATGATAAGGGCAGTTTAACGTCTGAAAATTTAGGAACAAATACAACTCTAGTTTTCCGCCAGCTGAAGGGAACATACAAGAAGCGGCATTGTAGCGTTACTTCTGTAAACTAAAGGATATTGGTTGGAAGACCCTTACCAGGGCCTGAGGATTTGAACGGCTCGATATAGTTTGTGACCCACTTCAATTGGAAATTAAAAATTTTAAGAGGCATTAATGAGCTGATGAGCTGCTCCTCTTGATGAGGCATGTATGTAGGAGAACTATGATTCTCTGGGAAAAGTGAGCCCATAAGGACAGCTAAGAGTACCGGTACTCGAATGAATCCAGTTCGGAAGGCACCAAGACATTGTACAGGCTGGGCAAAGCATTAAGTTTGCAAGAATTATTATTAAGGAAATAAACGTAATGTAACAAAATAACGAGAACCAACAGCTTAAAAATATATCCAGTAGATTATATAAGATATTCAGGGGTGTAGGATAATATATTATGAAAATTATATTAGTATGCTGTTTTGAAAATTAGATGCTTTCTGCATATTCAAATCAGTTCGGAAACATATGTAGGTATCATAGATGTCTTAATTTTGACTGTTTTCATACACTTTTCCAGGATAATAATATATTTTTGAGATCTTAGCAACATGTAAAGTTTAGCATCCTTGAAAGACTGTCTGCTTTGTGGACGTACTTTAAAGCTGTTCTATGATGTGAAAGTTCTCCGTGAAATTTTGGAGCAAGTATCATTTGGAAATATTAAAGTATCATTCGAATATGTTTTTATCGAGAATTGAAGTCACAAACATCTAGTTCTATTCTAATAAATCATTATCTTTTCTTTCATATGCATTTATTCCAAAAGTATTCAAATGAAAATAAAACGAGGTTACTTCTTGATTTTAATATTTCAATATACACTTTTAATCTATGCGATCAATGGAAAATTACAGGCTTTACCGTGCACTCCAAAAGATCAGACTCAAAGTTAGCCGAGTAAGTGAAAAACCAAACAATAACAAGATCCAAGTAAATAAATCTTGCATTCTAAATTTGAATTAAATAATCATGATAATCCCAAACAGATTCGTAAAAAAAATATATGTACACGAACATATTTTAATTCGAGCCGTCTGTTATTAGCGTCCGTGTGCCACCCGCAACAGACGAACTGATATTTGCGGAATAGTAGCCGACAATGATTCAAAATAAAGGAACTAAGATGAGAACCATCAATACGGTGAAGGCTAACTTCCCGGCACGGTATGCAAATGATCTTTTATCGCTTTTGGTTGTTTGTTGACTGTGATTGCTTGTCGGCTTTATGATAGGAAGTATTTGGACATGGAAAGGCATCTAGGTAGGCATAAATGCGCTGAGCACGCTTTCAAAAAGTGTTCGAGAATGTATCAAAGATGGCAGCGCTTTTTCTCGTTGTTATCTGGTCCGACGAAGCTAATTAACATAAATAAGTAGACAAAATGTTGATACATACTAACTCACTTAGTTCAGCGTTTCAATTGCACGTTTTCTGTAGGGTTATGTCACTACATTTGATACTCAACATCTGGTGTTGAAAACTGGAACGGCGAAATTTACGCAGCTTCTTCCATTTTAAGTAAAAAGGGTGTCCTTAAAGTTCACTTTGGCGAAAAAAAATAATGGTTATGGCATTTTGGCGATCATTTTTTTACATGATGGTGCAGTTTGAATTAACTCCACTATATACATTCGTTTATATGTATGAAAAAAAGGCCGGAAGTGAATTAACTTTTCTTTAATGGGGCAACATTCAAAATGTCTAAAATCCGAAAAAGAATTTAACAGCAATTTAGCAATAGCTAATAAGGCGGCATAGTCAACGTTCCTGGCAAGTACTAACAGACTTCTTGTTAGTATAGTTGAAAAAAGTCTAGCGCATCAGAGCCACTAGAAAACTAATTTTCCAAGAAATTATCTTTGAGGGATTTAAAAATATGTGAAGACGAAATACACTTCTTTGTAGAATCATATCAACCAATTCTTACTCAAAAGAACAAATATCATTTTCTGACAGCATTTCCTATAACACAAATGATGAAAATGTTCAGTGCTGGCAACATTTGTCCAACACAGCAGCAATAAGTCTACCATAAACATGCTCGTGCTTAATCAACCTATCCTTTGAATTTCGTTTTCATCCAAGGATGTCATCGAAAGTTTCAGCGATTAAATTATGTCTGAGGTTGCCATCCGAAAAATTTCCGAAACTCGGAAAATTTAAATATCGGTTGTTTATTTTATTGTAAATGCCTTGCTTGTGAATACAAAATGGAAGCATCTGTTGGTGCAATATTTACGAAGTTGTCTGGTGCTGGCAATCATGTGCTAGCACCATAGCTGCTTCACGTTGTATTAAACCCACCCTTTGAATTTCGTTTCGATTGAATGGTTGCGGTGTAAGTTATAGGAGTGAATATAATTTTAGGGTTACCACCGACCAAACTTTTTAAATTTTTGAAACGTAAATATTTGTAGTTAATTGTCATTGCAGGATCATTCCCATATGGAAATTTTATGACAACATCGCTCGATAAAGAAATGTCAATAAATTACAAAATTCATCATAGCTAGCAACCCTCTAACAATTTTTCAACGAAATTCCTACAGAATTAAAAATGCAACAAGATCCGCTTATCACATGAATTTCGTTTTGATTTCGTTACTACATCGGAAGTTATTGGGAAAAAAACCTTAATTTTCCTGAGCAAATTATATTAAATATTTAGGAGATGAAAATTGCTATAGCTGGCCACCTTATACTAATTTTTCAATCAAATTTCTCTGAAATCTATCTTTGAGTAAGGTTCACCTACTGCGTGAATTTTGTTAAAATCTGGTGGCTAAATCGGAAGCTATAGGCCAAAAACTATTTTTTTTTCTCAGCGATTTTTCCAAATGGCACCACTGCCACAGTGTTGCCCGTATTTCAAAATCCCTTTTATCAGACCTGGTCCTTGTTAATACCAACACGTCCTGTAAATTTGATATTGATCGCATTATCCGATCGTCAGTTCTGGTGAACAGAAGTTTTGAGTGCTGAAACTAAAGGTCATTTGATCACGAGTTGCCGTTATTGTTTACCGCGGAATTTTAAAATTTTTTATTTGACTTGGTGGACAAAAGTCAAAATTTATCAATAGTCTGATTTTATTTTCAAAAATCAAAAAATTTTCTGGATACTCGATGATTTGAAGGATTTTTTTCAGGAGCCTGCTGTAGCTACAGAGTTGCCCGCACAGCTTTAAATGTCTGTTAAATTTTGGCCTACATCAATACGCTCTGAAAATTTCACAATGATCCATTGGTTTTCTTAGAAGTTATGACAAATCGAAATTTGAAAAAAATCCTTCCCTACTTTTAGGCACTCAACGCCTAGACCAGACTCAAAATTTTCAATTCTTTATCATAGGCAAACTATAAACATAGTAAGTTTTCATTTCCTATAATTTTTTTTAACACAAATTTATACTGCTTGGAAATATAGGAGTACCTGAAAATTCACTAAAATGCCCGCCGCCGCCAAAAGGTTTAAGATACCTGAATTTTAGCAAGTCATGGACCTACCTGTTATATACATCTATGTTCTCCGAAAATTTCAGCTCAATCCGATCGGCCACTCCAGAGATTATCTCACTTAATCATTTTGCTGATATATATATATATATATATATATATATATATATATATATATATATATATATATATATATATATATATATATATATATATATATATATATATATATATATATATATATATATATATATATATATATATACGGAGAGAAATTTCGGCAATGATTTTTACTAGAGTGGATAATAGAATTTACTATTCCGGAAATTTCATATCGAAACATGAAAGTCATTACAAATTTGATGAATATTTACGATTTCCCTGCAAAGAATAGTCAATTCTATTACATACTACAACTTATTCATTACAGTGTAGTAACAGGATTCACAGCAAAGTAGTAAAATGTGTAGTGCAATTGATTGCAAATGTAATGGGGTAAAAAATTATTACTATTGCAATAAAATTAATTGCAATTTTTGTATAATTTCATTACACTTTTCTCTCCATGTATATATATATATATATATATATATATATATATATATATATATATATATATATATATATATATATATATATATATATATATATATATATATATATATATATATATGACGAACTTTCGCGAAGCGAGTTTATTACTAATTTTCTTCGAAAACTAGTAAAAATTTAAAAAGTGGAGTGCCCTAACGGGGTTTTCGTTCTCTGATCATAGAAATATAAGATTCGAGGTCGAACTAGGAAAAAAAAACGTGAAAATGGCAAAGCACCGGCAATCAAAGTGCACGGAGGAGAAAATGACTTTACTGCGGGACTAAACGGGATACACGGAGAGAAATTTCGGCAATGATTTTTACTACAGTGGATAATAAAATTTACTATTCCGAAAATTCGATGTGAAAACATGAATGTTATTACAAATTTGATGAAAATTTACTATTTTCCTTCAAATAATAGTCAATTCCACTACATACTACAACTCACACATGTTCATTGCGCTGTAGTGGAGACATTCATGTATACATAATTCACAACAAAGTAGTAAAATGTGTAGTGCAATTGATTACAAAGGTAATGGGGCAAAAAATTACTACTATTGCAATAAAATTAATTGCAAATTTTGTATAATTTCATTACACTTTTCTCTCCGTGTAACCAGAATAATCCCTGAATCCTACTATGACAGCAGAACTGAAAAAAGTGTCCCCGAAACGAGGTTGCCATGCTTTAACAGGGAGTTAGAAGAATTCCAACGAGCTTTCATAACAGAGTTAAACAAAGCCAAAAACACTTCAATAACCTTAATATTCTTCATATTGAATACCATAGATAAGCAGGTTGACATATACATAAGGAAAGGAGTGATCTTCTAGTAAAGGGACCACTATATAGATTTCAATTTGGCTACTACAGAGGCAAATCCACTATATTAATCGAAAAACATGCATCATCAACATCGCACTGTGTACCTTCGGATGCTCTATCAGAATACACTGCTCCTCTTTTTAAACAAATCGCGAAGATAATAAAATGCAAAAGTTAAATATTGAATAGCTCATAATCGTTCGCATGGTGCTGTTAAATATCACAATTGTACCTGACGCCATAATTAAGTCTGACGATAGAGTGAAACAATTTTTATGCATTCAAGCTTATCGCAAAACTTGTTAGAAATGACAGAATTCATTTATAACTCGCAATATAGAAGATCCGGCAATTTCTTTCAAGTGTTTTTCGTCGGAGACGTTGCTGCTGTAATGCAAATATTTATTTAATTTTGATCCTCATGGTCCGGATGATCAGAAGAGTATTAGTTATATTTTTCCTCGATCGAGCTAATTAATCGCCTGTTTCGTTGAATTTTCAATTTTTTATAATGATATTTAGCGATGGCTGAATCAACATAATTTTCATGTACTTACATGCTCAACATTCATTGAACAAAATTCTTCATGTCACCTTTTGACCCTGTTGCCCGCATCAAACATTCACCTGTCCTTAGCGCCATATCATGACATCACTGATTCAAGAAAAATTAGAACGACAAATACAGGAGATGTTTTCGGGAATTTATGATTTCTATCGTAGGACAAGATCCCGAAATGTGATATAAATTGGAACAAAACAACAGGTAGCTCACTGTCATATATCATTGATGTCGCAAAGTACACGCTCCCTTGAAGGCGACGTGACATTTTATGGAGCTGTTTTTCTATATGATCGAAGAGAGGATGACTTGCGTGATCGTTAAGTTCACGGCTGCGATTTTGATCTGCTAACAAGATGTCCTGTAAGGGTGCTTGTGTGGGGCTGTCATAGCGATGCTTGATCGATATTTTTCCATTGCGTAGATACCAGCAGGATCAAAGGATGACATAGAACAAGGGGCTTCGATCGATATCGCAATAGATCATGAGAGGATCATGATCATGTCAAGAAGTTGCTTAGATATCATTAGAGCAATGTTTTCTCGGTTGGATACACGGGGACGAGTGTAATAGTCATCTACAGTGTGTGATAGAAACAGTTTATCCATGAAAAATGTTTAAAGATGAGTGATATAATGTCTATGATCATTCCAACCAAAAAACTGTAAAGTACAAAGGCATTTTTAAGGACGGATAAAAATATCGGTCATAGTACTTAAAGATAATGTCCCCAATTGAAAATAAAAGCACGATCCATAAATGTGATATTCATTTCATCACAAACTATACTAGGTCGACTTACAATCGTCATATGCATCACTTTTAATTAGCCTGAAATTCCTCAGACTTTTCTGCTTACCTGAATAACAGTTTTCGCTACGAACAATAAAACTTTACGATGTGCACAACAATTTTCAAGGTATTAAAGATTCTTCATGTTGTAGATAGGAATCATAGAAACTGTAGATAACTAGTTGCGTTTCGAGATTAAGGTGCAGACATGATTGTTATTGGTAGCACCTGCTTATTACGGTCAGCTTACCATCTAAATAAACTGCCAATTATGGTGGCTGCCGACCATGTGAAAAATCCAATTTTAATTAAATGCCTATTTACATGATGTAAGATTAATGAACGGAAGGCGGTACAATTCAGCACCATTCAGCTAATTTTATTTCGAGGCGGAGAAATGATATCAGAATTCGACTGTAAATTTGTTAGACACCGATCATAAAGGTTTTGATTGTAAAGTTCATAACGTGACTTTTTGAGTCTTTTTAAAAAAAGACATTTTTGAGATTTTACACTCAGAAAAATATGTTTCCGAAAATCAAAGAAAATATTTACTTGTTTACGAGATGTGAAATCTTCCACAAATCAAATAAACTTTTATTTGATATCAGTTATTTGTATAAATATCATTGAAAAATTTCTTACATTCAACGGAATACAATTTTCACTTTACCTTATTTCAAGTAAGTAATTTTCCTCAAATCTTGTATATTATGTCTATGAATTTAGTAAATTATATCTACACCGCGAATATTTTTTTCCATGCTTCAACAACAACCATGCTTCAATATTCGACGAAAAAATTGATAGTTTTTATGACTTCTATCAACATTTCCTCTACAGAAATTAAGGGTCGATAGCTTAGCTGGCTAACGTGTGAATCCAAAGCAGCGATCTACCGCTCGTGGGTTCGAATTCCGCCGGGTTCATGGTTGACTTTGTTCGTCCTAACTCCATTGATTAAGTGTCACAATATAGCTTAAATTGGCGACTAGACATAAATAATACTAGCGCTTCAGAAAATAAGAAAAAAATGTGACACTTAAAAAAAAGGGAAAAATGGACAAATTTTATTTTCAGAGTTTTTGAGTGCCAACAACATGCGATGCTTTCAAAGCGGTCCCCCATCTAAGTAGTAACCGCGCCCAGCACTGCTTAACTTCGGTGATCGTACGTGAACCGATTTATGCCAGATGCCAGATGTTTTTGAAACTATATCAAATTTTACTCAGGGCAAGTGCAATATCATTGCTTGAAATGAATGAATTCCTTTCTTTCGATTGAGTAAATATTTCTTTGAAACTATACCAAGTTTTACTCAGGGCAAGTGCAATATTTGTTCTTTGAAATGAAGAAATTTCTTTCTTTGGATTGAGGAAATATTTCTTTGGCGCAGAATCATTACCAATTTTCTTTGATAATGTGTTCATTTTTCTTCAAAAAATATAAGTATTTTTCTCAGTGTAATTACATTAATGATGATTCTGTCGCTACACCCAGTGAATTTTATTGGCCTATGAATACGGAAAATAAAGATTTCGTAAGAGTTTGGCTCTGGCTACAAATTCAGATATGATTCTTATGAGCACATTTGTTATTCATATGAAAAACTGCAACTCAGTGATTTCCTGAACTTGCAACCTTACAAGTGAACAAGTTTAAAGAGTGATTGCTTGCTTAGTAGTGAATTTGTTTTATAATATCATGCATAAAATAATGTTTTTATATAGTATAATTAAACATGTAATGTGAATTTTACAAGTCTGGATAGACATTTAAGTACAGTTTGACTTTAACGATATACTCGTAAGTCCAGTATCGTAAAATCTTTTTAAATTTCTGGGCTCTATATTTACCTTAGGCGCGTTTTTTGCTCCAATACAGAACAGAATAGAAGTATGCTGTAAAACAATTATCTAGTACAAAACAGGAGGGCATTGGCTAAGATTGACATAGGTTGCTGTATTCGCTGTGGTAGCACAAAACAGCTGAAAATAAAGGGAGAAAATAACGAGTATATACTACCACAATCGATAGAAAAAGAAAAATAACCAACAGAAAATTACCTCTTTTAACTTTCTACACATTATGATTGCTTTTTCTAATTTTCTAACTACCAAAACATTCAACATAACCATGAAAAGCCCAAAGCCACCTCACAGCAAAAAAGACAACTTCTGATGAGCTTTTCTTTTTTCTATCAGCACATTCTATAGTTCAGCACGTGAACTACCTATGACGAATACAATTTCTGTACTAGTGAATTCACTGGTGCAGGAGTGTTGTTGTTTCCAATGCGTATATCCTATTCTTTACTGGATAGAGGAGCAAAAAAACACGCCTAATGCGTCTATTCTGTTCTATGCTGGATAGAGAAGTAAAAAAACACGCCTCTTGTCGTGCAATTTGGACCTACAAGGTTTTGGTTAACAAATGGGAGGCGAAAAATTCACTGAGCTGATCTAACTAACACGGAATGATTATTTGGGCTCTCAATTGTAATTAATGTTATTAATTCATCTACTGCTGCTACAATGTCTGTATCGTCGGTGATTTCGACGTTTTTTTTTGTTGACCTTAGAACTTAAGTTAACCGTGCATCAAGTAAATCAATCTATAACTTTTCCCTTAAACATACTGACCAATTATTTTTCTGCCAAGCATGTCTAAAGTGCTTGATAAGAAAATGATACCGACCTTGCAGAGCATTGGCTTTGCACGGGGCCTTAAATTTAGTTTTCGCATAGTACCTAGGGCAAGTACGACCAATGTGATTCATTCTTTTCGTTTTTGATTATATATCTTTCATTGTAGTAACTACAATTAGTCTGTCTGTCGGCCCAAACGTTTTATGTTGTACAATCTTAAAATCTAACAGGAACCACACAAAAAAATATAAGCTCTTTTGTAAAGCTCTAACACAAACCATTTTGTCCGTATAGTATAAGTAATATGACATAGTCGACACCACAATAGAAAATTAAATACACAATTCACAAATAAAGTTTTTGGTCTTCCTAAGGACATCAGCACATGATACTTGAGCCCAACGAGGACAGACAAGGCGTCATAATCAGCATTCACCGGGCCTAGAGCGTAAAAAAAGATCATCGCAATAAATGCAAGGACAGTAATCTTCATCGTCAGTTAAAAAATCTTTTTTGTCCATTTTTTCATCATAATTAGTTGATCGCTTTGTTCTCCTTTTTGGTGGCTTTTCGGCTAGTTCTCCCTAACTTTGGGAGCACTAGATCTCTCTTCATCTACGTCACGAAAAAGTGAATTAACATTATCTGAGCCATCACTGAACAGTGTCTTTTTAATTTGCCACTTTCTCTTTTCTGTAGATTATTTTGGCGCATTTTTAGATTTTGTTTCTTCCAAATTAGAAGTAGAAGTTAAATACCAGTTGGAATTCTTAGCTTTAGGCGTTCTTTTTTCTTGACCATGCATAAATTGACCTTGTGGAGCTGCAGAAATAATGTCAATGGGAAAACGTAATGAATTTTGAAAAGTTCACTATTTTCGTCAGCGTCTTGCATAAATGAATTAATGTTCGTCTCGGATGTCTTCAAATTTTATTAATAGGAGAACTGCTAGTCGCCGTAGTCAGTGAATTGCCATTATCTAGAGTATCAAAAGCATTATTTTCCTTGTAATATTAGTAGTCCCTATATCTTTAAGCATATATAGTCAGGAAAAAAATATTTTAAAGTCGTTACAAGCATTTTTAACTTCAGCTTTTCCATATGCTCGGTTAAATAAGAACCCCATTTGGAAATTTTTCAACCAGTTTCAAATATCTTGGCTAAAATATATTTTTAGAGGTCCATAGTCACTCACATTCGATGGCTGAATTCTGTGTGTGCAGTGTGGAGGCAAGAATTGCATATCAATTCCGTGTTCTACTAGTATAAGATATAGCTTATAAGCTTTTGTGACTTGCATGCCCATCACAAATAAGTAGAAATGGGCCCTCTTTGATGATGATTCAACAATTCAAAAAAGATCTCTGCGTTTATCCAACCAGAATTTTGTGCTAATCTTAGCGTCCTGGGAGTGCTTCATCCACAAGTTCAGCTTTCATATTTTTTTCGGGGACATATCAAGCATGGTATGATATAAAAACCAATACCATTAGCACGACATACCACGGTATCATTTGATCCTCTTTCAGCATTGGTAAGACAGCCAACTTGCTTTTTGTGGTAATTGAACTATTGTGAGTTCCAATTCATCTACATTATATATGCGATGGGGTTAAAAGCTGTAAAAAGTTATCAGCCTTTAAAAGATCTTGGTACAGCTAAAAAAAGCTTTGCTACCTGTGGTCTATTGAAGGCTTGAGGCCTAGCTGCAGAGGTACGTTCAGGAGTACAAAGAGAAATAACTTTATGTCTTTTGAGGAAGTTCTCTAGCCATTCTTACCCAGCACGCTTTTTAGCTACACTGAAAGAAAAAAGCATATTCCTAGGGAACGCGTATCGCGTTTGATCACTTATTCGTGAATTTCACGTTTGTTTTGAACAAATACTGTTAAATCAAACAAAAAAGTGATTGCAACAAACATTTTGAACGTTTGACGTAAATACCGGCATATTTCAAAAATGCGTTTTTCCATTCATATATATTTCCATTCATATTACCCATTCATAATAAATATACTTTCCTGTTGGGCCAAATGCAAAACTTTTAAAGCAAACACTGTTCGCGTTTTGTATCGTTGCAAACATGTTCAAAATGCCACGGTTGAATTGAAAGCGCTTAAGCATTCGCAATAATTATATCTTTCTGTTCAGTTAAATAGGAAAATATTTGAAGCAAACAAAATCCCGAGTGTGTTCCATATTCTTGCTGTAGCAGCTATTAGCTGCTATTTTAGCAGCTCTGACTGTCCAATGTCACGAAATAGCTACTTTCTGATGCTTGCTATTTGACAGTCGGGCTGTCCAAGATTCCGGAATAGCTGCTATGGTAGCAGCTATTTGTTGCTCGTAATTCGGAGGATAGCAAGAAAGTAGCTAAAGCAAAATGGACGTGCGTAAACAGATGACATATTGTTCAAACGTCATTTTCGATAAGAAGTTGAAATAAAAAGGAATTGTTGGGAGTTGGTTACAAAGAGGATGAGCAATAAATATGAAAATACTGCTATCATTATCTAAATGCGGGCTTGTAAACACTTCAACTCAACTCGAGTTTTAAGTTCGCTTTTACACAGCGCAGCTAATCTTGAGTTTTTAGAAGCCAAGTATGAAGCGCAAAGGGCAGGGTACTCTGATTCGTGTACCATCAAATTTTAAATGTTTTTTTTCGCTCTTTTTCACATATGTGGCGTCAAAAGACGGGAATAAGTGAAAAGTTTTGAATATGCTAGGAAAATGTGAATGGGGGACCCTACACGATCAATATGGATCGTGATATTTGGATCGCGATACTCAAGTAAATATTGATGGAATAACACAAATGCCTACACGTTCAATCGGATCACACGTCAGTACGCCTGATAATCTCGTTTGGTGTAAACGTTTGCGAATTAATGTTTGCAAAATGAGTAATATAAACAAAACAAAAGCATGCGTGGCAATAATATTAGCAATGGGTTTAAGAAAGAAGGTAAAGCAAAAGCAATGGATGAAAGAGTGCCTTCAAAATCGTGAAAAATATTCTGATTTAAATTTGTTGGACGAGATACGCCTACATAGAGAAAGTGAAGACTTCGAGAACTATTTTAGAATGTGTGAGGAATTTTTCGATCATTTACTGGAAATTCTCCATATATCTCGAACCACAACACAACAATAAGAAACTGTATATCAGCTAAAGAAAAACTAGCTTTGATAATACAGTATCTGGCATCTGGAAGATCTTTCCGAAATCCTCGATTTTCGACTATAAAGTCCCCACAGTCGATTAGCCAGGCTATAATGGATACCTGTACTGCAATAATACATGCGCTAGGAACTTATACTTTATTTATTATTTTTACACATATTTTAATTTAATTCAAATGGTTTTGCGATCCAAATATCACGATCCATATTGATCGTGTAGGGTCCCTCAATGGTTTCTGCAGATGTATCGAAATTTAATAAAATTTCCATAGTGTCATGCAAGTATTGAGCTGATTCACGTAAATACAAAGATTAAAATAAAAAAAAATTATTATTGAGTTGTGCTGTGGAAAGGCAGACATTCGTAGCAGCTCTTGGCTGTCCAATATTTATAGCTGCTTCACCTAGCTACTGCAAATTTTGACACTTGCTAAAGTGATGCTGTGCTACGCTTTTGGAGCAGCTATAGCATGCACATTGAACCCCGTTCATTTGAGGTGAGCACATTGTGCTGCCCTTCTAAATATCAAATCATTCTCTGCATGACTTATCAGTCGGTGACAGTGCTGCCATATTAGGGATTTTAACCCTAGATTTAGGGATATTTTAAAGACTTCAGGGAACAAACAGGGGGAAAAAATATTCAGGGTTTTGTTTAGGGTGTTCTGAAATTTGATAATACATTTTTCCGGAACGAATGTTTCGATAAATAACAATTTCGAAATACGTCATGTCCACCTTTTTCTGATATAAGAAAATATAAAATATCAATCTTTCATCATACCAATAATGCTGTTGATGCTGTTTCAAAATTGATAATTCTACCTTACCGATTGACGACAGAGGCGGCGATTGCCGTACCCTATATCTCTATCTATTCAGCTGAGTGACCGATTCACTTTTTCGTAGGAATTATTTACAATACGCATTCGTCAAATCCATGATGGGGTCATTTAACCGCCCTCGCTCTATCATTGTTTGATATGTATTGCATTTAACACGGGGATATCCCAAAATATCGGAATAAGTTATATTCGTTTCTCCGAGCTCGCTTATTAATTAATCAACTGATGAAATATGCCCATGGTACTGTCTAACTGTCTCTGGTGACTCTGTCGATAATAAACCTTTCGGGGCTAGTTTTTTCTGAGTGAAAACTTAACGCACCCAGGAAAAAAATAGTCCCAAAAGATTAGGATGAGTGGGGGAAAGTTTCACCTCACCTTAAAAAAGTTTGCTTCATGTGACGAAAGTCGGTCTGTAAAAAGCAATTAATTTTTATATCTCTGGGGTTTTTTTTGAAGTACCCAAATTTTAAGTTTGAAACTGGGATGCTTCTAACTCCTTATGGAATATGGGATTTTCACCTCTTGAATCACTAACAATTGTATGGATTGAAAATCCACATGAATTTAGAACATTTGTTAAATTAGCAGTCCCTTATTTTGTGATTCTACCTTGAAAGGCATAATATTTTGGTCGCTTGCAGTTTTTGAACAAGCCTTGAATCACATAATTTTCTGATGGAGTCAATTTCCATCATGTTGAATGAGGAAACGGATACTTTACAGATACAGCTGAGTTCAGACCTCCACATAATTTTTGTCACCGTAATAAGAAACCCTGATTGTATGAGAACTTTCTAGCACTATCTTGAAGAGCTGTTATTGAAGAATTTGGAAAAGTTGTTAGCACATAATCTTTCAGTTCATCGACTTAATTTATGCTAGCTGATTTGTTTCCATTTTACAATAGAGTTTCTAATTTTAATTGAAAGTTGAGAATTGCATTTTTCTTCTTTGAATTTTTAGACTGCAATTTACACTCAGGATCATCATTGAAACTAACCTTTTCTTAAAATCTATCCTGAGAAGACTATCAAGCATTTCATATTTCAAATCCTGAACTTAATGTTCTTTCGGGAAATATTTCAAAAACAATCATGCAATAGACAAGTTCCCAAACACCGCCGCTTTTTTTACACATCACAAAAATTTGCATCTGTTGGATACATATAAAATAGTTTTTCTTCTGCCACAGTAATCTTTTTTTGACTTTTATTAGAGCAATAACACACAAATTACATTGCATTTTTTTCATTTTTCAAACATATACTCCCTTAAATAAAATCTACTATGATCTAAATAAGCTCATTGATACTTTATAATATTAAAACAATGCAGCAAAAGAAAACTTTAAACCATTTTTCATGCATTTATTTGTATTCCATCACAATTTAATACATTCATTCATGAACCGAACTCTCCCGGTGACGTCACGCACAAGCAGCGAGCTGAGAGAGACATGCGCGTGTCGTAATCTTATAGTCCTTTGATTCATGGGCCCGGGCCTAGGGCGGCAAATTTCGGGGGCGGCAAATTTTCGATTTTTTTTTTGGGGCGGCAGTTTTTTTTCTATCGTATATGAGCCTAACACCTCAAGCCAACCGAATTCTCTAATAAATCAATGCACGCAAAAATTCACTTCTGATTCTTTTTTTTCGGACATTAAAAAGTTTGACTTATAATAAATATCGAAATGCGATCACGGTAAAGGACCAAAAAAACTCAAAAAAACCTAAAAAGTGCCTAGAAAGTATCTGAAAATACATAAAAAGAGCCTGAAAAGACCTAAAAAGATCCTAAAAAAACCCAAATAATACCTCTTCAATTTAGGAAAAGCTTATCAGAGGTAAATATTTGCGAGCATTCATTTTTCAGAGAATTTTTTTTTATTATTATATTACAGGGTATATCAATTACATGCGAATCTCTCTTTATTTTTGACGTGTTTTTTTCAAATTGTACTTCATTACGGAAATTAATTTCTAAAAAAAAAATTAAATCTAGAATATTATAGGTCAAAATATCTCGGGTTCATCCTTAATTAATAACATATCGAACATTAATTTACAGTAGTCGAGTTCATAGTTGATCTCCAGTCAAGTGCGGAAGCAAACTTTGAACGGAATAGTAAACTTACTTATAAAAATATGAGCGAAGACGTTGGAATTATATCTGATGTAAAGGTGTATACGGTTGTGGACTTTTAAAAATTGGTATTTTTGGATTCTTCTTTTTCAGGTACTTTTAGGTTCTTTACCGTGTGTGTATTTTAATAATTATTTGTGTGGCAAGGTCGCAATAGTAGGGAATTTGTACGAACGAACCGGTGCCAGTTTTGCTCTGATATTCCTATTTTGTGAGCTCGGGCGCAACGAAAAACAGCAAAGTATTCTAGGGAATCCAAAAAAAATCGCGCATTGTTACGTTTAATATAATTCGCGAAAAGGGCGGCAAATATTTCTGAGGCCTAGGGCGGCCAAATGGTCAAATCCGCCCCTGCACAATGCAGCGACAATGTCGCTGTCAATGCAACCAAAGCATCAACCAAATTCATTTTTTTTTCATTCATTTATTTTATCAACAATTTTCATAGTAAGCGAACCATTCTACAATTGTTAAATTCAACAAACATAATTCCACACTACATACTATAGTCATTTACTATTTCGTACTATGTATATTGTTGGAATACCATTGTTTGTGGTTGCTTACTTTTTTTTGCACCAAGGACGTTGTTTATCAACCACGCGTCATGGTGCATAAAAGTAATCAACTATTTTTTTATGGTTGTTTTAACTATATCCCGTAGTTGACGCAAAAACAACTAAGGAAAATTGTTGATTTTACCAAGATTTTTCTTTCAGTGCATTAGAAACATTTTAGACAATCAATATAGTAAATAATGTTAGAATTGACAGCCAAAACTTACAACATTTTCAACTTTGGGAGAATTTGTTTTATTGCCTGATACAGATGGAGATAAATTTGGTAATGAATGAATCATAATTTTTTCTGACTCTAAATTTGATAGCTTATTTGTGTTTTGTCGGAAAAAGTATCTACTATTGATACCGGAGCATGACCCTTAAATTTAAATTATATGAATTACTTCGCTGCTACTTATTAAACGTTAAAATATTCACTTGTGCAATACGCCATGAAGCTAATTTTACTTTAAATTTAATTCTTAAATGTAGCAGTGAGAATGGTATCAAAGAATCAATACTGACGGTAGTTATATGCACTAAGCATTCTTCATCAATTTTGTACTCTGCGACACGAAATTGTAGTTACATTTCAAATCACGAATTTCAAAAAGATAGATGTCTATGAAAAAGATAGATGTCTTTACTTTTAAAAATGCTTTCAAGTTCGGACAAGCCCGATTCTCTTAGCAAATCAATCTATATTTGCTTCTGTAACGACAGATTTTAGAAAAAAATAGCTGAAAGCGTCACAATTATTAACACGTATGTCCATTGCTTTCAAAATTCAACAACAAAAAACCTGTTACACCAAATAAAACAATTCTGAACCACAATCTGAAAATTCTAAGCCCTGTATGATTTTCAATGCTACGCACAAAATTCATTGCGCTAATTAACACAATTCTAAGCCAATAACTGAAAATTAATAAAGAAACGTAATATTGACTACGCCGGATGAAAATTCATTGGTCAATGTGGTAATATTTACCACAGGCAGTTTTTATTAATTACGTATTTATTTAAATTCATCGAATCCATATTGATGCCTGCCAAGTGATTTAATGAAAGTCTTTACTACAGCGCAATAAATATGAGTGAGTTGCAGTATGTAATGGAATTGACTATTCTTGGCAGGAAAATAGTAAATTTTCATCAAATTTTTAATAATGTTTATCTTTTGGTATGGAATTTCCGGAATAGTAAAATCTATTATCCACTCTAGTAAGAATCACTGGCTAAATTTTTATCCGTGTAAAAACTTCTTTCTCTATTTCAAATTTGTTTTTTAAAAATAATGCATTTCCACATAAACTTCAGTTTTATGATACAGAGATGAAAGATTTAAAAATTCAGACTAAATATTGCAATATAAATTTATTTCCGGAAGCAGCATTAAAAACAAGCTCTGTATATGTATCCCAAACTGTAGATTCCAAGGGGACAACATATAAAAATCTTACGTATTTATCTAAAGGAAATAATAATTTTTTTCCGACTGTTTCAAATCTCGAATTCCGTGTTTGTCCAAATTATTCTTTATTTATATTGTGCAATGAAGAAGAAGTGAACATTTTGTAATTTTGTGATTCAGTGAACATTTTGATTTTCATTCAGGAATGAGCTTGAAGAAGTTAATTTTATTTGATATTGATTTTTTCACTAGTACTCCTCTACACTTATAACTTTTATCAAATGGAAAACAATTGATTAGAAATAAAACAATATAATAAAAGAATGACTCATTGAAATCAGATTGGGTGTTCCCGCAAATGAGTATATATAATGTGTGTAATAATCTGGAATTCTGGCAAATGTAAATATGCTTTAAGTCTGAAGATTCATGTATGTTTTACTATAGCAATAAATATTCTTACTAGATATATTCACGATTGTTTTATTTATTTAGGCGAAAACAAAAATGGTCAAAGTAGAAAGTAGCTCATTATTTACCATACAACTTTTCTTCGCATAGTAATTTACATTTAATGTTATTTGAAGTGAGATTTTGCTCCTTCTGATAAAATAAGCAGCGTGCACAATCAATAAAAAGATTTGACACCACTGGGATACTATTTAAACGGTAAGTATTTTACAACATGCGAGTGTTCAAGCTGATCATTTTTCCTTTTAAATAGTCAACTATATTTCTGTTAGAATAAAAAACAAAGTATTTTGATTAACAGCTCAACGCATTTGTTTTGAACGCAAATACGTTTCTAACAAAAGTTTATTATATTTTAGAAGAAAAACACTGTTTCGCGATCAAACGCGTCAATGTTCCCCGTGAATAAATTTTTGTTGAATAAGTAGCGCGTTCGTATTAAACCTGGTGTGGATTGTCAATTTGAAAATTCGCACTGTTGGCGCCACTTCAAGGGCGAAAACGGTCAGTGTAAACCATGTTTTTTGTTTCAAAAAAATTTTCAAAAGTTTTGAAGTTGAAGTACTGGTAGTTAATTTTCACCACAATATCATTACTATATGAAAATTGATTGGTAGCATGCCTTAGTAAAAAAATTACATAAGAAACTACAAAAATTATCATAGCTGCCACCATACCCATAGCCACAATTCAATCAAATTTTAACCAAACTTGGCTTATAATAAGGTCCATCTACAGTATGAGTTTCGTTTTAAACTGATAACTGCTTCGGAAGTTTTACGGCATAAATCATTAATTTGTTTGAGTGAATCTTCAGAATAACACCACTGCCACAGCATCGCTCACATTTCCAAATAACTTCTATCAGACTTGCTCCTACTCAAAACCAATATGTGCTGTGAATTTCATATCGATCTTATGTTCCGGTCGTGAGTTCACGTGAACAGAAGTTTTGAGTGCTCAGAAAATAAGTAAATTGGCGAAGCATTACCGTTCTTGAGCGATGTGATTTGGTGGATTTGATAGAATGGACAAAGAATACAATTTATGAAGCGTTTACCGCAATGTTGCAGCTTTCAGCACATACAGTCACGACTCTGAAAGACCGGGCTGCCGTTTCCAATCGTAGCCTCTTCCACCGCTTATCTCTCGGAGAAGCTTTCTCCTCCGATCGTTGACGCTTAGTAGGTATAGGGTCGGTTGAGCCAGACAGTCGTGACGTCACAGGCGCCACAAACCGGTTTTGAGGCAAGGGTAATAATTCACGTTAATGATCCTGCATACACACCAATGCACAACACCACAGACGCAAGTGACCTTGTACGAGGTCATTACACTTTAAACACACACACACACACACACAAAAGATTTTTGCCTAAACCGGGTAGCGGTTAAAGTCCACTGGCGTGAATAAGTGTAACTCTGTGTGATTATTACAAATTTGGTGATTTGGCGTAATTCGACATTTCATAAAAAAGCCCAGAAGCCCCTAAAACTTGCCATATTTAGAAACATTTTACAAGCCGTCGAACAAGCACAGTTAAGTTTATAAATTTGCACTACCAGGCAATCAGATATCTAAAACACAAAATCTTGCTTAAGATCTTCTGCAGCTAGCAAGCATGCATCGTTGTTTTCATATCTTCGGTTGTTGTGCATATTTAGAATGAAACCAAAACGGATTGGACAAAAGTAATACAAAAAAAAACTTTTTACTACAAGCAAGATGCAATCTTTGAATGAATAGCAAGAAGGTATTATAAAGTTATAGATTTTCTTGATGTATTTGATCGAGATCGGCGGTTTTTAACCCTAGATTCATAAATATCCATTGGAGTTACACTATTCATAAACATTCGTCTCTCAGACGAACATATTATATTGATGATTTTTATTTTAAAGAACACAAAAAGCAATGAAACACACTTAAAATCTTTCAATATGGTTATTGATCATTAATTTTCTGCAATGAAAATAAACACAATGGTTATTGTCAGTATTCGACACATAATAAATCATGGTGATCCATACGTATGAATGATACATATAGGTGTTTTGCGTGGTCTCTGGCCACTCTGACTGCCATGAGGCTAGAAGCTATATAATTTTTTTTATGTTTAATGATAAAATAAAACATGTACATAATACTATTGTTGCCTTCTTTCTGGTTTAAAATGTACCTGAAAGCATCCAAAAATTTACCGTATCATTCTAGGGTTAAACACGTTGTATGTTTTCAGTCTGTGACGATTGATCAGATGGTTGATTAGCACATGCATTTTTGTTAGTAAACAAACCAGCTCACGATGATTCAACAGAACGATCGTGAAATGGCGACAATATATGCATGAATCTTTTTTATTTCATTTAAGCTTCGTAAGCTGATTGCCGCGAATGCATATACGATTTTTTTTTTGTACTTGCATATTCGATGAGAGGAACAGTTTCATTCATTCATCTGTGAGAACTAATTTTTTTTTTTTTTTTTTGGTAGCCTGATACTCGGTGAACGTAAATCACATCGCTAAAATCAATTTTTATTACGACCAAAATACAAATCGTAACTATATTACGCATGATTCTTCAATTCAAACATACGCTGTTTGTATATAAATTGTAATTGTATATAATAAATCGTTCGAAAAAAAAAAGAAGAGAATAATTTCTTTTTGAAATAAATTAAGACAGATATAAAAATTGCATTGCAGGTGCATATGGCTCCATTATAAAAAAATTCTAATTATGTACATCAACTCATGACTTTAATAAAAAGTAGTTGAATTCAAGTCTATCTTTTAACTTTCAAAATCTTTTATTTTAAAATGAAACAAACCAATAACTGTTTAAGATAAATTGTTATTTATTATTTAGTATCGAAATATATTATTTATGCTAAGGGTTTCTTATGAAAATGAAATTAAAAAACAGTTTAAATTATTTTTAATTTTATTTCGAAGAACATAATATTATTTTTACGTTTTCAAAAGCGTGCAAAACATTCACATACATTTTTTTTTTTTTATAAATTAAGCACCTATATAATTATCGTTAAAATTATTTTGTATTTTTTATTTATATTCTTGAAAGCTTATTTTATAAACAACGTCTTTTGAATCCATAGGGTACTGAACTACCATCCTCCAAAAATCTGCGTTTTTCACTTTTGGGTTTATATGTCTTAATTTCGGGGGTTGTTACAACCTCATGATCGAAAGTTCGGCGTATATTTTGAGAAAGTATGGAGATGCTATCTCTTTCGATAGGGTTCAAAATCATGTTTTT
Source organism: Nemotelus nigrinus (assembly GCA_947369275.1). Classification (NCBI taxonomy): domain Eukaryota; kingdom Metazoa; phylum Arthropoda; class Insecta; order Diptera; family Stratiomyidae; genus Nemotelus; species Nemotelus nigrinus. The sequence continues at coordinate 68,716,936 of OX376373.1, read as the reverse complement.
CATTGTTTCGAAATTTATTTTTTTGGAGGCTTCATAAGTTAAACGGATGCCTTTCACTTTGCATTCAGTCTTAATAGAGTTATCCGATGTTCTGAAGTACTCGTATGCATAATTTTTTGGGCCACCGCACACAAATTTTGTTATATAGCTTCCCGGGCCATGGCATTCAAGTTCATCTGTCATATCTCCTACAAGTTCACCTGTTGGTGGATCATACTCTCCTTCGCGACTCACATAAATGACAGAATCGGTGTCATAATACAAAACTCTATCACCGAGCTGTTCCAGGTAGCTGTATAATTTCAGTCGAGCCTGTGTAGTAGTATAAGCTGCTATACAAACATTGACGGTGGATAAAGGTTCGGCGACTTCTTCTTTATAACACCAGTTGACGATTAATGTTTCTTCGTTGACAGGGAGTAGATGATGCACTTCTATTGCAAAATTTGTTAACAAGCTATATAGCTCGCCTGGATTATTTATTATGCTTGTTTTTGGTTGATTTTCACGCTGACCGAACTTTCCCCAAAAGGAGTTTAGAATCAACTTAGCTAGAGATCTTAGTCCTGGATTGCTTATAATTTCAGAGAGTTCAAGTTTTATTCCTTCATTTTCAAGAAAGTTTTCAATATATTTCTCTCTTTCTTCATCAGTTGCGCATTTACTAGGCCAGCCTGAAGCCTGTTGCTTCATTTTAATAAACTTGTTCATCATTTTGGTAAATAATCCACCCGAACGGGCAAGTTTATCATATTGTTCTGATTCATAGCTCCATATTTCATACATCTCCAACAATTTATATCCTCTACTTAAAGCTGCATTAATTTCATCAATCACCCACGTCCCTACGAGAGCTCTCTCATCATCGGTGTGTGAACACTTGACAGCCTGACTTTTTTCTTCACTACAAGCACGACACAGCGAAAACATTAGTTTATTATTTTGTTTAATAGGAAGAACCGGGTGATATAATCCTTCTGGTGGTAAAATCTTGCACTTTATCAATCCTACAGTATTTTGTAAATTTATTTTAGAACTTTCATTATTTCCAACATGTAATTTTGGGTGACCAATCGGAAATTTGCCATTTTTGCACACCCATGGGTACAATGAACATACATCGACATATTTTATTTTTTCGCCAGGTTTACATTCGTAAAACATAAAAGTATTTCCCGTTCGACCACCATAAAAAGCATCACGAGGATTCAATGGTGTGTTCACCAGTAGAGGATGACCTTTCAAATATTTCATGCCTTTATTCTTTTCCATTTGCCTATGAAAATCACACTCCCACATTTCGATAACTTCATATCCGTAAGAACGTAAGCGCTCGGTTTTCACCACAGTTGCTTCATATCGCCTGTTTAAAGTATCATTGGGTTCATCATGAAGGAGAGCATCGCGATCATGCATTAAGCATGCAGTATGCCCGTGATAATAACAGCCATGAAATTCGAAAACTTGGTTTGTTTCCGGGCAGTATCCATCTACTTTGACACCATTCAACACGACCTCTCTTTGCTTAAAAGCATGTAAGATATCAATTTTGCGCTGATCTTCTTCCCATATCAACCATTGCATTGCTGTTTTCGATTGATTATCGGCATTCCGATAGCCGTTTCTTGGAATAATTCCAATAGTATCTTTCTTAAGGAAATTGCGTCGATATACAAGATTGCAGGCAGAAGCTATTGTTGTGGCCTCCAAGAACGGCTCAACATTACATTCTTCGAGGAACAGTTTTCTAAATTTTAAGCATGCCTCGGTCAAAATTTGCACGTCACTAACACAATATTCGATAATATCACGCTGCATATTAAATTCTTCATCCTTATGTTCGTCATACCACTTAAGAAAAGTCTTCCGTTCTTCGATTTTCATTGTATCAGGGCTATAATATTTCATGTCAGGAAGTTTACCAATATAATTCTCATTTTCTGTTGTATTGAAAAGATGTGGAAAGTAACCCTTTTTATACACAGGTGGTAAGTCAAATGCTTTCGGTAATTTTGACAGAGCCATTGGAAAATAGTTTAGTGAGTCTATAAATTTGACGTTATCTAGCTGCATAAGTATAATCTTGGTTCCACGCATAATTAACTCGGGTTTTAAATCCATGTTTTGCAGAATGTAACTCAGCATAAATTGATGATCAAACGCTTGGCCATTGTGTGCAATTACAACAACATTTTTAAATAATTTTCTCTGATTTAGCACAAAATCTAGAAATGTTTTCACAGGATCTCTTTTTAATACATGCTTTCTTATTCCACATTTTGCACATATTCTAATTTCGGATTCGTCATTTAAACATTGATCGCATCTTTGTTGAAACACACATACATTGGGCTCGTGCTGTTTAATTTCACCGGTTGCATTTTCTCCTAGAACTTTTTCGTCAATAACTCTTTCTTGCCGTGATTCTAAATCATAAAATATATATAATGAGCCTTTGAGTTTTGGTCGCCTCTTGTCTGGTTGAATGTAACAAAAATGGCCTTGAGGAACATGCATGTCACAGACCTTGCAAAAATATTCTCCGCAAACGTGGTTTCTGTTTGTCTTATATGTTTTTAGGCAGCCCACACATCTTTTTATCTGTTCACAAACACTGCTCTTATTTAAAGATCCAGAAGCTTTGTGATGATTGAAACATTCTTGACCCCTAAAGTAACGGTTGCAAACATTACATAAAATTTCATTTATAACCTTAGGGCAGGATGGAGATTGTTGACATTGGGGGCATGTTCCGCCACATCTGTGGTCATTTTTATTATTGTATGGCACATGACACTTTTCACAAAAATAGATGCAACAGAATGCTGCTGTGAGCGAGGTTATCACGTTATAATGACCCTCGTGGTACAGCAGATTCAGACGTTTTCCACTACCAAACCCCTCAAAAATAACATCTCTGCCTTTTGCTGTACCATACTGGTAAACAACAATCTTATATTCCTTTAGATACTTCTGGAATTCGCGAAGTACTTGAATTCCCGCTCCTTCGAATGGTATAGTAATTTTCGCCATATTTAATAATTCTAAAGCACGCTGTGTTTGAAGCTTCCCGGTATCTTTTCGAACGTTGATATAATCGGCATCTTTTTCAATATTCGCTAATGCGACAGCAAGGGCTCTTGGAAGACATAATCCATCCTTATTGTTGATAGTCACTATTCCTCTGCGCATCGCACATTCTTCGTTGAATGTATTATACTTCCTTGCGCGGTCAGTTCCTCTCCCCTGGGGTAAATGAACCGCTGTTACCCCCAAACAAAATGTGTCCGTGCTTAGTCCTATAATGGTTAAAAAAAAAAAAAAAAAAATGAATATAAAATATGGTTAAAAAACATATAAATTTAAAATATGGCTAAAAAATAGTGAAGACAGTATACTTTTATCATTACCTGCTGAATTGCTTTGAAAGATTTTTGAGATTAATTCCCAAATATCTCCCAATTTAACCTCCGAGGCAGGTCTAAAGCTGAGCCAGCCTGGGCCTTTCTCCTTAAAACTCTCCCCGCAGAAGGTTATTCCAACCTGATCAGTTGATTGGAGGCCTCTCGTAGCATACTGGATAATTTCTTCAATGGAGCTCCTAATCCAAGATGAGGGCTCCGCATTTGAAGGTGGGGCACTAATTTTGAATTCAAGTTTCCGGCCTCGAGTATTGAAACGTTTTATATGAGTTATACAGTCTCTAGAAATAATAAATTTTTTCATTTTAAGGCAGATTCACTAGCACGTCTAGTCACTTTGAATATCAAATTAAGAATGGGATAAACCAGATCGTTACGGCAAATTTATAGTAACCAGGTCTGAAATAATTTTTATGTTGAGACGATTTATTTCAAAGATAACGAAATATCGCGAAGCGATTATGCTAGAATTCATACTTGATTCAATAAATAATTTCTTAGCCCTCTCACTACTCCACAAAAATATCTAGTACTGACTACTGATCTTTGGTTATTAATAATTAAATAATTATTGAAAGATGGGACTATAAATTACTTCATTTAATTGTGCTGTTATTAATTAAATAACCCTATCGAAGTAGATAATTCATAATATTGTATCAGGCGATCATGATTCAGACGGCAAAATTTGTTTGATATGCTCATGCATGGTTAACTCAGTATATTATACAGTGCATGATAACCCTCGCCGACCGCAAGCATAAAAGACATTGCTCATGGTTATCTACATGAATGGGTGAATAAGAAGACACTTTTTTAATTCTGCTCATAAAGAAACAACAACAAAACCTTCATTGCATAGTGGTCAAGTTCAAGTTTTTTAAAATTCGTAAGATCTACAATAAATATGCCTGGTATGGAATATTGATATAAATAAGAGTGACTAACACATCAAGCTTAGTTGGAGCGGCAGAAAAATAATTAACCGGTGTGAAGCAATGGAGTACAAAATAGATATGCAAATTGCAAAACAAGAATAAAACGAAAATCTACTGTTGCATCAAGAAGGTTTAACAAGCAAAAACAGCACACTGCACTTTTCTGTGGATGCGCTCATGTGTCCAATTACGCATTTACCTTCATGTGCTCCTGTTAGTTCGCTTTTTAGATTCACTTTCTTGCTACTGCTACTATGCATTATTCTTATATAAATCATGAAATCTGGCTATTTGCATAATATTGCGAAATTGCCATCTCTGATCTTGTTTAAATACATTTTGGAATATAGTATATATATGTATGTGGGAATGGGAGATTATACATACATTTTATGATGATGATTAATTACGAATAAGTATAACATAAGTATGTCTTGAAGGAAGGTAACATAAACAAAAATCACGAGGTATATATAAGGTTTTGCAAGATAACCGAAAAAAGCTAAATCGGATTGCAGGGTTATTGGACAGGTATGTAAACAAGGGGCTCGTGCCGATAAAAAACAGGTCGACAGTTAAAGTTTTTTAGTGAACTTGAACTGTGAGCTGCACGAAAGATCGTATAGGCCGTAGTAAAATATTTTTCAATGCCCGTTCTAGCAACTTTAGCTAATTTCGTATATCAACGAAAAATATTTTACTACGGCCTATACGATCTTTCGTGCAGCTCACAGTTCAAGTTCACTAAAAAACTTTAACTGTCGACCTGTTTTTTATCGGCACGAGCCCCTTGTTTACATACCTGTCCAATAACCCTGCAATCCGATTTAGCTTTTTTCGGTTATCTTGCAAAACCTTATATATACCTCGTGATTTTTGTTTATGTTACCTTCCTTCAAGACATACTTATGTTATACTTATTCGTAATTAATCATCATCATAAAATGTATGTATAATCTCCCATTCCCACATACATATATATACTATATTCCAAAATGTATTTAAACAAGATCAGAGATGGCAATTTCGCAATATTATGCAAATAGCCAGATTTCATGATTTATATAAGAATAATGCATAGTAGCAGTAGCAAGAAAGTGAATCTAAAAAGCGAACTAACAGGAGCACATGAAGGTAAATGCGTAATTGGACACATGAGCGCATCCACAGAAAAGTGCAGTGTGCTGTTTTTGCTTGTTAAACCTTCTTGATGCAACAGTAGATTTTCGTTTTATTCTTGTTTTGCAATTTGCATATCTATTTTGTACTCCATTGCTTCACACCGGTTAATTATTTTTCTGCCGCTCCAACTAAGCTTGATGTGTTAGTCACTCTTATTTATATCAATATTCCATACCAGGCATATTTATTGTAGATCTTACGAATTTTAAAAAACTTGAACTTGACCACTATGCAATGAAGGTTTTGTTGTTGTTTCTTTATGAGCAGAATTAAAAAAGTGTCTTCTTATTCACCCATTCATGTAGATAACCATGAGCAATGTCTTTTATGCTTGCGGTCGGCGAGGGTTATCATGCACTGTATAATATACTGAGTTAACCATGCATGAGCATATCAAACAAATTTTGCCGTCTGAATCATGATCGCCTGATACAATATTATGAATTATCTACTTCGATAGGGTTATTTAATTAATAACAGCACAATTAAATGAAGTAATTTATAGTCCCATCTTTCAATAATTATTTAATTATTAATAACCAAAGATCAGTAGTCAGTACTAGATATTTTTGTGGAGTAGTGAGAGGGCTAAGAAATTATTTATTGAATCAAGTATGAATTCTAGCATAATCGCTTCGCGATATTTCGTTATCTTTGAAATAAATCGTCTCAACATAAAAATTATTTCAGACCTGGTTACTATAAATTTGCCGTAACGATCTGGTTTATCCCATTCTTAATTTGATATTCAAAGTGACTAGACGTGCTAGTGAATCTGCCTTAAAATGAAAAAATTTATTATTTCTAGAGACTGTATAACTCATATAAAACGTTTCAATACTCGAGGCCGGAAACTTGAATTCAAAATTAGTGCCCCACCTTCAAATGCGGAGCCCTCATCTTGGATTAGGAGCTCCATTGAAGAAATTATCCAGTATGCTACGAGAGGCCTCCAATCAACTGATCAGGTTGGAATAACCTTCTGCGGGGAGAGTTTTAAGGAGAAAGGCCCAGGCTGGCTCAGCTTTAGACCTGCCTCGGAGGTTAAATTGGGAGATATTTGGGAATTAATCTCAAAAATCTTTCAAAGCAATTCAGCAGGTAATGATAAAAGTATACTGTCTTCACTATTTTTTAGCCATATTTTAAATTTATATGTTTTTTAACCATATTTTATATTCATATTTTTTTTTTTTTTTTTTTAACCATTATAGGACTAAGCACGGACACATTTTGTTTGGGGGTAACAGCGGTTCATTTACCCCAGGGGAGAGGAACTGACCGCGCAAGGAAGTATAATACATTCAACGAAGAATGTGCGATGCGCAGAGGAATAGTGACTATCAACAATAAGGATGGATTATGTCTTCCAAGAGCCCTTGCTGTCGCATTAGCGAATATTGAAAAAGATGCCGATTATATCAACGTTCGAAAAGATACCGGGAAGCTTCAAACACAGCGTGCTTTAGAATTATTAAATATGGCGAAAATTACTATACCATTCGAAGGAGCGGGAATTCAAGTACTTCGCGAATTCCAGAAGTATCTAAAGGAATATAAGATTGTTGTTTACCAGTATGGTACAGCAAAAGGCAGAGATGTTATTTTTGAGGGGTTTGGTAGTGGAAAACGTCTGAATCTGCTGTACCACGAGGGTCATTATAACGTGATAACCTCGCTCACAGCAGCATTCTGTTGCATCTATTTTTGTGAAAAGTGTCATGTGCCATACAATAATAAAAATGACCACAGATGTGGCGGAACATGCCCCCAATGTCAACAATCTCCATCCTGCCCTAAGGTTATAAATGAAATTTTATGTAATGTTTGCAACCGTTACTTTAGGGGTCAAGAATGTTTCAATCATCACAAAGCTTCTGGATCTTTAAATAAGAGCAGTGTTTGTGAACAGATAAAAAGATGTGTGGGCTGCCTAAAAACATATAAGACAAACAGAAACCACGTTTGCGGAGAATATTTTTGCAAGGTCTGTGACATGCATGTTCCTCAAGGCCATTTTTGTTACATTCAACCAGACAAGAGGCGACCAAAACTCAAAGGCTCATTATATATATTTTATGATTTAGAATCACGGCAAGAAAGAGTTATTGACGAAAAAGTTCTAGGAGAAAATGCAACCGGTGAAATTAAACAGCACGAGCCCAATGTATGTGTGTTTCAACAAAGATGCGATCAATGTTTAAATGACGAATCCGAAATTAGAATATGTGCAAAATGTGGAATAAGAAAGCATGTATTAAAAAGAGATCCTGTGAAAACATTTCTAGATTTTGTGCTAAATCAGAGAAAATTATTTAAAAATGTTGTTGTAATTGCACACAATGGCCAAGCGTTTGATCATCAATTTATGCTGAGTTACATTCTGCAAAACATGGATTTAAAACCCGAGTTAATTATGCGTGGAACCAAGATTATACTTATGCAGCTAGATAACGTCAAATTTATAGACTCACTAAACTATTTTCCAATGGCTCTGTCAAAATTACCGAAAGCATTTGACTTACCACCTGTGTATAAAAAGGGTTACTTTCCACATCTTTTCAATACAACAGAAAATGAGAATTATATTGGTAAACTTCCTGACATGAAATATTATAGCCCTGATACAATGAAAATCGAAGAACGGAAGACTTTTCTTAAGTGGTATGACGAACATAAGGATGAAGAATTTAATATGCAGCGTGATATTATCGAATATTGTGTTAGTGACGTGCAAATTTTGACCGAGGCATGCTTAAAATTTAGAAAACTGTTCCTCGAAGAATGTAATGTTGAGCCGTTCTTGGAGGCCACAACAATAGCTTCTGCCTGCAATCTTGTATATCGACGCAATTTCCTTAAGAAAGATACTATTGGAATTATTCCAAGAAACGGCTATCGGAATGCCGATAATCAATCGAAAACAGCAATGCAATGGTTGATATGGGAAGAAGATCAGCGCAAAATTGATATCTTACATGCTTTTAAGCAAAGAGAGGTCGTGTTGAATGGTGTCAAAGTAGATGGATACTGCCCGGAAACAAACCAAGTTTTCGAATTTCATGGCTGTTATTATCACGGGCATACTGCATGCTTAATGCATGATCGCGATGCTCTCCTTCATGATGAACCCAATGATACTTTAAACAGGCGATATGAAGCAACTGTGGTGAAAACCGAGCGCTTACGTTCTTACGGATATGAAGTTATCGAAATGTGGGAGTGTGATTTTCATAGGCAAATGGAAAAGAATAAAGGCATGAAATATTTGAAAGGTCATCCTCTACTGGTGAACACACCATTGAATCCTCGTGATGCTTTTTATGGTGGTCGAACGGGAAATACTTTTATGTTTTACGAATGTAAACCTGGCGAAAAAATAAAATATGTCGATGTATGTTCATTGTACCCATGGGTGTGCAAAAATGGCAAATTTCCGATTGGTCACCCAAAATTACATGTTGGAAATAATGAAAGTTCTAAAATAAATTTACAAAATACTGTAGGATTGATAAAGTGCAAGATTTTACCACCAGAAGGATTATATCACCCGGTTCTTCCTATTAAACAAAATAATAAACTAATGTTTTCGCTGTGTCGTGCTTGTAGTGAAGAAAAAAGTCAGGCTGTCAAGTGTTCACACACCGATGATGAGAGAGCTCTCGTAGGGACGTGGGTGATTGATGAAATTAATGCAGCTTTAAGTAGAGGATATAAATTGTTGGAGATGTATGAAATATGGAGCTATGAATCAGAACAATATGATAAACTTGCCCGTTCGGGTGGATTATTTACCAAAATGATGAACAAGTTTATTAAAATGAAGCAACAGGCTTCAGGCTGGCCTAGTAAATGCGCAACTGATGAAGAAAGAGAGAAATATATTGAAAACTTTCTTGAAAATGAAGGAATAAAACTTGAACTCTCTGAAATTATAAGCAATCCAGGACTAAGATCTCTAGCTAAGTTGATTCTAAACTCCTTTTGGGGAAAGTTCGGTCAGCGTGAAAATCAACCAAAAACAAGCATAATAAATAATCCAGGCGAGCTATATAGCTTGTTAACAAATTTTGCAATAGAAGTGCATCATCTACTCCCTGTCAACGAAGAAACATTAATCGTCAACTGGTGTTATAAAGAAGAAGTCGCCGAACCTTTATCCACCGTCAATGTTTGTATAGCAGCTTATACTACTACACAGGCTCGACTGAAATTATACAGCTACCTGGAACAGCTCGGTGATAGAGTTTTGTATTATGACACCGATTCTGTCATTTATGTGAGTCGCGAAGGAGAGTATGATCCACCAACAGGTGAACTTGTAGGAGATATGACAGATGAACTTGAATGCCATGGCCCGGGAAGCTATATAACAAAATTTGTGTGCGGTGGCCCAAAAAATTATGCATACGAGTACTTCAGAACATCGGATAACTCTATTAAGACTGAATGCAAAGTGAAAGGCATCCGTTTAACTTATGAAGCCTCCAAAAAAATAAATTTCGAAACAATGAAAAACATGATTTTGAACCCTATCGAAAGAGATAGCATCTCCATACTTTCTCAAAATATACGCCGAACTTTCGATCATGAGGTTGTAACAACCCCCGAAATTAAGACATATAAACCCAAAAGTGAAAAACGCAGATTTTTGGAGGATGGTAGTTCAGTACCCTATGGATTCAAAAGACGTTGTTTATAAAATAAGCTTTCAAGAATATAAATAAAAAATACAAAATAATTTTAACGATAATTATATAGGTGCTTAATTTATAAAAAAAAAAAAATGTATGTGAATGTTTTGCACGCTTTTGAAAACGTAAAAATAATATTATGTTCTTCGAAATAAAATTAAAAATAATTTAAACTGTTTTTTAATTTCATTTTCATAAGAAACCCTTAGCATAAATAATATATTTCGATACTAAATAATAAATAACAATTTATCTTAAACAGTTATTGGTTTGTTTCATTTTAAAATAAAAGATTTTGAAAGTTAAAAGATAGACTTGAATTCAACTACTTTTTATTAAAGTCATGAGTTGATGTACATAATTAGAATTTTTTTATAATGGAGCCATATGCACCTGCAATGCAATTTTTATATCTGTCTTAATTTATTTCAAAAAGAAATTATTCTCTTCTTTTTTTTTTCGAACGATTTATTATATACAATTACAATTTATATACAAACAGCGTATGTTTGAATTGAAGAATCATGCGTAATATAGTTACGATTTGTATTTTGGTCGTAATAAAAATTGATTTTAGCGATGTGATTTACGTTCACCGAGTATCAGGCTACCAAAAAAAAAAAAAAAAAATTAGTTCTCACAGATGAATGAATGAAACTGTTCCTCTCATCGAATATGCAAGTACAAAAAAAAAAATCGTATATGCATTCGCGGCAATCAGCTTACGAAGCTTAAATGAAATAAAAAAGATTCATGCATATATTGTCGCCATTTCACGATCGTTCTGTTGAATCATCGTGAGCTGGTTTGTTTACTAACAAAAATGCATGTGCTAATCAACCATCTGATCAATCGTCACAGACTGAAAACATACAACGTGTTTAACCCTAGAATGATACGGTAAATTTTTGGATGCTTTCAGGTACATTTTAAACCAGAAAGAAGGCAACAATAGTATTATGTACATGTTTTATTTTATCATTAAACATAAAAAAAATTATATAGCTTCTAGCCTCATGGCAGTCAGAGTGGCCAGAGACCACGCAAAACACCTATATGTATCATTCATACGTATGGATCACCATGATTTATTATGTGTCGAATACTGACAATAACCATTGTGTTTATTTTCATTGCAGAAAATTAATGATCAATAACCATATTGAAAGATTTTAAGTGTGTTTCATTGCTTTTTGTGTTCTTTAAAATAAAAATCATCAATATAATATGTTCGTCTGAGAGACGAATGTTTATGAATAGTGTAACTCCAATGGATATTTATGAATCTAGGGTTAAAAACCGCCGATCTCGATCAAATACATCAAGAAAATCTATAACTTTATAATACCTTCTTGCTATTCATTCAAAGATTGCATCTTGCTTGTAGTAAAAAGTTTTTTTTTGTATTACTTTTGTCCAATCCGTTTTGGTTTCATTCTAAATATGCACAACAACCGAAGATATGAAAACAACGATGCATGCTTGCTAGCTGCAGAAGATCTTAAGCAAGATTTTGTGTTTTAGATATCTGATTGCCTGGTAGTGCAAATTTATAAACTTAACTGTGCTTGTTCGACGGCTTGTAAAATGTTTCTAAATATGGCAAGTTTTAGGGGCTTCTGGGCTTTTTTATGAAATGTCGAATTACGCCAAATCACCAAATTTGTAATAATCACACAGAGTTACACTTATTCACGCCAGTGGACTTTAACCGCTACCCGGTTTAGGCAAAAATCTTTTGTGTGTGTGTGTGTGTGTGTTTAAAGTGTAATGACCTCGTACAAGGTCACTTGCGTCTGTGGTGTTGTGCATTGGTGTGTATGCAGGATCATTAACGTGAATTATTACCCTTGCCTCAAAACCGGTTTGTGGCGCCTGTGACGTCACGACTGTCTGGCTCAACCGACCCTATACCTACTACGCTTGCTCGCAGCAATAGTTGGTTTCAACGTGATATCCTCAGGGTTTCTCTTGGGCTCCGACGACACCATACTCCTGGCCGCTCGCCTTCTCCAGCTTTCTGGAGCTTTGAGGTTTCCGTATTCTCATTTTCTCAGCCGCTGTAGCTGCAGCCCTTGCAGTGACCTGTAGATCCATTTCCAGTTGCTGCTCTGCTTAGTGGCTTAGCTGCTGCTTCCCTTCTGGTGGTTTTCAGTTCGTTGCTTGTCTTCCCTGTCCCTGTTCTGCTAACTGCTGACTCATCCACCGCTTCCATTGAAATGACCAGCGAATCTCCAGTTACGCTACCAGTTTGCTGGGTAGTTATTCTGTTGAGTGGTATCGCGAAATGTTTCTTACTCACGGTAACCCACGGAGTGGGTTCTCCAGCCAGTTTCAAGGCCTGCAATTTCTCGATCACTTGACCCTGTGCTGCTTCACTTGCCTTTGTAGGTGATCGCATCACTTTGAACGTCTTTGGAAGGGGTTCTCTTCTTGTGACTTCCCTCCAGTAGTACTGGTTGGAGGTCCGGTTTTGTTTTTATATGTGCTGTCTTTGGTTAGATCCATAGATGTTGCTTTTATATTGCCACAGCCTAGGTAGGCAACCGTCAAGTATTTGCCTCCCGCTACATTCCGCCCCTATAGGAATAACGTACTGCTCCGCTCGTCCTCTTGAGATCGATCGCGAGGCAGATTCCCCCACCACTTTCCGACGGTTCTGTAGGTTTTCACAGTACGCTGAATCTGCTAACCTTGCTACCGAGGCATTCAAAGTGTTTCCCCAAGTCTAACTTACACAATCCATACAACTGGCCGTTGTACAGGCATGCAGACGATTTTTTCACGTGCCTGCTATAGCTATAGGCTTGCTCGCACATTCATCACATTCAGTGTCCATTGGTGATAAACATAAAAACGCGCTGTAACGTTCGTGATCTGGCGGTTTCACCAGAAGCTATGACAAATCGAAATCTGGAAAAAATCCTTGTCGACTTTTAGGCACTCAGCGCCCACATCAGGTTAAAAATTTCCAAACTGTTGTCATAGACAAATAAAAAACTTGATCAGTTTTCATATATCAAACTTTCATTTTACAAAAATTTTCAATTCAGCCTCAAATGTAAATATGAAATTCTAAGCAAATTTCTTAACATAATCATTGTTGCTGTCAGTGACGGCTCGTAGCATAAAAAATTGGGTCGGCCGAAATGGAAGTTGATAAAGCAAATAAAATTTAATCTTCATGCAAAAATAAATATTCCAATAAAAACCACGAAATGTGCTTGGGCATTGTCGCCCAGAAAGAGAAAGGAGGGAGGATAGTGATTGTAAATTAATGAGTCTTAAAAAACGCAAATTAGCGCAAAAACTAATTCTCAAAAGCGTATACATCAAAGCAATAACATTTATGATATTCTTTCTTTCATATTGTGGATTTAACCACAGGAAATAATTGATTATTTCAGCATAAAAAATATCATTTTTCTTCAACTGATTTTCGTTATTTTGGTTTTATCATTGAACTTCATTGGGCTTCAAGCCAAATGCATTTAAAAATTAAAAAACTTTTATCTATCTTACCACATCGTGCCATAAAATTACTAGCTTTCACAATTAAAAAAATTGTTCATTACGCATTTCACAAATTAGCCACGAAAATTAATCAAAAAATGCTACGTACGAAGCTTTTCTTTGGGTTAAGTGACCCATAATTTTTCATAAAGTTTTTTCCAATAAAAAGATGATTTGTTGAACCACCTTTTTTACTTGTATTATTTTACTTCTTTTCAGCTCACTTTTCAATAAAATCACTTTCGATAAACGGTTTTCTAACAGTTTAATGATATAGAATCAATACACTCTCCTACATAAAACATAAAATCGATTACAATTTTTTTTTGTTATTTTACCAACACATCAACATCGTCTTACTACCCTTACATACGCTGGGCATTCTACAGTAAGAAAACTCGTACTTTACCTTTTCTATTCATGCAATGCTGTATAACAGAGAATCAATTTCTTCACAAACAGAAAGCATCCTAAGATCGACTCAACAGTAACATAACAGAGCTTATCCAGCAAATTGCGGCTGGCCGCCAACATTTTTACATTGCCTTATCGGTATGAGGGGTGCAAAATTCGTTACTATATACCCAACTAAATTACTAGTATGAAAACGAAGTTTTGAATGGTCGCTATCTGCAGAGTTTTGTGTAACGTAGACTGTCATCAGACTCTGCCAGTTTGGTTCGGGCTGTAATTTCGGCCGTGGCTGTGCTTGATTTTTGCTTTGCTCGTACTTGCTGGGTATTAATTAGTGTACGTTAAACATCGATAGTTGGATGTTTCGATAACATCGATGTTTTTTTAAAACTATCGATAGGCTATCGATAGACTATCGATGGTGTATATGTGTTTTTGCGAAATTAGTAGATATACCCAGGATTCATAAATTTTTTGAAAAAAAGCTGAGAATTCAATTACTATTATAGAGAAACACAGAAATATAGAGTTTTATTCATTTCCGAAATGCTGAGCATTTTGATTTAGGAAAAGCAATTCGTTGAGACGCTTTGAGACTTTAGCCGGTTTTCGCGATCACAGTGAATTACACCAGTTTTCGAAAAAAAATCGTTCACTCAGAACAGAAGATGCAAGTATACACGAATGCTATAGAGCAAACATTCTCATTGTCTTAGTATTTGAATCAAACCAGTAGTCGATGGGACATTTGTCGTTTTTAATTGGAGGTTTTTCCAGGTCTTGGTATATATCTATGTATTATTGCATCATTATTTGGGAGGCTATAACCTTTGCCTTTGAATAGATCTTCAGGAAGAAATAATAGATACTTGGATTTTTTTTGCTTTCAACTTTTCCTTCGTTAATAAATTTCCCCAGTCACAGCAGTTGAGTTGCTTGCAGATGCAATGGCCGTAAATTCATAAGTACTCTGGGTTGACTCCGGCTTTTATGTCGTCAGAAACGAAGTATATTCTATTTGAAGAGAGTGCGCAGCAATGTTTCCATCGTCTTCACTTATTTTTTGAACCTTGGATCCAGAATGGTGGCTAACATCATAAGGGCTCTTTTCTCAAACGGTATTAATCGTTCCCGCACTGACTTGCGTAAAGCATTATAAATATTCTTTCCAGCAGTGTTTTTTATGCTAATTCCCACTTTCGATAGTTCTAGAGTCAGCCCTCGTAATAACTGAGCTATATAAGAAAGAATAATGTAATTTGCGCCAGATATTGTTGTCGTAGCCACTTCAAATGGTTCTAATAGCAGAATAATATTCGGCAATACATTTAAATCTTTCTTTAAATCTTACATCTAAACGTTTCAGGTGCCTTCTCACATTTGGCTAAAGTCAATTCTTGCCTGATATTATAGAAACATTTGATTTTGGTATATAAGTGAGTCCAATGTGAATAGAACTCCTGAATCAACTTCAATTCAGGTTTGTTGAGCTGTCGTTGTGCAATTATTAGTATATCTGAAACAACTGCACTCGATTGAAAATAAGTATCAATATCTTTGCACTTTTTCATGATGAAATGAAAATCAGGTGTCATAAATATCAGACAAAGTCAAATTTAAAGTATACGCGAAGCATGGAATATGATTAAATTGAAGAAGTTTTGCTTGCATTAACATACAAGCAGCATTATATTATTATTATTATATATTTGACCAAATGTTCCACTTGCTTAGTGTATTTCTTGCCTAAACAAGAAATAACAAGATAAGTACTCCCTATCTTCCAAAAAACAAAATGAACTCTGTGTGAACACTAACAATAGTATTCATCAAATAGGCATAAAATAAATATGCAACTTACTTCTGCCATTGATTCAAATATGTGTCTTCTTTTTATGTTAAAAAATAATGTAGAAATTAATTTACCTCTATGAAAAAAATAAGATATGATTGCCAGTATTCTTTCTTTGTTTCGATTTGTCCACATATCAGTAGTTAAAGAAATATATTGAACTGCTTTTATGGCATTTTCAACCGGAGTTTTAACATCTTCGAAGTATTTTGGTACCAAGGATGTTTTCAATGTTGTGGTGTCAGGAATCGCATGTTTTTCGTACAAATCAGCCACGAAATCCTTCATGTTCTCCTTTCCGCAAAGGCACTATGTCCAAAACAACCATAGGAGCGTATAGTTCCTCTAAATATTTTTTCGGGCAGAGTCATCTGCTTAGAATTTCGCTCTTCCAAAATAATTTTTGATGATTGTTCTAGATTTCGTTAAACTGCTCTCGAAGATATTACTAGGACGACGGGTTTCGCTATAGGTTTAACAGAAAATAATTTCCACTATGAATTATGTTTCCGTTTTAAATGATCTGATAAGTTTTTCGTCTTTTTACTTGTTTTGTATTGATTGCTGCATATATTACAATAAGTAAAATCGTTATTTGGAATTCTTTCTTTCTGAGTCTCAATTTTCTGCGCTTATGATTTTCACGTGCAGTTGAACTTTACATTTTTTTCTTCTTCATGTTATTTCACTTTACAATAAATAAAAAGTGACCAAACTAACAAAATATAAGAGTAGTCTGCTGTCTTTGGTTGATGTTTTTTTATAATAACCAGAAAAAGAAATATTATTAAATGAGAAAAACGAAGCAAACGTAAAATACTCACAGTGGACGGGATGGTATCGAGATGTTACCTTACGCATTTTTTTCAGTTTTCAAAAACTATCGATTGCAAAAAAAAACTTCAAGGTTTTCGATAGTTCTGAACTATCGATAGTATCGATGGTACTATCGATGTTTAACGTACACTAGTATTAATGCAGCCACCGCTTTGTTGGGTGGATGATGGATGCATCGTATTTGTATGTACATATGCTTGAATAGAATGATGTAGGTTTGGTGGACCGTTGACTGGCCGTCGTGTGAACGATGTACTTGATTGATGTTTTGCTCAATATAGCCGCTCACATAAACCAGGATTGAAGCAAGATTGAGATGAAAACAGACGAATGAAAACGGGCCGTTTACTCGTTTACACTATACTATGTCGATGTTACTCCTGTTTTGATCTGATATTGTATACGCGGCTAATGAAAAACTTAAGATTGAATGACGCAGATTTAATTAAGAAATCAATTTGTAGTAGTAAAGTGCTTAACATTAATTAGTTATGTTTCTTATTTTTGGGTGACATTACTCAATTCTTTTGGTACGGCCGGGCCGACCCTGCCGCCCCTGACGAGCCCTCACTGGTTGCTGTGCAACAATCCGGCAGTGACCTGATCTGCCCATGCAAAGGTAATCACAATCATTTAATTTTCCATGTAGTAGGTATGTAGTTATTGCGGGCCGGATGTTTTTTTACTTGTTGCAGACTCCACTAACCCGTTGAGTACGTAAGTCAAGTGCCCTGCGCAAGATGTCCTCCGCAAAAAAACATATTTTAGTTTTGCTGAAATTCAAACTATAGGTCCAACCATTCATGAGTCTGCTAATGCGGCGATGCATATGCGCAGAGGCAAACCACGCCAAGCTTAAGCTCTAACCAAACATGAGTCTGCGAACATAAGCAAGTGTCAAAACCGACCGGTTTATGAGCAAAAAAGGCACTTTTTTACATCTGCAAACACGTGTGAACATTAGTACCCATACAGTGCATGAGTGACATATGTCAAGTCGTATCTCACTACCACTTCACATACGGACAGTTCACAGCACTAATTGAGCAAAAAGTTGCCCAATGTGCATGCCACTTTTCGGCAGTTCGGAAAGTTATGTTTGGGTGCAACATATGCTTTGCTTAGTTTGCCTCGGCGCATATGCATCGCCGCATAAGCAAACTCATGGCTGGTTGGACCTTGGGACTCAAGTAAATCTGCACATTTCCTATTGTCTCGCGATTGAAGTCGGAAAATGAACAGAAAATTATTGTTTGCAATTCAGTAAGAATCAAAAAGTAAACTTATGTACAAACAGCTATGAAAGCTCTCCGGTAAATATTATTTAGATAGAATTAAAATATCAAACACCAGTATGAATCTGGACCTTCAAGAAATTAATGATTAGAAGCAGGTCGAATTCCTTGATTTCTTCAAAGAACGCCGCGATTTCATATGGTCCCGTGCCGTTCTAAAAATGCTAAAACATTCCAGGTTCGAAATAAATTATTCATAAAGTATACCCCCAATCTCAACAATGCGCCAATTTCCAATAATCATGCTTTATAAAACATCTAATAGTTACTGATATCGGAAAGTAACTGGCGACTGGTAAACAAGTTATGTCGAACTCGAAAACGTTCTATATATAATTTTAATCACGCATTTTTCATGTGATTTCCGGAAATTTAAATATATTCTCGACTGTGCTAATCAGTTTGGCAATTGCCTAAAAAAGAACACTTATCGAATGAATCCATTATTCGTTGACAAATCCAAATAAACAGTTTCTCAGCTGAAGCGCATTGCTACGAAACTTCAAAGCGTTTCGCCCCGGCAGAATGAGTTCTATAAACAAAATTACAAATTCGCTAAGTTTCCACTCGATCGAAAATACCAACAGATACGCGCAGTCAGGTCAGTACTACTTTATAAATGTGATAAAAATATTGTTTTGCAGTTTAGTCATTTGGTTGGTCATTGAGTGGCTAGGCTGCGGTGTCAACAACAAAATTGTTTTTATTTGGAGACTGCCGGTCCAAACGTTCCAGCTACACCTACAACTCATTCGCGCAAAGTTGCTACCAAGTAAAGTACACACAATTTCTCGCCAGCTTCTTAATATATTCAAGTGCGAACACAACAAAATCGTTAAAATCATGAGGAAAATAAGAAAACACAACAAAAGTGGAGTCCAAACAGGGCTCGAGTCTGAAGCGTTACACCGTGACAAGAGCGTATTATCACTAAAATCAACAATGTGACGACACGTAGCCAAATAAGACTCCCCGAAAAAAACGATATTTGGAAATTTCTTCAAACTGAAATTACCCAGCGCTCTGCACTCGTCTTGAAGACCCCAACAACGTGAGGTTTTATCTCTTGACTTTCAAGTCGACAACAGCAGCCATGGTAGCGTATTGACATATGCTAATTCGAGAGCAAACAGAAATTTATAAATAATTTATAAACGCGATTAAAACACCTTTCAATTAATGTCATGCCTACGGGAATGTTCCATCTTCGTAACGATCGACGAGTCCAGGCTGTAGAGGCTGTAGACTGTATCTAGTCTAAGGCTATGGACTCTGACCCGTCTGTGCGCAGCATCAGCTCTCTGTCAGACTTTGTTGACTTTGTCACTTGTTAACACCCAACTAAATGGTATTTCTTTGACAATGGCTACGCTCGGGTACCTTCCATCAAAACCCGATCTGCTAACTGCCAAAAACGATGTAAGACGTGCTACTGCCAAGAGCCTACATACAGTAGGCCCAAGAAAGATCAAGACGACGACGCTAAGAAACTCTCGATGTAGTCTAAATTCTATCGTAATGGAAGATCTCTTGTCGCTAGACACTGATCGGACTATTGACGATAGCTGGGAATAATTTAAGGGCATACAAGCGTCTTTTTGGTTCAAATATTTTGTTAAGATAATTCTTTTTGTTTTGTAGTCTTAACTAGAAACATAATCTTATCATTTCTCATTTGGTCTGAAAATTTTTTCAATTTTTTCAATTGATCACAATAAATTCAACGAAAATCAGATTTTCTACCCTTGCATCTAGCTTATTTTTTGTTTGGCGGTCAAATTTTCACTTAAGAGCCCAAATAAAATGTGTGAATCTATTTTGCGGTACGAAATCCAGCATATTGTATTGATTGCGAATCGTAAACACAATCTGTAAATTCTTGCTAGCAATAACTAACGAAAACAAATAGAGCTCGAGCTGTTTCCGATATTTGCACTTGAAGAGTAAAGCAAACAAAATTTAGGTTAATTTACATGAGACCTGCGGAAACGATCTTTTGAGCCCAGTGTGGGATTTGTAGAAAATCTCGACAAAAATGCAGAAAGGATAAATTTATGTACGTACCTGAAACACAAAATTGAGACCCTCACTAAAAAAAGCTCAAACTGTAGCCCCTAGCTCAAATTAAAAATAAGTCTAGCGCATAAGAATCGCTATTGAAGCTATTCAAACATTTAATTTCAAACATTAGATTTTCAAAATTTAGGAACGTAAAACTGTGAATACTTACGTTAATCTTATAAAACGTTGAAAGCAGCATGTTCTATGATATAAACGATGAAAATGCTCAGTGCTCGCAACACTTTACGAAAATTACAGGAGTGAAAAAATGTTTAAGGCTGACATCGGAACAATTTCCAAAACTTGGAAAATTTGAACATTGGGTACTTATTTTCATTGTAGAAATTTGCAGTATGATTTTGCACTGCTAACATCAATCGGTATGGAAATAACAAAAGTGCTCTTTGCTAGCACCAAAGCCAAAAGTATATCAAATCTGCTTCACTTTAAAGCCAACGCAACCTGTTAATTTTGTTTCGATCAGATCCATTGGAGTTTATAGGGGTAACAAGTTATTTAGGGTTACCACTTGCGAAGGACTTCAAATTTTCGAAATCTTAATATTTAGTTTTATTTTATGTTTTATTCAACTTTTTTTTTATCTGTTCCCAGCTTTCAAAATCAAATATTTCAATTTAAAGACCAATTTTTCCATTAGAAGCTAGATATCTCTTTAATTTCTTGACAGATATCGATATTTCAAGGGTAATCTGCCCTCTTTTTCAGGTCTTATATTTTTGCTTATTGTCACTACAAGATCACAACCATTGGAAAATTTAATGATAAAATCGCCTAGTAAAAAAATGGCAAAATATTACAAAAATTACCATTACTGCCAGTTCTATCTTAATTTTTCAATCAAACTTGTATCCCTATCTAACTTTTATTTTCTATGCGCTGCAACGATCCAATGTTTCTGTCGTAAGTAATGCTAAATTAAAATTTGAAAAAATCAGGGCCGGATTTGACCTTCTTGCCGCCCCTGGGCAGTTGTGAAATTGGCACCCATCCTCATCTCCACCCGCCCGTCTGATTCCAGCTCCAAATTTATCGACTAAAATCCAACAACAACGAATTCAACATTTTATCATAATTGTTTATATTTTTTAGAATATATTATACTAATACGATCGCTAGAAACTAACCATACAAATACAATCCAAATGCGGTTATAAGAAACGAGCCATAAAATATAAAATAACAATACGAACACGATTATCAGAAACTAGGAAAATTTAGTTTGGTTTTTTCAGAGAGTCAAAATTTGGTAATTGTCCAGATGATGAGACCGTAAGTAGGAGGGGAGTAAAAAAGAGTGGAGCTGATAGAGCTGGCCCTGCTTAACATTATAAAGGTGTTTTTGAGTGAGGGTAAAAAATTGATTTTTTTTTATTAATATTTTAAAAATTTTAAATTAAACTCCACCTCCCCGCTCCCGTTTTCAAACAATCAGCAGGATATGTAGTGCGCAGAGATGTTAAAAGTACACCGATAATGTAAAAAAAATGTAATTAATAGTGACAATAATTTATTGGCAATCATAATAACAAATAAGGATAGCAATTCTTCACTGTAACTAGTTTCAAATAAAGCGATAAAAATTTGAAATAAGCATTAAAAGATGAAAAAATTTACTTGGTATTCTCAAATGAATATAGCTCTATTGCATATTACGAAATGTTGGATGATGAAACAACATCAGCGAACGAGTACATGGCTGCCATGACATTGAAAAAGCCTTCGATTACGTTGTTATAGCCAAAATTACGCTTAAATTAAAATGCGGCTATGTAACCTGGCCAATGGGTTTTTTTAAGAAGAAACTGGGGCATGCCACCCCGCAAACCCCTCCAGAAAATGCCGATGTTCTGACTGTGGGCGCCAGTCACCGGATCGATAAAATTTATCGAGTGATACACCGCCAGATATCAATAGCCTGTCTGTTCCAGACAGTCATATGCACACCAAAAATCTCAACATATGGCCGTGCCATCCGCAATATTTTCTATGATAGCTGCCAATGACGTTTTCCTGTCTCCCGTGTCAACGGGAGCCACAAACGCTTCTCATGCCTCATGGCAAATACCACCAAAAACCCATTGGCTTGTTGCAAGCCGACTACGATAATTAATTTTTCCATTTGCCCAGCGTGCATTAGTCGATCTCAAAATTTGTCCCGAGACCGCCGATTTCACTTTTCTTCATGCTGATCCAAAAACAGCATATCTGGCGATGGAGGATCATCGGATTATTCCATTTTGGTGAACTACATTTTGATTGTTAAAAAAAGTGAATGGAAACATCCGTAGCTCAGATTCAATACACAAAATTGCTGAGCTGTTGAGCGATCTTCCGTCATCGTGGAGCGTAAATAGTTTTTTATTCTTTTCAAAAAAACACATAATTGATTCAGCTTTTGCTGACTTTCTAAGATTAGAATTATATTTTTGCAGCAAAACTTGAAAGTCTTCGATAATATGAAACTTTTTGAAAATTTGCTGCCCTTCCACTTCTCCCAAATATTTGCCGCCCTCGGCTGTTGCCCATAAGTGCCCATACTTAAATACGGCCCTGGAAAAAATCCCTGCCTACTTTTAGGAACTCAGCGCCCACATGGGACAAAAAAAATTCTTGTTATTTATCATAAACAAGCTAAAACATTATCAGTTTTCATTTTGAGTACTTGCTTTTTACAAAAAAAATTATTTGCATGGAAATATAGGGGTACACCACAATTCATTAAAATGCCAAAGGGGTTAAGCTATATCTTACAAACATAGGTACATCCATTTCCTCCGAAAATTTTAACCCAATCGGACCACGCATTTTAGAGATTATGTGGGAAATGCTAATTTCATTTTTAATTTAAATAATCAGTTTTTTTAACTTTAAAAAATCAGTAAGAAACTAATAAATATAAAATGTTAACCCTCCCCAGACACACTACAATTCGAGCACCTCCCTAGACACACCTGGGTCAATGGAGTCCTGCCGTTTTTTTACCACACTTCGAATCGTTTTAAAATCTGAAAAAATTCATGAAGGTAGATCGATATCTATAGAAAAAGAGCGTGCATTAGGTGATGGATATATATGAATTTTTATTATTGTTATTTCATGGAAATCGACACAAAACACGAGAAATACACGTATTCACTTAAAACATCATAGCTTTTTGTTAAATAAGTTTAAGAAAATTCTACTGTACGAAATGTTTCTTGACATATAGTAGATGAAAGAAAAAAAAAGGACATAATGAAACTTCGAAAAAAGTATAATTATTATGACAAGAGAAAAAGTAAAATTTTTTTGGAGTCGAAAATTCGTTTGAAATTACAATTTTTGGTTTGAAAGTAATGTAACTCAAAGTTTTATACGTTTTTGTGTTATTTATTATTACTTACACTTATTCTTATTAAAATAAATAAAGTAACTGAACAAAATTACAAAATGCATTCATTGCATACATGAAGCTTGTGTTCTTCGCAAATTTTTATTTCTTCGCTCGTTAAACTAAGTGCTAACGTTTCAATAAATTTATATCTTCCCAATGCAGTGTTCGCTTCATTAAAATTGTACAAAATGTTACAATAAACTACCGCTTGATCTAATATACCGAAGAAAAGCTTCGAAGAAAATGCACACTTTTATGCTTCCGTAGACACACATGGGTCTTTGGTGTCCGCAGCTAACTTTGACAGCTCAGCAATTCACGAAGAACGGAGGACCGAGCGTGACGTTCACTACGCCAGTTCTGGATCCAAGTACAATTTTTTAAGTGGAGGTTCGAACCCGAAATATTGACGTACCTGTGCGCCCTGACGATTTTCAAAAACGGTCGGACACCAAAGACCCAGGTGTGTCTAGCGGGGGTTAAGTATAGTAAATTCAGATGATGTCAAGCATAGTTTAGCATGGCGCCCAGAGCTATGTAACATAGTGCATTATTTATGGCCCCATACGCTATGTACATAGTACTCTGAGCTATGCAATATGGCTCCCAGCGCCATAATGTCAGAATCTACCGAGCGCGTGGTCCTATGTAACATGGCGCAGCAATTATGGTCCCACACGCTATGTGCATAGACCCCGAGCTATGCAGTATGGCTCCCAGCGCCATAATTACACTGCGCAGAAATTATGGCCCCACACGCTATATTACATAGTACCATGAGCCATGTAATATGGCTTCAGTTATGTCTTCAATTATAACTCGCAGCCATACTGTGTGAGGGGACGTATAAATGTCAGCAAGTGACATTTGAGTAAGATCAGTAGAAGTGAGAATTGAAAAAGAAAAAAGGTATTTAGATTCCCATAATAGTTCAAACATTGACTTCGAATGCAAGACATAACAATGAAAAAAACACTTGGCGTCAGACGCCATAATTTGTAGACTTCTGGCACCTTTCGGGATTGTGATAAAATATGGCGATAAGAATAGTACATGGCGAAAAGTTTATAGGAGCGGACGCTATGCTTATAGCCCTCCACGCCATGTACTATAGTCCTCCATGCCATGTTTTATAGTCCTCCACGCCATGTACTATAGACCTCCACGCCATGTACTATAGTCCTCCACGCCATGTACTATAGTCCTCCACGCCATGTACTATAGTTCTCCACGCTATGCACTATAGTCCTCCACGCCATGTACATGGCGCCATGTACATGGCGTGGAGGACCATATTACATAACGTGGAGGACTGTAGTACATGGCGTGGAGGGCTATAAGCATAGCGTCTGCTCCTATGTACATTTCGCCATGTACTATGGCGTGTGACGCTATATTTTATCATAATCCCGAAATCGACTATGTACATCGCGCCAGAAGTCTGTAAACTATGGCGTCTGGCACTATGTGTTTTTTCAGTGTAGCATTGCCAGAGCGTTCATTATAGTCTTTATTATGATTCCGTCATCAAGAACGTATGATAAAGTGGTATCGGACATACTACACTCAAAAAAATTTTCCTTGAATTTTACCCTTACAATAGTAGGAAACTGGTTTCCTACTATTAAAGATGTAAATTTACAAAAGTGCGTACAAAGAATATTTTACGTCTTCAATGTGTAACTTTTTTTACGAGCAAATCGTGTAATTTTACCCTAAAAAGACGTAAATTTAGGACGGGAATGCATGAAATTTAGGTATCAAAGGCTACTTTTTACGAGTATTTTAGGGTAATAAGCGCAATTTATTCGTGAATGTACATAAAAATGTTTAAAAAGACTATAAAAAAGGTTCATTTTTTGCACTTTTGGGCAGGGCAAGTTTAGGTAACTAAAGAAAGTTTTATCAAACAAATGACTTCAAAAAGTATATATTGCGAACAATTTTAGGAAGTTTGCACTATTTCAGCTAACCTCTAGATAAGTATTATTCAATAAAATTGAAAAAATTTAATGATCCAAAAGTCAGCCACTCAAGACAAGTATCTGGCATAACATGAAATATTACCCTAAACTTAAATATCATGAACAAAAGACTATAAATAGGTAAATTTAAATGTTAAAAATGGCAAGAGTCCTACAAATCAAGAAAGCAAAATATGAATATTTTTCTTGTCAAATACAAAAACTTTTTGCAATTCTTTTAAGTTTATAATTTATTTTGATTTTTTTTTTGAATAAATTATATCACTTAAAGCTACACATCTTATTAACTTATCGCTACACTTTTACACTTGTTACTCGAAAACACTGACACTTAACTGCTGCTATGCAAGGCAACGATCTCGAAATATCAGACTCGTTCAGTCTAGCCAAATCACCGTCTTTTGTCACAATGTTACATCAATAATAAGCCACATTCGAGCAAATTATACAATTTTACAGCTTTGGCGTAAATGTGAGCAGTGAAGTAGTAAATTTACACTCTTGTTGCTAAGGTTTACAAAACGCTATTTATTATTCAGTTGATATGACGTAAAAGCAAAAAACATACATCCTCTGTGTAAAAAAAATTGTGATTCGTTATTTTAAACACAAAAATGAATATATTTACTTTTATCAAAGAATTAATTTGAAACCCACTTTTTAGAGTGTATTAAATGCAATCATAGATTGGATCATCACGTCATAGATTTACTAACTCAAGTGGAGTTTTGGGTCATTCACATAAGTCATCTGATATTGATTATATTGATAGCACACGTGATGCTATTAATTTTCAGCACGATAATCACAGTTAATATGTCGAGTTCAAAAGCGCGAGTGAAACGCGAAAGAAACGCGAATTAGCTATAGTGTGAACTTTTATGGAACGGAATGCTTAATGGCATGCTCATCGAGCCATACCACGATTCTTTATGCTGTTCGAATGGTAAGCAATCATAGCTCTTTCTCAAAAGCCCCAGCGGGGGATCTTCCTCTGAGGCTTTCGGCGCTACAACCGGGATCAGGCTCTGGCCTCCTTCGACAAATTTTTCCATCGGACCCGATTACGAGCCGATGTCATCCAATTAGGCACTCCTAAGCTTCTAGCGTTATGATCAACGCCATCCCTCGAGCGTAAGTAAAGCCTCCCAAGCTGTTGGCTGCCGTAAAAAAACTAAAGAAATTAGCTAGCTGATTATCACAATGTTAGAATATACTAGTTTTAAATGAGATCATCTGTCAAGCACAAATTTTGGGAAATTCATAATATACCTTGTGGACTTCTTCTTGAAACATATTATCTAAGAACATTTTAATATGTTCTAGATTTTACCTATCTTTTTCTTAGTAATTTGTAGCAGTTATAAAAAATTTAAAAAAATCTAATGACGTTTAGTAGTATGTTGTCATGAATTTCAGTAAAATTACTTCCGTCGGAAAATAAGATTTTTCATGAAAAGCAGTCCCAAATTTCTGAAAAAATTAATAAAAAGAACCTCCATTTTACCAAAGAAACCACATATTTCGTTTGCTTTCACTAGAATTTTCAAATGGCGGCTAAATGGCAATTGAAATAAAATATAAATCAGAAAATCGAAGTGAAAGGGCTCAACACATATTATCAATATACTTTATCTTTATCGCTATTTCAAGAGACTTTACAATTACATTAAAATAGTTTTCCCTGTAATCAGATTGGAAAATGAAAATCTATGTAACAAAACCCGGTAAAATCTATGTAACAAAACCAGAAGCCTGAGCTATAAAATATATCTTTAAAAGTCATAATATGAAAAATTGGTTTTCCGCACAGCGAAAATCATCATACTTTATGGGGATTTTCCGCTATGCACATAGTCTGAACTCCAATGCACATAGTCTCAGTTCCTGTACATATAGTTGCGGCACAGATATAAACATACTAAGTAAATTGTCTTAACGTATTTGGTGTTGCTTTATTTTTTCATTTGGCTTTGTTTTAAGCAAATTTTTAATGTTAATGAAGTCGGGTGAAACAAAATGATATTTGTTTCGTGTTGCCAAACTCAGTCAATTATGATTTCCTAAGCTCATGTCTGAAAGGCTTATTATTGACGGTTATATTTCCGCTAAAATTATAACTAATAAACATTGGTTTACTTCAAGATCAAACTAACAGTTTCTGCGTGAGAGCTAGCATGAGTTACAGCTTACGTTATTTTGGTATTAAAACGTTCGATTTTCTATGATTTGAAAAAAATGTTCTGTGTTGATTTACCATTGGAATTCTGAAGAAACATAAATCGAAAACGACTATCGAATATAGAATGATTGAAGGAAGCTTGCTTACAAAAGTGAAATAAGATTATTAAATAAAAAGTGAAATTAGATAATTAAATAAAAAGTGAAATGAGATTATTAGATTGTGGGCAGTAATCAAAAAATTCAAATAATAGAATTTATATGGCACTTTTCCCACGATGGGCGCAAATTTTTTATGATAAGGAATATTATTAAAAAGTTTCAAAATAGAGAAAATAATGTATTTTTACGTTTTTGCGAAGTATTCCTCGCGGTTTTTGATTGATAATAGAGGTGTATGGAGATAGATGGTTAACTGCTGATCAAACTTTAGTGAAAAAAAATATTCATTGAGGCTGTCATGAAATGGATAATCCGTTCAAAACTGAGATGAAATATTCTCTTATAGTAAAAAAAATTAAAAAAATACGAAATGAACAGAAGTTTAAAATTCATTTTGATATTCAGCTTCCACAGTAGCTGCCTTAAATTCAAAAATATTTTGGGAAAAATTTATATTAAACGTCTTAGAAAATGAATAATGATTTTAAAGTAACAATGGTGAATGAATAATTCATTGCTTCTTAATATGCCTGTGAATAGCTGACTCTTTATGGTATGCAAATTTCGTTGCGAAAATTGGTGGATGATCTGAGACATTATGAAAAATAGCAATAATGGCACAAATTAAGCATATCTCTAAAAACTATTATAAGCTGACTGCATAAGAAAAACATCGTGGAGCTTATAGCTTGAAAGAGCTTATAGCTGCTTCTCAGTGTACTTTTCCAGTGTAAATATATATTTAGAAATACATGCCTTGTGTGCCAGCTATATGAAAACAAAAAACAAAAACAAAATCTATATCTAAGACTGTTAGAAGTTTCATCAATGGTCAATATTCCTTCAAATTCAGTGAATATTTGGCGAATTCGGTGTATTTCTCCTTTGCCGGGATCTATGGTCATCGCAACCAAGTGATTTAGTAATAAACTTGCAAGTCTTTAGCTCGTACTCACTTTTACTGCATATCAAAAGAGTTATGTTTACGCTCTGGACATTTAATATAATTTCATTCATAAACATCTTTTGCGTCAGTATCAATCTTTTTCAAAAAAGTTCTCTTGGATTTCTCAGTTGCCGTCATCGCAGAGATTGCATTTCCCATCTCCTCTTTAAGATGTTCCAAAAGTGTGTTTAGTCTTCGTCGTCTCATGGCGGCAGGAAGCAATTGTGAAAAAAAAGTATTTCGGGTCAGTTTGATATTTCATAAAAGTATCATACAAATCCACAATACCCAACAATGCAATACCCACACATTTTGATTATAAATAAAAAAAACATTTAAATTCTGTAAAAAATTCACGAGCGTTTATTTCGTTGAAATTATCAAGCCGTGGGATATATCAGGCACAAACATAATGCATCAATTTGATATTTGTAGCTCCATTTCACCTGATAGGGGATTTAAAACTAGTGAAAAAAGGAAACTAAAGTTAGTGAAAAGGGGAGATAAATATCTCTTAATGCTCTATAAAGATACAGAGTTGCATTTAATTTGGCTTTTATTTTGTATTTTCTTGTAAAAAATTGAAAACATCGATAAGCATATGATTATGATGTGTCAAATCTCCTTCTTTTGCAAGGTGTTCCCATCTGTTCCTTCATATACCAATCTTTTTTTGCCAGCAAAAGAATTAAACAAAGAAGGAATTCTTTGTAACGATGGACTTTCCTGTACAGAATCCACTGGGCTAATCAGGATTTTGATGAAAGCCTTTTTTCTTACGTTTACGATTTACGATTGATGTCATGTACGTCTTTTTTATTGGGCAGATTAATCCCATAAAGCGTGATAAAACATTTAAAGTCAGCCATGGATAGAGGGTTGTCAACTTCCGTTTTAGAGTCATCTTTTTACTGCCTTTCTGCTCTAATACTGCTTGATAGTTTGAAGCGGTACAGACATTAAATTGTAGCCCGTCTTAAGTAACGAGATTTATACTTTCAAACCTTATCCGTTCTCCGTTTCAGTATTACAACGCAATATAATTTGATTCCGCTTTTGGCCCATTCCAATGGCATATATTGCTTTAAATTAGAATTACGTTTGAATGTGGCCCTATCGATGGATTGGGTTCGAGTTTCTTCCGTGTAGTGAAAAATGTATGCTACAAAGACGCAAAAACTTCTAGCATGAATACTTTTTGCTTCCGTCATCAGATTTTCCATCATCGCTTTATCATAAGTTAGATGAAACGATCGAAATGCTTCTTTTCATTATTTTGTTGCCCGTTGACGTGCTTGTGTTCCATTGATCAGGAAATCAAGATAATTGATTCTAAATCCTCATCAAAAACCTTCAATGCTGGATTAAGGTCCCATCAGCAATTTCTTGCTTCTTGGGAAACGATCGTCAACCTCCACAGCTCTACGGAAAACACCAAGTGAAATTGTAGTATCCTTCTCTTACTTAGGCTCAAAACTTATATTCTCGGTAAAACTGATCTGCATAGACTTACTAAACCAGCGCTTTGCTTTTTTCGTGATCGTTTTTGTGATTGAGTATGATCAACACCACATCATCATCATTCATCTCCCGTTTCGTTTCAAGTGAACAACTGCTTCCTTGTCACCCCTCTGTAGGCTGGAGTATTTATTATAGTCGGCACTTAAATTCCGATAAATTAAAGAATTGACGACCATTTTCAATTTCGATCAGACGGATCCTTCGGTCAATTCTCTCCTTTAAAATAAATTAACATGGGATTTACTATCCTTAGAACTATATAGAATCTTGAGTGGCCTAGAATGTGGAGTCGGGTGGCCAGCGTGTGCTGCCCGTGGTTCAAATCTAGCCACGATCACACACCAGGCTTTCAAAAATCACTCGCGAAGATATACCAATGTGATTACTCGAACTGTAAAGTATGACCGCCCGTAGAAGCGCTGTCTAAGATCATTCGACCGTCCAGAATTTCAAATTTAAGGTTAAATTGAAAACATACTATCCCTTGATTCCTGGAAAACAAATTCAAAGAATAATCTGTACATAAACTTCATTTTTGTTATTACTTTGCTTATTTAAACTTACTCTATCCATACACTAATTGGAATATTTTGGTTGTATTAAATGATTGAATATATAAATAAATAAATGAAACCTTGTAAAAGTTTGCATATTTAAAACGACAGGAAGTAGTTTTTGACAAAGCTAAAAACTCACGCACATACAGAATTACCCAGATAGATATTCGGCTTGGGTTAGTAGGTCAATCTTTTAACAACGTTTGCATGTACCCCCTTAACACTTTCTACCCAATAAAAACAAGTCACAGAATCTAGCAAAAGAGTCAATATTTGTTTGGCTCGTTAACGCTTCTCTGCTATTGAACATGAATTTCCGTTCTACGTAGTTTTCAAGCATCGTCGTCGAGCTCAGCAATCACAACAGCTCCAAGCTACCCGAAACCCGGGTTGGTCAAGAACCCATTCAAATGATCCTCGACGTCTCGAACTTACCCGATAATTTATTCATCTCGCACACATCTTAGCCTAATTAGAAGGTGTCAAGAGCACAAGAAAACAATGACATGTACCATTTGAGCCATTGAACGAGGCATGTGTGAAACAAATTTAAGAAATCACATGCTTCAACTGCGTACAGTGTATCGTTGTTTGACCGTTGATGAATTCGTCGGAAGTGAATTTCAAATGTACATATGAGTAATACTATTTGGATCCTATGGCTCGCAAACAAATCACCTAGTTGTTGGTTGGAAAAAGTGTTTTCGGTTGCATTGACGTCGGTGCATATTGAATTTGATGTGCTCGCATGTACCTGTTTCGTCTACGAACAGAAAGCCTCAATTTCGGAATCTGTACGTTAGGTCAGTCATTGACGTCAACTTGGAATTATTACAATTTCCACTACAGTGAAATGCTAATAAAATTCCAGAAAACTTTGTTTGACAACCACTTAGATGAGGCGAAATGGATTAGGTTGACACAATAGCCACTTAGAATAAATGGAGAAGACTTTAAAGAAGGTGTAATGTTCAATTATCATTCTCGCCTTCGGTATCGATGTTTGTGTAGATCTATAAAAATGAAAATCGGTCTACGTATGTATAAAGATTTCATTAATTGCACTTTAAATCAAACTATTCACTTGTCATAAAATACACTGCTCGCAAAGTTAAACGTGGCTATGCTGTCATCAGCAATAGCAATTTAATTATTTATTGATTCCAGAAATTTGAATAATCCAGACTATACATGAAAACCTCAGTAATTCTTTCCTATGCAGGGTTCGTTTATGTGATGCTGCAGACGAATGAAAATCAAACATACAGTAACCTTCATTAAAGCATCTACTTACTTATAGCAATAACTAGTTCAATGCAACCATAATTGGTCCGATGTCCTATCGAAAAAAAGTTTGCCCATCTGAAACGTTTGTCATTAGTGTCATTAGTGTCACTAGCACTGCAACTAAAAGTCTCCCACAATTGCCTCACGTCAAAATCAAATCACTCTATCAATTTCGATTTTATCCAATGATTTCGTCGAAAGCTACAGGGATAGAAAGATGTTTAGGGTCAAAAGACGAAAGATGTTTCGAACCAAAAAATTTCTAGAATTTAGAAAATTTAAACATTGGTAACTTATTTTCACTGTAAATGTTCGCGATATGAATACTTAATGTAAGCATTTATTGACACGAAAATAGCGAAAAATGCCTCAAACTGGCAACCCTTTGCTAGCATCAAAGCCAAAAATATATCACAAATGCCTCACATTGAAATAAACCTACTCTGCGAATTTCGTTTTGATCCGATGACTACATAGCTGGCAGCACCAACCGAATTTTTCAATCAAATTTTTAACAAACACGGCTTAGAGTAAGGTTCAGCTACTGTGTCAATTTCATGCAAATTTAGTAACTGAATCAGAATTCATTGGGCAAAAAGTATTTTTTGTTTTTATAACTTTTCAAGATGGCACCACTGGTACTGAGTTGTCCACATTTCCAAATCGCTTCTACCAAACTTGGTCCCATTCAATACCAATACATTCTGTGAATTTTATTTTTATCTGATTATTGGGTCGTGAGATTTCGCTAGTAGAAGTTTTTGATGCTTAAAATATAGGTAAATTGGAAGAGGGCTACCGTTCTTGTTCGATGGGAAATTTCAAAAGTTTTCCTTTGATTGTATAGACAAAACATAAGATTTCTATATGAGTTGCTTTTCACTGTAAAGGACGAAAATTTTTCAGGAGAGTCGATGGTTTGCAGGTTTTCACTTTCAATGCCTGCCGTAGGTGCAGGGCTGTTCATGAAAAACTACGCGAGTCTACAAATTAGTAACGGCAATATGCCCTGTAAGTTTCATAATGATCTGATAATCTGGTCAAAAGTTATCGCAATTCAAACATTTTCAAATTTCCCCAATCTCATTTTAGGCGCCTAGCGCACACATAGGGTTACAAATTTCAAAAAAGTTATCATATTTACATTTACAACACGTTCAAAATTCATTCCATAAACTTTATTTTTGTGAAAGTTATTTGTTGAGTGAAAAATAGTTATATTTGTAATGTCACAAAAATGGCCACCGGCGCCAAAGGGTTAAAGATTATTAACTTTTTGTGAGACCTGGCACTATTCTGCATATGCACCAATGGATCCCGAAAATTTCAGTTCAATCGGATGGTGCGCTCCCGAGATTTTTCCCAGGAAATTTTTTGATATATATCTATATAGAAATATGAATTTTTGACCAAAGTGATTTTAATATTAATGTTGTTCTTCGAACTTTAGTAAAAATATGTAAGCGGTTTTGACAAGGAGGTAGATGTAAAGGGTCATACTACGGAAAACCGCATTGGCAAAAACATAGGAATCTCTTTTGAACAGCCTTGATTTGGTCAATATAAACTTTTGGATACGGTGCCCATACAAGACTTGCATATTCGACAATCAGTCTAACTAGGCTATCAAAGAGGGTTTTATTCAGGAAAATGTTATTGAATGTCCTCGAGCGTCTTTTAACCAAATTTAAGGCTAAGACATTGCTAGCTTCCACAACGATTGAATCGATGTGATCGTGCAATGTGAATAATTGATTCAGCAGAACTCTTAAATCGAATACTTTTGCAGATCTATTTAAACTCAAAAGTGAATTTTCAAAGATTGCGAGGGTATTTTTGCGTGTATATGATGTGATAGTACATTTGTAACACATTAATAGGAAGATTATTATCGGAACACTAGTTGGTTACTCTGTTCAGATCCTGTTGCAAATCATTGCAATCGTTAGGATTTGTGACAGCTTTGAAAATTTAAGCGTCATCGGAATAAAGTATATTAGGTGATGACTGCAGAATGGAACCTATATCATTAATAAATAAGGCGAACAGTAAAGGGCCCAGATTACTACCTTGTGCGGTCCCAAATCACTACCAGATGTCGTTTTAATTTCAGATGACAAAGACCTGCGAAAATATATATGTTGGTTTTGATTCGTCAAATAAGAGTCAACCCAGCTCAAACACAAGTTAGAGAATTGAAAGGAATGAAGCTTAGCTAAAAGTATAAAGTGATCAAGCTTATCAAAGGTTATCG
The DNA here is from genome assembly GCA_947369275.1 of Nemotelus nigrinus. Lineage (NCBI taxonomy): Eukaryota > Metazoa > Arthropoda > Insecta > Diptera > Stratiomyidae > Nemotelus > Nemotelus nigrinus. The sequence goes on along the minus strand of OX376373.1, from coordinate 68,682,441 downwards.
TCAAGTTTGTGTAGGCACAGTCAGTTTGGAGGCCAGTTTCAATTGAATTGGTCACTTAATGATAAAATTCATGAAGGTGGCTTGTGGTTGAACGATCTTTCATAAAACCGTCCTGGACTTGCAATGAAAGGTAGCAATATCGGTGATTAAAGCTTTAAAGAGTTATAGCGATTGTTGCATACGTCATTACGACTTCCTTTCTTGAAAATAAAAGTGACGTTCGAGAATTTCCATAAATGAGGAAATATGTCTTCTTTTAAGGATTTATTGAAGGTATTAGACAGCGCAGGTATTAGATGACACACAATATTTTAAGGCCTTGCTAGCTGTTAGATTATTGTCAAGTTTATTAACAAATGCGATAATGGTATGTCCTCTGCAATTTTCAAATTCTTCATCTTCAAGGTGGCAACTGCTGAGTTCGTCAAGTGGGGAGAAGAAAGTCTGGATTAAGGCAAGTCCTTGTGGTTAGTATAGCGGTGAACAGGATTTTGAAATAGAGGAGGCAACAACCAGAATCAGACCTACACTTTGCTTAATATTCAGTGAACTGTTGTGAAGATACACAAGTGGAATTTTTTTTGAAAGGTAGATATGCTATAGAGATGGCTATCGCCCCCGTCTGTGCACGCTACTGACGATTAGCTTAGTGTTGAAATGTAATGTTTTCGATTTTTAAATGGTGAGTAAAAAAATTCGCTGATTCGAAGGCAAAAACTGCAGAATATGTTAGAAATGGGCTTAAAAAAGATAAAAAAGAAAAGGAATTGCATATGAAATCATTTATAGCTTTTTTTAACTTTACTTATAATCGGATACGTGCACATTGCTCTAGAAATACAAACTGGTGATATTTTAATGTACACATACAAGTGCATAAGTATAAAATAGAAGTATAAAACAAGAACCTAAAACTAATCGGAATCCACATCCGTCTCCGATACCCAAGATTTGACACAACTTTTGAGTAAATTGATATTTTCAGGTACTGTAGGAAGCAATAATATTGGCAAGAGTTATGATAAGTGGACCCGAAGATGCATTGAGTTGTTGAACTATATGTTGCATATTCTACTCTTTGGAATGCTTTCATGTCTTTATATCTTAATTCTTGAATATCTTTGCATAACTGTACAATCAGCAATGGGGCCCATTCTATAATTAAATGCCTATGGATAAGTATTTTGTCTACATGCTGTGGGCATCATATACCACGGACGCAATTAAATTTATGTTGTATTGCCAGGACTTTTCAACCCCGGCTCTGAACCCACTAGCTATAACCTGAAATAACGTGGTTTTTCCGTATCAGTTCCTCGTCTACGACAATTTTTTAAGCAGAGATCGAACTGTCTGTAAAAAATCGCATGGCAGTTTTGCAATCATTCGAGCTGCCAAATACTTGTTTCGAAATATCAGCTTTTAACCCTAATTCAGGTCTTAAATCTTTTTGATTCCTTGTTTTGTCGAATGCCATTATCTCCTTATATTTTTCTGGACGACCTTGCCACATTTTGATTCCAAATTTGTATCCTAAGTGCAAAAATGATCGGGTATGCAAAGGAAAAAAATTTAGAAACGCAGTTTCGAAATATCTACTTCATATAAAATACAGCGAGAATAGCAAAAAGTAACAGCTCTTCTTGATTTTCCTGATTATGGCATCTTTACCTTCACAACTAATTTAAAATTGACGCGGAATCTCGCGGAAGCATAACTTTTTTTATTTAAACAACAATAGACACTTTTGATTACGAGGTCCTGCAGGTGACTTGCAATATAGTTTTTGCATGGTTATTACACAAATAGCAACGAAACTTCACTATGCAATCCTTGAGGAACACTTGGCATATGGAAATAGTGAATGCTAGGACCATAAATATGAAAGAATATGGATACGAAATCGCTATCCGTGTATCCATACATGAGTGTGCCATTTTTAATACACGCGCAACATTGCTCTCTCACAAAAATTCCGCTCAGTGCACCCCTTTTTACCGCACTCACAACCGAAAAGCCTTAATGCCGTGTCTTAATGCTGGGAGCACCAGATCGGTGTAAAAGCGTGCAACGGGCAACACGGAAAGAAACGTCAATGTCAGTTTGATTTGTGTCGGGGACTGAAAACATTGACTTTCAGTCAAAATTTTTCAAATAAAATTTGAAAATTTTTCGGCGTATTCGGTGGAAACGTGCATCTACGTTTGTTCGCAATAATTTGTGTCGGTTTCGCGAACAAATAAGCGGTCAAAAATTTTAAAATAGTGCGATAAGGAAGTGCCGCGTTCTAGGCTGCAAAAGTAGCTACCAAAGTCCTTCGCAGGGGATATCGTATTTCAGGTAGGTAACATTAATTTTCGTTTAGTTTTTGCGTGAAATCATAATTAATTTCATTCATAAAAAGCATTTTAATCTCCACTCGCCAGTTCGGGGAAAAAAATGTCAAACGACGTTCAAAATGGCGATCTCTCATGGTTTTTTTCACATTGGCTTTGCCGTATGAACTGATTAGGGCACACACCCGTACCTCATTCTCACACCGGTAAGCAGAAAGTCGAAAATTTGCACATTTCTCTCGTTCGATTTCGAATCCATTCTCTCTTATATCTATGGCTAGGACTTTAACTGAAACACGTCTGGTGTGAGTATGCAACAGCTGTCACTTTGACATGTGATTACACGTGACGTAGGTAATACACCAACTCGCTCTTTGCGCATAGTATTCAGAAATACATTCTTTATCGAATGCCATATTTAAAATTAAACAGAAAATAATCTGATTACTGGACCAACTTTTTGGGCATTCCAAACCACTGTGTGGCGATGCTGTAAAGTTTGATTAGAGATAGGTTAACGATTTCTTCGTTTTATTAAAAGCTGGAGGAACCTGCAGAAACTATGTGGTTGAAAGTCCGGTCCTCTATAGGTAAGTCATTCCAGACATATAAATGGCCAATCTGTCACAAAAATCCAAGCGAAGATTTTTCAACGGAATTTTGTTGTTGTAATATAGGCAACATAATATGAAAATTCCATTATAATGTCGCGTTCGGAACGATAAGGTCAAAGGTACCAAAATTTGCTAAGCACAAAAATCTCATACACAAAGTTCACGTGGAAATTTTATCAGACTCATATTTCAAGAACCATTAGTCTCACGTGAATATTTTGTACGATTTTTTTGAAATGTAGTGTAAAAAATCAATTAGGTATTTCAATGCTGACCATATTTGCATTAAAAGTTAGTGATTGATTGTCAACAGCTTGTTTCAGTGATATTCCTACTCACTAAGATCAATCATTTCAGAAAAGTTCAAATTATGTATTTGAAGGCAAAAAAAATTACTAATTTCTTTAATATTTTTTAAATTATAAAAAAAAAGTTAAATTGAAAACATATAACAGGCTAAAAAAAATGGTGAAAGTTTTTTAATAGCTCAAAGCAGAGGATATAATGCATCTTTTAGCAAATTAAATTAGAGAGCCAATGCAACAATAAAAATAAATTCCTCATATAATTTGCAATAAAAGTGCCTAATATAGTTACCTTTTGCAAACAGTTGACTGAGCGAAATTAGTGGTCTTGGTTGCCAAGACTCAATCAGACCCTCAATGAAAAAGACTACCGCAGTAAATACTCTATGGCAAAATCACATCAACATTCCACAGTAAAATCCATATTAAACAGGTAAATATTAACTTTTTGAAACACAATCTATTCAATACGCTCTCACTTTAACGAGCTTTATGTTATAATTTACTTCAAAAACTAACCTTTTATCCATTTTTAACCGACCGTATCAATACTGATAACACAAACAAAAGTCAAAAGAATTATAGCAAGTGCGTTTTTTTGCGAGAAGACATAAAAAAACTCACCTAATGTAAACTATAAATGCTAAAGAAAGCACTCCAAAAATTTAGCATAGAAATAACGTCAACATAAGCGTCCAAAATAATCAAGCTGTCATATCACCCAAAGCACCTGAACCAAGAAACTACGTCTTTTGGGAAAGCAGAACCAAAAACCGATCTGGGGAAAATCGCACTCGAAAAAATGTAACTCCTACTCCCACATGAACATCACAATAGCTTGCACCGTACATGTGTACATGTGAACAAAGCAGAAAATGCATCAATTCCAAAGGGGAACGGCTCGTAAGACGAGGAGCAGAAGAGAACTACAGAATCATGAGGGGAAACAGTAACATAAATGGAGACGCGGATAGCTTTGCAGTGTATTCATTCATTAACAAATATTTTCAGCAGGTGGATCGGAACTCTATGTTTTGCATTGAATGGTATGCAGTGCCTGTAGTTTGTAGTAAAAGGTTTGAGTTTTCGGTGCGTCGCTGTTATAAAATAAAGCCATTTGATTCATAGTTGGACTGTTATAAAATAAAGCCATTTGATTCATAGTAGCGAAGAAGTTTTGACTTTTGTAAGAAAATAAATGTTGATTGTACATCTTTTGGTTGTTACCATTTTGATTATTTAGTAAATTTTGTGGTTTAGCAAGGGAAGCACTGCTTCCTTTGCGTACATCGACGAGCCGACCCTGCCTTTTGTGTATCTTTATTGAATTTTGAAATTTGAATTTGATTCTCGAGTACACGATTTCAATACTGACTTTCACATTGGGCTTCTCATATAACAATACACATAATTCCATTGAAAAAACTTCATTTAGATTTATTTGATAGAGGAAGTCTAAAGTGACTGGCGTACTAGGCTTAGGGGTTGAAGCGATACATGGACAATCCATCTTTTCGGAATATATTCTTTTCTTCAGAAAAGTTAACTTCTGTATTATTTTCACTGCTTGACATCAGAAGTACTATCGCGTGAGTGTTCTGTAAATGAGTGTTCGTTCATGTGAAAAAATCAAAGCTCTAGGAAAAATTTGTTTCGGAGCCTGGAGAAAAGAATAAATTGCCGATCATATCATATCTAGTTTGAATGGCTATTTCATACGAAAATCTATATTTGAGCAACACTAGAAAAATGATTGTATATTATAAACTATCACATCGAAAGATCTTTCAGCTGCTTCGTACGAAAGAAATTACTGAATAATTCCGCCATTCTTAGCATATCACCGCACATGCTGTCCTAATAGGTGACCATAATAAAATGCGTCCGATTATGTATTCGTCACAGCATGAATGCCAGCCGCGGTGGGATTGCTTAGAATGCCTCGCCACACAAAGCTAGCATTTCATGAATATTTATAACTATAAATCGAGTAAATTAGTCGTTAATGATGTGCATTTTTAATTAGCAGCTTTTTCCTTCGACGACCACGTCAGTCGGCTAAGATCGCGAGACTACGGCATTTGTAGTCCTTGGCCATGGTCAAATCGCAGTGGTAAGAACACAAAGGAGAAAATTCGAATCGAAAAGGAATACACTTTGGCTGCTCCATATGCATTTTAAGTAGGGGTTTGGTTTTGTGCGGCAAATGTTATGTGGATAGGGCACATATTCCAAGCGTGCGGAATGCTCCTGTAATTAGATTAGTACCTGCAGTGGCTACGCATTTTAAGTGCAAGCAAGCTGCCCATTAGGCACAATTGACACAGGAAAAGATTAAAAAAACCAAACACTTGGTATCCAAATCGTGATGCCGATTACATTTAGCAAATTTTAAAAATGTACAGAATAAATTAGTCGTAGCTTTTATTCGAACGCGCGTGGCAGACGTTTGATCTACCAAGGGTTGCATTCGGTAATTTGTACTTAATTGTGGGAGAATAATCCGGGCTTGCTAAAACATTTACAAATTATACATGTTGCAAGTAACAAATATCTATAAAAATTACCTGCTATTTTTTCGTTATTGCTCTTGTGCCTACCTTAAATATTAAATAATCTCGAATCGTTCTATGTTTCCCTACTCTGGTGTCCTTAAACGTTGTCTTTTCTGACAGGGTCACAAGACCGGCAGCTCTAATATCGACAAGTGTAGTCTGCGCAGCATTTCATTCTTCCTGGTTGCTTGCGAAGTTTTTATGCTGGCGATTCCCTGGAAAGCACTCAGTCCACTTTTGACAAACCTCGTGTTTTTCTTCAGTAAAGAATTGCAAGTTTCGCTCGGAAACTGTACTTGAAGCATTCTTTAATGCTCATGGGGGGGCCGTTCACGACAGATTCAGAACTAAAATTCAGCAACTACTTATCACCACGAGTGAGAACTGCGCGCTTTCTTCAACGGTGTAACAGTTTGCGGCCATTTTGTAGCTTGCGCAGAATCTTATTGGAACACTGCGATGCACCAAGTCCAAATGCTTGGGATGTTTTTATAGTGTTAATTAATGACATAGCCAAGATCGCTTTGAAATACTTTTGCACAATTGTTGCAATTAGTTAATTGCATGAAAAATACTTTCAGCACACCATGCAACTTGTACTCGCATCGTCCGCATCGCAATGGTAAACGACACGAGTGAGAAGATCGTAAATAATTCTTGCACTTAACACATTTTATGCTAATTACGACTGCCGAGGAGTTATGTTTACATTGTTCGGTATGGCCAATAAATTAAACGATAAGATTCTGCGTACGTAATGCACAGCAAAGTGAGAAAAACTTTTCTCGTTTCGCATGAATATTCATAAGTGAATCGCGTATGAGTAAAAAGGGAAAGAACTTACAAGTGTAGGTACATCATTCAAGTGCTATACATATGCATCAACATACGAAGGAATTAATGTGAAGGAGATAAACTATTTCCGAAGACCGTGCGAAGGTATGGAGGTATCGCATATTCTCCATATAGCTCACACCATGCAATTTAGCTTTTTTTCTAGTTTTTACCGAGCTTCGACCACGCCTTTCGCTTAACACAAGGCGAGCTAAGTTTTGCGGTAAATACGGTATCATATTACTGCGACTGAAATTCAAGGTGTCGATTTTTATAATATGGATAATATTTAGTTATTCATCTAAATAAATTTCATCACCTTTATGATGCATTAAGTTTGATTTTTCCTTTAGAAGCTGAATATATTTCGATTTCTTGACAAATGTTGATACATACCAGTTTAGAAAAAGGCTCACTCAGGTAATTTAACTTTATATTTCAATAGAACTACTACAATAAGAAATATTTTAGTCCTTTCAATACAGCTACATGTTTTGAACTCTTTCTGATTATAGCCGCTTTATTTTTATGCATCCAGAGTAGTGCAGGGTAGCGGTAGTTCGCGCGAAGTAACAACAACATCCAGAGTACTTTGTCAAATCATTGCATCTCGTTCTCATGCACTTTGTGGAATGTATTTCGATAAGTCCTATCAACTGAAACAGTTGGCTGCATAGATAAATTCCCCAAAATTTCCCTGTCATAATATATGGACTTCTAGCGCCATTTACATAGTCGATTCCGGGATTGTGATAAAATATAGCGCCACACGCCATAGTGCATGGCGCTAAGTACATAGGAGCAGACGCTATACCTATAGCCCTCTACGCCATCTACTATAGTCCTCCACGCCATGTACTATAGTACATGGCGTGGAGGGCTATAGTGCAAGGCGTGGACGACTATATTACATGGCGTGGAGGGCTATAGTGCAAGGCGTGGACGACTATATTACATGGCGTGGAGGACTATAGTACATGGCGTGGAGAGCTGTAAGCATAGCGTCTGCTCCTATGTATTTTTTCGCCATGTACTATGGCGTGTGGCGCTATATTTTATCACTATCCCGAAATCAACGAAGTACATGGCGCCAAGAGTCTATAAATTATGGCGTCTGGCGCTATGTGTTTTTTCAGTGATATATGATGAAGAAAGGCATTTCTTAAAATATGATAGTCTTTATGATACTGCTCATAAAATAAATACCACTAAGTTCTATAGACAAATCAAACAAACTTCAAATTATGTATTGAATACTATGAACAAAAAATGTATTGCTGGTATGAAATTTATTTCCGCTTGATAAAAAAAAAAATTTTGAGATAATTAGAACGCAGAGGCCAGTAATTGGATATGTAATATAACAATGATATAAGCATATAATATTACTCGAGAATGAATCGTTATTTTCCCCCGACAAAACTTATCGATTTTTTTCAAACGTAAATTTGAAAGAAATAAATTGTCAGCTAGATTCTTGCTTAATCTAATTCTTTAACTAACCTCCCGGATGTCCTTGGGTTAGATTGCAAATTGAAAAGAATTATTTTATTACAGTAAAATAGAAGCTCGACTTCAAAACAAAGCACTTACCTCAATTCATCCGAATCGGTATGACAACTGAAGCCATATTACATAGCTCATGATACTATGTCATATAGCGTGTGGGGCCATTAATTCTGCGCTATGTAATTATGGCGCTGGGAGCCATGCTACATAGCTCAGGGTACTATGTACATAGCGTGTGGGACCATAAATGCTGCGCCATGTTACATAGGACCACGCGCTATGCAGATTCTGACATTATGGCGCTGGGAGCCATGTAGCATAGCTCACAGTACTATGTACATAGCGTATGAGACCATAAATAATGCGCTATGTTACATAGCTCTGGGCGCCATGTGGATTTTTTTTAGTTTAGATCAAGAAATGGTTTGATGGCAATAAAATTAATGTTCTCAAATGGTCCAGTCTATCTCAGATCCAATGGAAAACTTTTGGGGAAAACTAGACAAAACCTATGTCAACGCCGAAGTATTGTGAAAGGCTGTGGAAAATAGTTGAGATGAAATACCGGTGGACGCGTGTCGGAAATTAATCTCCATCATGCCAAGGAGAATGGGGAAAGTCATTCAAAATAAGGCTGACTATACTGGATATTATTGGGTTATGAAAAAAGTTCCGCGATTTTTTAGCATTCAAATTTTTCATATGCTTGGCAGCACTGTATTTATTATTTATTTCAACTGCCATCCGAAGGTTAAAATGCAAACTTTATGGCCGTTTTTAATTTAATTGATTTTTTATGGATAAAAAGTGATCAAATGAGACATATTAGCCACGTATGTTGTTTTTGTACAAGGCTTGAAAAAAGCGACGGACGCCAAACGAGCGATATGCGCTTTATACTGTAAAGAAGCTATTGTGAAGACACTTGTCAGAGGTGGTTTTCTCGCTTTCATTCCGGAAATACGGATTTAAACGACTCTCCCGCACTGGTCGTCATGTCATGGATCTTATAAAAACCGTTTGGAGTCATACAAAAGTCTGACGTGTGGGTACCCCATTAGTTGTCCGAGCACAACATGTCTAATCGATTTTCGATCTGCGAATTTCTACTGAAATGGCATTCCTTTGGCCAATTCTTTTTAAAATTCTTATGGAAAACGGTGGGACTGCAAGGGTATAACTTCTTCCACGTGGTCAAAATATTGACTCGAGGTAGTATTGCACTCAGCTGCAAAAGCTGCAAAGAACAGTAGCCGAAAAACGTCTGGAATCGGCGAACAGAAGGGGGGCCATTTTCCAAGACGAAAACCCAGACCCCATACCTCTCTAAGAGTGAAATAAATACTACAGCCGAAGTAATGCTATACATGCTTTACTCACCGGATCTTGCGCCGTCAGATTACCACTTTCTCCGACCTGTTCAGAATCATTTGGATGACAATCATTTTGATTCTGTAGAAGCCATCAAATATGACTTTGATGAGTTTTTCCGCAGCAAACCACAGACAGACGTTTTATGAACATCGCATCATGCTCTTGCCAAAACGTTGTGAAAAGGCTGGTAAAATGAACGGCTAATATTTCTATACTTTCGAAACCACTTTGTCAAAAAATTTTCAATAAAATTTTTCAATTTTAATCATTCCGCAAAAACAATTCCACTTTGAAAAATGTTTGTTTTATTTTTGGTGCGAAAAACAGCAGAACTTTTTCCACAACACAATAATTACATTGAGATAAATGCATTACATGTTCATGTTTTAATTTTATCGCCACTTACGCCTTTTTCATCTATTATTTGTTGAAGCAAATATGGTCTTTTGGAGTTAAAGGAGTTGAAATCAACACCAATTTCACGTGTTAAATTTAGAATTATTTTGTTTTGATTAAGGACAAAACATTTGTAAATAATTTTAATTACAGTAAATAAACTTGCTTTTTATACAACTTTTTGACGAAATTCAGGCATTTATCTTTTATTTTGTCCAATTGTGTATACTTGAACGCATAGAGAAGTTTGAATTTGTAGAAAAGTGGGCAGATTAGGGTAGAAAAAATTGAATCATATTAAATAAATGCCATTACAAAGTGTACTTATGTACTTGTAGTACAGGGTGTTTTATTTAGAGGTATAGAACTTTGAAATGAAATAAAATACGAATAAATTGTTTTCATTGCCATTAAATTGGTTTTATTAGAAAGATAATTCTTTGCCATTTTTATTTAAATATGATTTTGAGCATGTGAGCACCACTACTGGCGTGGAGGGAGTCCAAACGAGAGGTCCTATTTTCGACTACTCTAACCAATAATTGGGGCCGTACCCCGCCAATAACGCGATGAATGTTGTCTTCCAAATGGTCAAGCATCTCAGGCTGGTCGGCGTAGACGGGTCATTTAACGTATTCCCACAAGAAATAGTCCAGCGGTGTTAAATCACAAGATCTTGCAGGCCAGTTCACAGGTCCAAAACGAGAAATGCGCTTATCAAATGCTTCTTGCAATAAGTCGATGGTTGCACGAGCTATATGGCATGTCGCACCATCCTGTTGAAACCAGAATTACCTGAATTACGGCGAGTCGATTCCGGAACGAGAAAGTCATTGGTTATGGCTCTATTGCGGTCACCATTGACTGTAATGTTATTCCCAGCAGCATTTTTGAAGACATATGGACCAATTATTCCACTGGCCCATAAAGCATACCAAACAGTAATTTTCTCCGGATGTAACGGTGTTTGAACAACCGCCTGTGGTTGCTCATCACTCCAAATGCGGCAGTTTTGAGTTTGAACCAGAAATGAGTCTCATCGCTAAACAAAATTTTCTTATAAAATTCGGAATCTGCAGCAATTTGTTCTTGAGCCCATACACAGAACCTACGCCGTGCCCAGTGCTCGTTCGGCTTCAATTCCTGCATGAGTTGGATTTTGTAAGCCCGCAAACCAAGATCCTTCCGTAAAATCTTCCATAATGTGGATAGGCACAAGTTTAATTGTTGAGCACGACGTCGAATGGACTCACTTGGGTCTTCATCGATACTACGCTCTACAGCTGCTATAGTTTCTTCATTACGCACTGTACGCCGTCTGGATGGATGCGTATTATAAGTGAGAGTAAACGTGGTGCGGAAATCGAATTAATTGTTCAGATGGACGATTATGTCGGCCATAAAATTGACGGAGTGGGCGATGATCTTGAACAGAACCGTTTTTTTTTTCGAAATAAATCTGCACAATTTGCAGGCGTTGCTCAGGCGTCCACCTATACACGATAAAATGGCAAACCAAACTAACCATAAAACGCATGACAGCTGTCACACCATACGTAGCTTTAAAAAGTGTTGGCAACTTAAAGTTCTATAGCTCTAAAACAACACCCTGTATTAGCTGATTCCTCTTTTTCATTAATTTTATCTTAAAACGCATTGCATCCACTTTAAGTACTTTTCAATTCTTCATTGATGCTCAGCTCTATGAACTCAAATCATATTAATTTGAATATCGTCATTAACACGATCAAATTCTGCATGAATTGGCTTATTTTCTGCTTCCTACTCTATGTTTTGTATATTCTTTTATTACCTTCTTCTATTTTTTACCTAGTATCGTACAAAAAGTAGCTGCCTGCATCGTTATAAATTCAAACCGAAAAGTCAAATTAAGAGTTTGGTGTACCAATTATTATGTATCTCTAGTGTCCATACAAATCCATTTTGTTACAAGCAGCCAGCTAAGGAGATAAAATTAACGACCCGATCATGTTATTTGATCGGAACATCAGAAGATGCTTAAAAGCTAAAGCTCACATTGCGATGTGACTGAACACACATATTTCATAATCAGAGATACATCACCGCGAAAATTCCAGTCGGCTGCTGGCTGCTTCTTGCATCTCTCCGAATCCTAAGGTATTCCTAACCCGTCAAAGGTATTTAGCATTTGTTAAGCACGGCCTATGACCATGCATAATACCATCGAAAACCACACCGGTGAAATTCATGTAAGGCATGCTAAGCCCAACAACTAGCAGACGGAGAAGAAATGAAGAAGAAAAAATCTCTTCATAATCGGTCAATTAAAAACTCCCCATGACTTCTTTGTTTTACAGCCGTTATAAGATATTGGCGCCAGCCGATAGACAAGCACATAGCGCCGCCGCCGCCAAACATACAAAAATCTGTAGAAGAGAGAGCCAACATACTCTAGTCACCATGGTTCGAGGCATAACCATCATCCATCCAGAAATATTATAACAGCCGAAAACCCATAACTTTGGTCTTAGGCAACTTCTTGACGGCGACAAACCTTATGTTTGGAATATTTGTACGGTGCACGGTGCGGTGACGACGACGACACTGACTGCAGAAAAAAGTGATGATGTCTAGTGAGCCAATATATCCTTGCGTTGCGGTGTACGATCTGCAGGAGAGATCCTTTTGCGGTATTTGTTACTTTTCGCTGTCGGTGTAGCCAATCCAGCTCATGAAACAATCCAACTTGAATCGTATTAGTGAAAAATGGACAGTTATTAATTACAAAAAACAGACAAATTTAAAATTATATGCTGGCAATATACCTTAAGCTGTTGGAACCATTTCTCTTTCTTCATATGTTAATGGAAATGTACATTTTCACAATTGCTTAATATTTTCAATGAAAATTCATAATGGCTCGAGTTGGTAACCCACTCTTCAATTTAAGGCAGAGTGCCACTTTCCGCAAATAAGTCCTTCCAGACGCAAAGAGTTTATTTATGGCCATTCTGGAGACACGTACGACTGCGTAACGCCAGGAACAATTGCCCAGCACCAGCGCCGACGGAACAAGTGCAAAATTTCTATTGTAAGGATCATGTTGCGCAGTGCCAAAGTGCCGAGCGACAGGTTGCTCTGTGATTTGTTTGAGTAGATTGTGTGGATCGGCAATCATCTTCGGGCGCATGGTGACAGGATCGGCTCGTTAGTTGTTGGCCCTCTGCAGTCGAATAAATTTTCACATGCACTGATCTGGTTCTGATAAGACGATGGGAGTGTTAAAATGCAGAAAGAGTCATAAATTACACATCAGACTCGTCTTTGCCGAAAAACAATTGGAACGTGTGTGCAGGTGATAGGAGATATTCTTCTTTCGGTTCAAATAAGCACTTCCGCAATCCATATTGAAAAATATTACTCGGTAAATTATGTGGATATGTACTGCGATGAAATTATAAGAAACTCGATTCATACCGTTTATTGTCACCCAGTATCATTTCTAAAGCGAAACATCGTATTCAGGCCGTTGTACAGTTCATTCAATGGAGTCGCGCTTCTTGACGCACGATTTGCATATCATTTACGGTCAAATGAATTATTATGTTTGTTTAACAAATACATCCACCGCATACACATGAAAGCAACGCCCGGCTTGGTTCAATCATATTCTTAATCGAGTCGAGATAAAGCGCGATTAAGACCTGCCGAATTTTTCAGTTTATTAATCTGGGGCCGGACTTAAGACGCATTCCGGTCCGGGTGGTCCAGACGAATTCCTAATGATATCGCTGGAATTATGTGCTATAGTTTTAGTCGGACTGAGTCGCAACTGAGAATACGGATTTGAGCTCTTGTCGCTTGTCAAATACCTGCCATCAACATTTTGTGGGCAGTTACAAGATAGTATTTATGACTTGGCGAACCATGATTGAAAGAACTGTTGATTATAAACGAAATTGAATCAACCAACGATTTTCTATTTATCTTTTGATGAATCTATATTTCAGTTTGGGCAAGAACCAGATCTCATTGTTTCTTCAAATATTTATTTTGTCAGCTCATTGTGGGTTCTCAAGCTAAATTTCGAAGCGGCGACAGTATTTTTTTCGGACTGGTCATTTCACGATGGTTTCTCAACTTGCGGGTCAGTTGGTTGCTTGTGCTCGAGTTTTCTTGAAAGGAAGAAAATATGTACAAGTAAAGCATTTTGATAATGAAGAACGTATCTATTTTGTTCCAGTCTCATTGGGTCGACTTATATCGGAAGTCGATTGTTTAACTCAGCTGTTACTAAAATGCAACAGAATAAAAAATCTGGCACATAGGAATCGCTAGAAACACAGATTTTCGAAGAAAAGTTAGCAAAAATTGTACATTTTGAATGCATGCTCTACCAAGAATTTCGAGTACATGCTCCTAATTACGATCAACCTGCAGCGAAGTTTACATAGGCAGACAATCTTCGTTAGAGCTACTGAAAACCAAATAATCAAACCCTCCAGTTACTGACTTTTTACGAATTAAAGTTGTGCAGCTACGAATTTTGAGACCATCTTGTTTTGCAAAATCCATTTTAATTCCATGACTACATCAGGTGCGTTTTTTGCACTCTTGAGCAGGATAAATTAATGTAAGTTAAGCTCTTTATGACAGAGCTTTAGGTAAGTACATTGAATACAACAACAATCGCTGCCGAGGTCTGCCATAAAGAGGTTAATTTACCCTGCCCAAGAATGCAAAAAAGGCACCTATTGGTAACTTTAGAAGCAAAAAAATTTCATACGCGTGAGGGCTGCTGCCCCTAACGATAATAAACTGTAAAAGATTGAAATTAAACTGGTTGACTACTTAAACCATGCTGATGCCATATAATCATTTGCTATCCAATTACTTTTTTCTGATGGACTTTTGACTTCTTGATCCGGTTGTGAAATAACTTGTATAAAAATTTCAGGTGCTCCAAAACCAAGTAATTTTTTGACAGATTACTGCTCTTGTGGAATGAAAAATGTTTAAAACTTACAACTAATAGGAAGAAAGAACATTAAGTTTATACAATATATCATTTGCATTTTTCCCTAAGAAGCCAACGTATTTCAAGCGATTCGAAGGATTTTTTCACGTTCCTTCCATAGTTTCGGAGTTCGCTACGTATTATCCAAAAATCTCAAAGTCCTATTCTTTGTAAGCACTAATGTGTCTTGTCAATTTCTTAGTGATCTGGTGATTCCTTAATATTCTAGAATTAGTTAATATTGTGTTCTTTGATGGGACATTTGTGATATCCCTGATGGAGGGAAGAGTAGAGCCAACGAGCTCGAATCTTTTTCTCACTAGTACTGGAATGAGTGTGAGAAGATGTACACTCTGTTGTTTCTATTATTTGTAACAGCTTATGTGTATCTGATATATTTGATTTGCCCTTTTGGTAGGTAAATTAAAATTTGTGAAGTGGCATCTTTGTCAAAAGATCATTCCCTACGTATAGGTCAATCAGTTTCTCCATGGTCTTTAACATAAAAGATTTGAGGCTAATTGGCTTGTATGATTTTGGCTAATCAGCCGGTTCGTTGTCGCCTTTAGGAATGAATATAACCCGCGCCAGTCTCCACAATTTTGGTATATAAGCTGAGTTGAAAACTCGCTCTAAATATGTGTACCAGAATGATTTTTAGTTTCCCCACCGCTCTTTGTAGCAGAACTGGGTAGTCCCTATCTAGTCCTGGTGATTTAAAGGGTTTGAAGGAGTTTACTGCCCATTCAACATTTTCTTACGAGATGATTTGTTTTATCAGAGATGAGTGAGGTATCCGTTCAGGGATTTTTTCTTCTTCCTCAGTCTCATTGCTACATGTAATTTTGAACCCTAGAAATTGTGTTCTAAGCAGCACTTCCAGTGTGTCGTCAAAGGTGGTTGCCATTCCTCCATCTGGAGTTCTAAGTAGTCCTATATTCCCTTGGTAGCCTTTGGAAAGAGCTTTTTGCATCCTGGCAGTCTCTGGAATGCTATTGAGACTTTCGCAGAAGACGCTCCAAGCCTTTCTTTTGGATTTCCTTAGCTCTTTGTTGTATTATCAGAGTTTCTTTTTATAGTTTGATGTAGTTATAGCTCGGTTTAACTATGTTCTTGAGGTTCTTCTGAGTTTTTTTAACTTCCTGTTCAACCATGCCTGGTTTTGCAAGCACAGGTTTTCTCAGGGGGGGTCCAGGCCTGGCGGACGCCTTGGGCGGTGTGGGTAGTACTACCCACCTGGGAAATCAAACGGTGGGTAATTACCCACCCTAAAATTTCGATTCTATATGCCACATTAATATAATGAAAAAAATTATAATTAATTTCTTTATTTGTGGTGAAGAAGAATAAATAAAATTTGAAACAAAGACAGAATTTACGAATGTCTTCAACAGCGAAACAACCACATTCCTTTAAAACATATGATATATGATGGTTTCCAAGGTACCCTAGAAATCATAAGTGTTGCCCACAAAATAGCATTTAAAGGCGCAAATTGTAACCAGTATTACAGTCAAACACGCTTTCAATTAATTTTACATATTGCAATGTTTTACGATCGAGTGGATGGTCTGAAGCCGATAGCCCCAAGCCAAATGCGGCTTCTTGGAATCTACAGATCCACAAATTGCGGAGTTAAACTTCAAATCTCTTGACTAATCTTAATAAAATTAAATAATATACTACTACATCACGGACCCATCATACGAATCCGATTTGATGCAGACGGGCAACTTTTGGGTGACACGTACCCTTCCTCAGCACCCTTTCAGTGTCACCATAGAGAAAACCAATGTAAAGAGACACGAAATACAAAAAGAGATACAAAACACATAAAAAGGTGGGGTGCTTGGTTTTATGAGCTGGGGCCATCATATTATGACCTAGAGCGAAATGTAAGAAAACGACGATGATGAACAAACATAACAGTTCATGAAAACTGGGCAGCATTGGATAGATAGAGTGCTTCTTTTCTTTGTATCCTTATTCTATGGCTACAACTACCCAGGATATCTATCCTGTTGCGTAGGGTATTTTTTAAGCGATATGTATTATGCTTAGTTTATTTCAATATTAGTCAGAAATTACTCTCTTTAGCGCGGGGAGCCGGCTTTTGGTTTGTGTGACTGGTTTTGAGGCTCTTCAGCTCAAATGTAAACGTCTGAGAATCATATCTACGCAGCAACAAGAAGAAGAAAAGAATAAGAACAAAGTAGCAAAACGAAAGGGGAAGGCTCTTTCCGAATTTCCGCAGCGATAATCCGTGAACGAACACTCTATCGTGCACAGCATGCCTATGCTCTCGAAGTTTTATTTTTAGCTCCATCGCTATAGCTATTGAAACTTAATTCCAGCGAAATCGTTTTAATTGTACTGCACTTGCGAAGGGACAAAGAAAGAGAGGTAAGCAAGAAGAATGGTATAGCTTCACCGCTCACACTTTGAATCTTCGCGCAAATTTTTTAATGTGCACATTTCTACTTCATATTTCAAAGTCAAAGCTCTATCACGTGATTTAAGGTGCCGATTGTAGCGTTGAAAATAGACAGGTTCATCATACAGTTGAAAAGTATTAATGAAGAACTCAAGGACCATACTTCCGAAGTTGCGAAATAGCCAAGCGATTCTTTTGTTCCTTCGACATCATCAAACAGTCCCAGTGACAATTGTCGGTATGAACTTAAAACTAGAACGGTAGCGGTAAGTTCATTTTTTAAAATTTGGCTCATTCGGCCTCTACTTTTCTCTACATAAACTATTTTGCATTATTTACTCTCTTTTGTGATTCACTAATGAAGTGGATATTTCCCATAGAAACGTTACGGACAGCTAATATAAACATATGTATACATATACAAAATTTTCTTATGGCTTGTTAGATTCAGTGGCGAAGCGTCCAGTCATCGGTAGATGCGCCGATGACCAAGCGACAATCGTTGCTTTCGACCATACATTTCTTTCAGTACTTGCCATCGCAGCACACATTCAACGCAGTCATCGGAAGATCAAACGCATCGATTTTCAACAAACATAGGAGGCTAAAGACAAGTGGAACCTATCACGAAAAACTGGCGCATCCGAATTCGCTCATTTTCGTTGAGGCGCTTTGCGTATTGTTGGCACCCACATTAAGTCTTTGCCGCGGACAAGTCATCGGCAAATTCAGCGCATCGATTCCCTTCGAAGTGTGAAAGCAAGAAACTCAGAAACAGCCGTATATTCATATTTCCTCTTATGCCACCCATTCGCATTTTCATGAGTGCTTATGATGATCAACTCATCGGGAAATTTAGCGCATCGGTCAAAGTAGGACACGTTACGCGAACAGGGGTAGATGAAAAATCAGATTATCGTTCCTACGCCGTTTCTTCTTCGTTTTCTCTAATCTTGCAAATGATACTATCCGACTGTAGGAAAAACATAGAGGAAAAAGCATTCTGCTCTACTGAGCATAAACGTTCTATCTGCATTTTAGTAACTTTTGAGATATTCAGTGATTTCTGTTTTTATTTCTGCTGGAAATATATGGAGAGTGCATTTTTCAACTTTGATTTTAACATACTTCTACAAAAGATATGTTTTTCAAATTTTGTAGAAAGATGTAATAGAGTATGTAGATTTTGAATCCGGTGTTAACTCAAAAATGAGAAAAATGCATATAGAACGTTTATGCTTAGTAGAGAAATGCATTAATGGACTAATTCAGCCAGCTTTTGTATCCATTCGGGAGTAAGCATACAAAAATATGTACATTGCTAGACTTTACAATTAAAATAGAAATGAATTTAGGAATATAGCTGAAATGTTGTTATCCCTAACTTGAAATACTTACCGAGATTCTGGTTCACTACTTTTACCGTTGTGTTTCCCATCGCTACCCAAATCGAATCCATTCCAGTAACGATTAAAAATTATCGTTATATTACTTGTGACCTGGGCTTGTGACCATTGTTCTTTAAAATTCGCAGTTTTTTGTTTGCTAAGTGAATTTGGTAAAAATAATAGGTGCAAGTGTATAAAAAATTCGCTGGAAAGGATTTTTTTTATTCTGATGGTTTTATGGATAAAACACTAAATTAATTAATTTGTAGATTGCTTATGATAAATTTTCTTAATAATAACAAATTAAAGAAAAAACTCCTTTACTTGTTGATCCCCATTTAATCCCTTCGCAATGCAATTTATTTGGAAATTTCGGTACATTATGTAGAAATATCTATAAATTTAGTCTTATCAGAACTATGTTTTTGTATTCGATTGCTGCACTTGTGGTTCATATAAGTGAATAAATTTCAGATTTTAATAGTTCGGTTGCTTGTTCTAGTGGTTGAGTGTTTAAAATCAGTTTCGATTGTGTTTCTAAAAACAACATATGAAATCTATAACTCTTCATAACTTTGGGAAGCAAAGAGTAGATGAGGGACTCGTAAACTCACTTATGAAAAACAGGGAAATTTTGAAAAGGTTGATGAATGTTGTATGTTTCCTAGCTAAGCAAGAGCTTCCTTTTCGATGGCATGACGAAATAGAAGCGTCCTGAAAAAAAGGAAACTATATAGCAAAACTAAATCTTTTGAAAAGATGGGATCCCCGGTTACTAAACATTTTCTGAGCGCAACTGTTTTTAAAGTGACACCCAAAATGAGCTTATTCAAATACACATAATGGGTGATTTGATGGTCGAGAAGATTTCGTCAGAGATCGATGAAACAGAATTCGTTTCAAAAATGCTTCATGTAACATCAGACGTGAAATGCCGCTCCCAACTATGAACTGTTTTGAGGAACGTGCATAAATATGAGGGATACGTTAAGGAGAGGTTTTTTTTTGGGTTTCGGTGTTAGTGCTGATCGAACATCGAACGGATTATATTTGCACTTTACTAAAATTGCCATAGAGTTCAAAATATCAGACAAATTTCTTGCCCAAACTTATGATGGTGCATCTGTGATGTCGGGTCATTTAAATGGCTTGCAACAAATATACCCAAAGGCGTTATTTACTCATTGTTACGCGCATGTGTTGAATTTAGTTTTGTCTCAGGGAATGAATATTCTTCTCAAATGTAATATATTTTTTTCAACTTTAAATGGTATTGCAACATTTTCTTCTCACTATAGCAAAAGATTATTTACACTACAGGAGTATCTACGGAAATCTATTCCAGCCTTCGGTCCAACGAGATGGTGTTTCACTTCTCGATTAGTAAACGCAATTGAAAATTATAGAATACAAATAATTAATTTCTTTGCTAATATAGTAGAAAATAATGATGGTATCTGGAGTGGAATTGATAAGTGCACAGCAAAAATATTCCTATTATTTTTGGAAAATTTCGAAACAATATTTCTACTGAAAGTATTTGCTCCTTTGCTAGGAAAAACTGATGTCAATTTTTAATATTTTGCAAAGTGAGAATATTGACATCACAACATGTCTAAATATGGTTAAAAATTTTCCCCGAGATTTGAAAGGAAGTTGATTGGGCTTACAGCATTGTGTAAACTGCGAACAAAAAGTTTTTGAAGCGCGTTTCGCAGAAAATGAAAGCTGTGAATATAGCTAAAAAGTTGGTTTCGAGAAAGAGTGACAAACAGTTGATATGGTTGGTCCACCGTAATCTTCACGAAAACAATTAGATTATGAAGCGTTAAAACAGAAATATACGGTTTTATACTTCTCTATTGTAGATAATTTAAGCGGCCATATATCTGCACGTTTTTCTTTAACTGATAAACTTCAATTTTTTTAGTTTTTGAATCCAAAACAAACACAAAATATTCAAATTTACATCGATTTCCGGAGATTCTAGTGCATTAAGCAACGAGCTTTAAGTTGTTTACAGAACGGATATTTTTAAAGAAAAGTATCCACGACAAATGATAAGGATTTTATTTCAACAAAGTTTGAAAAAGGCTTTTAAAGAAACCTTTTGTTTAGCCAAACTTATTTGCACTATACAAGCTACAATTGCATTCTTTGAAAGATCTTTCTCTGCTTTCAAATAAATTCACCCTTTTAAAATATCTACACAGGGAGAAGAAAGATTAAGCAATCTTTCGCTTATTTCGATTGAAAAAGAACTTCTTGAGTCTTTTAGGAAGAAAGATAGAGAAATTTGCTGCCAAGCCAAGAAGGTTGGAATTTTTATTTAAATAGCTTTCTGGTTGCTTATACACATAACAAAAAGTTTTCCATTGAAAAATTACTTTTCGCTGCATTATGCATACGTGAAGTCACAATCAAGTTTTAATTTTCCTCACTAATTTAAATAAATACTCATGAAACTAAATCAAATTTTCTATTTCCATTTAAGAGGAAGCTTAAGCAGTTTGTGATGGCAAATTTTGAATGAAAAATTAATTTTTCGTAATTTGATTTTAACATACTTCAACAGCTGATAGGTTTTTCAAATTTTGTAGAATGATGTTATGGAGTGCGTAGCTTTCGAACCCGGTATTAACTCAAAAATGATAAAAAAGCAGATAGAACGTTTATGCTTAGTAAGGTAGTATACATGTATATTTATATTATATGAATTTGAGAAGGAAAAACTCGATCAAATAAATATGAATACCATTAAGTTTTAATATAACGTTTTTTTTTTATAAATTTGTGTATATTTTTTTACATGGGATATAAATCAAAGCATTCAAGCGATGACTAAGTGAATCACTCACGCCTCGCCTCTGGTTAGATTCCAATGTTTCCACATCGCTTATACCCAAAGTATATCAGAGATGGAAACCCCAGTTTCCGTTCTTCGATACAAATGAGGCTGGTTTTTTGATTTGCAAAGTGTGCACAGACGTCATCGCAAAAAAAAATAATACTTTCTTTCGCTGCCTGTTATTTACAATCAAAAGAAACATGGATGAACAGAGGCTTCAGCTATTGAAAGCACGGGGTGGAACGGATCAAAGCACATTCGAAAAGTTTTTTGCATCTCGAAAGTGTGGGGGCTTTAAAAGATCATCACTCTTCTGTGAACGTTGTCGAAATTCTTTCATCTGAAGCGTTGAAACAAATGGTGGATCACCGCACTGGCTTGAAAAAAGTATTTGGCACACTAAAAACTTTAAGGAAGCAAAGTTTAGCCTTACGTGGAGCAAATAATGATGAAGATGCAAATTTTATGGCGTTTTTACGAGCGCGCGCTAAAGATGTGCTTCAGCTTGAGTCCTGGATAAAACAAACTGGAAGTAAATGGCTCCACCACGAGATTCAGAACAAAATTATAGAACTTATGGCTACAGAAATTCTGCTAAAGAACATGAAAAAAATTAAGGAAGCAGAATTTGTCGCAATAATGTTGGATGGAGCTGCAGATTTATTGAGGACGGAACAATTTTCTGTTTACATTAGAGTTGTATCTGAAGAGCTCATAGCAACTTAGTACTTCATTGGATTTTATACAGCATCCAACGAGAAAGCTATTGTTCAACCTCGTGAAAGATGTTTTCTCACGCTTCGATTTGCCTGTTTCTAAACTTAGGGGCCAATACTACGATCGTGCGGCAAATGTTTCTGGGTCAGTCTCAGGACTTCAAGCAAGAATGAAAGTCACCGCAATAAATAATTCACCTTTTACGTGTTATTTATGTACATTATGATAATAAATGAATGAATGTGCAAATGTTAAATGATTTTTCAATATATCCCAGCCACCCACTTATCTACAATAATCGACAATTATTTACTACCCACCCCGGAAAAATGTGTTTCGCCGCCCCTGGGGGGGCCAGCAGTTATCGTGGTATGATTCGAGGATTATTCTGATGACCTTGTCCACAGTGTCCTCCAGTTCCGTCTTCGTAGTGAAATTCGAGTGCAGGCCATATAGTTCCGCTATAAGGCCATTTTGATAGCCTTCCCAGTCCGTACACAGTGCTTGCCTATACTTTACCCCTTTTACAATATATTTTCCTAGTTCGAAGTTTATATGCATTTGATCCGAAAAGAAGCGACTTCTAGGACATTCCACTTCTTCATCAAATGCGCTGCACTGTTTGACACTGACGGAAGGTCTAGTACCTCTTGCCTGTTAGCTGTAATGAAAGTTGGCGGCTTGCTCTTATTTGCTATAGACAAATTGCTGTTCAGGAGGAAGTCTAAGAGTAACTCACCTCTAGTGTTGATGTCACTACTCCCCCAAGCTGTGTGATGAGTGTTGGCATCACATCGAATAATCAGCATTTTGTTCTTCCTCCTGAAGTGGTTAACAAAGCCCTATGTCATAGCCACTTAGCCAGACCTAGTCAAAATTATTTGAGAAACATTATTTGAATATTAAAATTTATTTAGGACAAAAACTAATTCTAATGCATGTAACTTATGGTGCGTATGCCTACTGTTACTCTCAATTCTTTTTAAAATAAATTACCCAAAGCAATCACACAAATTCTTTATTTCGTCCATAGTGTAGCTGTACTCTCGCACTTAACTGTCGTCTATTTTAAATATACTGTATTTAATTCGAACTCAAAGATATTGAATTGGATTAAGGTTGGGATAGTTAGATAGTGAAAATAATCGTCTGTCTGCACAGAAGATGTCGAGAAAAAAACCGAAATATAACGAATAATAAGCTAAATACCAGGAATAATAACGGAGGCTTGGGGAACTCCAAAAAGAAGGCAGAATGCAGCTACGACCAAAAAATAGGATGAGAGCCAGGGCAAGAAAACAAGAGGAAACTTTACAAAAAGAAACTTCTGGTCAGCAGAATCGAAAGTCTTGGAAAATCTATGTAAAACAGATCATCTAGCTTCTGCTGGTTTAAAGCGGAAGCAACCAGTTAGTGAAGCTTAAAAGTTAGCAGATCTGCGTTTTATAAACCAAAAATGGAATGACGGATAGAAAGCACTCAGCTTGTTATAAACTATTGTTTCGATTACTATACCAAAGCAAGAATAGAGGGAAATAAGACGGTAATTGTAAAGGTAACATGAATCACTGGGTCTGGTTGGAAGGAATATGAGTAGACAGACTGAGATGAGCTAGAGGAGCAGTTGAGGTTGAAAACAATAGACACAGGAGCACTCAAAGATGATGAAAGTGATTTGGCCAACAGGTTCAAGATACCCTCAAGATCACAACATGTTACTAGTGACAGAGTGAGCGGCATTGGGTCGCTTGAGAATAGGTTGTGGCGTGGGCGAACCAGTTTTTTTTTTATCAGGAAGACAAGCAAGTTATGAGGGCATACTGGATGAGGGATTGTTTGCGGTTGGATATGTGCTGGATCTCAGAGTGCGGATAAAAGGAGTTCTGTGCACTGAAAGTGAGATATTTGAAAAAGTATATATGTTTCTTTAAAAAGAAAACCTACTGAAATTATTGTGGCCACCGGTATCAATATCGAGGACCTGAAATAAGAAGCGACGTTCGCCCTGGATTTGATACGACGCGATATTCTTTTTGACCGAGCATGCAAGCATACTTCCAAGGAGCTGATCAATCACGTACGAAAATTTGAATCAAGTTGGGTAAAAATCAGGGTTCTGGCCTGTCGATTTCTTGTTTCGCTACAGGTTTTACCACATCTATTTGGCACGAAACGCGTGGAACCCACGCTTGTCCTCGCAGGCTCTGTCGGCCCAAAGGGCAGCTAGTAACAACGTTGCCTCCAGGTAATTGATTGAAAGTATAACAATTGTGTTAGGAAAATAAATTGCAACAAACCGACATTAACATCAAGGCATTCAAGTAAGGATTCATTTTCTAGAGGTTTGGTATGAATGAAAGAAGGGGATGACAGAGCAGTATGAAGGCCTTCAGAAGAAGTGAAAGGGTTTTTGCTGGGAAAAGAAAGAGAATGTGTATTTTGTAAAAATACCACAAACTTCTTGTGGAAATAAAATACAGAATTGGAAAAGCGTCTGGAATTTTTCAGAGAGTGTACCTAGGACCAAAAGAGTTTGTACTGATTAGAACGTAAACGGGACTTAACGATAGTGAAGTAATCACGTACAGATTATTTGACGGTAATTTCGGCAGCTATTTGGAGCTTTGAGAATTCGAGATAGTCATAGATAGAGAAACTCGATCCTCAGCATAGGCTTGTTGTTTTGCCCTGAGAAGCGGATGCCACAGCATGTAGAAACCAAGAAGCGTCATTGGTTTTGCGGGGACATATAGACGGATTGAAGCGGGAGATGAGGCTGGTGAGGATAGCATAAAATTGTATTGTGAGTTCATCAACAGTTAATCTGCGGTAAAGAGAGTACAAGTTAGGTTAGGTTATGATTGCCAATTTCACCGATGTCATCGGTATTCCTATTGAGGAGCAAGAGACCTCCTGTAACAAGATTAAAAGTTAACAAGTTAGTCAAACTAAACCTTCGAATCTTAGTAAATTCCGCTTTATGGTAGTTAAGGCGTAAAGGCCAGGAGGGGGCTAAGTGAGATGTAGAGTTTACGGCTTTACTCCCATATACATTGATTATGAATGGAGTCTTAACCAATTTCAACCCTTAAAACCCGACACGTCAACTTTAGTTTACTTGGAGTCGGATTATTCCCAGGTATGGAAGTCATGACTTGAACCGAGAGTTTGGTTTGTTTTCAGAACGTTGGTTTTAAGATTACATCTGGTGGCTTGAGGGGGCTTGATTTTACCTCCAAAAGATGATGAGTTTAGTTGTGGAGATTTGCGATCCATAGATGCAGATGAAGACGCGAGATGAAGTGGCTGTGCAGTGTATTTACGTGCTGTGTTTATTTCCAAATGACAAACGGGTAAATAAACGATGATGTCATTTGCAAGCTGCAGGATATTGAAACGGTACTCTGAGCTTAATATTAGCTGAGTAGTTGTTGAAGAAAATATGATGGTTGAGGCAAACCAGCTATGTTAGCATAAAAATGTGGTAGTCCAATGATATCTCTCTGCAAAGTTGTTCTGAAGGCCTCTCGCATATCGAAGACGACCAGCTATATTTCGAGAATAAGAAAAAACTGTCTGATGGAGTGTTTGGGGAGGCTGGTAGATTATTAAGGTGAGATAATATCAAATGTTTCTTATAAATTTCTAACATTAAATGTTTTCATTATTCCTCCTGGGAATCGGAACAACTTTTGGCGGTTTTCCAACTGATGATGAAGCATACTAATCGATAATATAACGAAAAACGTAGGGGATACTATGTATTGGAGCCGGTGGACTTTTTGATTGATTATGCAGACGATAGTTGATCGGCTGGGGAAGGGAACGCTGTCACATTTATTGCTAAAGTGTGGAGCAAGTATAATAAGGTTTTTGAAGAGGTCATCATTAGAAGTGGACTTGAGACGAAATTGGCTCATATTGAAACGGTGTTGAATACATGTTGCTTAATTGAACAATCAGTGTATGAGTTTATGAAGTTGCGGGAAAGTAGTGCGGGCACTTACAAAGTGCTTGGAAAGCGTATCAGCCCTAAATTCATGATAGATGAACTGAAAGAAGATGGGTCTTCGCTTGGAGTGGACTAGTCCAATTTTGATTAGATGTACTAAAGTTCGTGATTAGTGTCAGTAAAAATGCTCGTGAAGTTGACTTTCAAGAACTGGGTAGGCATTAAGAGTTGTGATATGTTAAAGCTTATAGCATCAAGATGTTTTATCAGAAACCGAAAGTCAGGTAGCGAGATAAATTTGGAAAAAAATAATAATAAACAAGATATTTTCCCTATAAAGACTGTTAGCTATATCTGCGTTAAGTTATAATAATTTAAAGTCAACACAATTCGTTTTAGTGAACCGAAAAAAATTTGTAGTCCCATTCAAGTTCATTGTAGCCGCATTTCACCATAAACTCTGTTAGTTAATTATTCATCATATCATTTATTGAACTCATTTCACTTCCAAATATCAAAATATTAGTACCGATTTTAACGGTCTCTATTTCATTAAAAAAAAATCAAGTTTTTTCTTCAAGCAGTGAATTTTACCACTTTCATCTCAAATGTGCATCGTAAAACCAAAATGTGCTTAAAAGTTCCGTGAGCTATAAATTTTCACAAAATTATTGGTGTTCGTAGTATGTCAATTCGCCATCAATGATCATTCTACACCTGAACAAACATACAAGGCGACAACAATTAAAGCCTTGACATTTTTATTTCTTGATAATATCACCGCTTTATTGATTCAAACGCTTTGATCGGTATTTGTAACAGGCCATTCGGCAGCATTCAATGGTTTGGTCATAAAAGGACGGCATTCAATCAGCACAACTTTGAAATCTGTTCGAATTTCGTGCATGCATAATGGCCATTATTTGCATCAGCTAATTTGAATTTTATTGATCACATATCTGCCATACGATAAGATTGATTATCGAATACATGCAATATTTTCTTGTCTGTAGCAGATCATTATTAATTAACTGTTAAAATTTCGGAATAATATACATATAAATATATTTACTTATATGATTAGTAAATTAGTTAATTCATATTCGTCTTGCTGGATTCTAATACTTTCGATACCATTCAGATAGAAATATTTTCATTTCGTATATCATCTCATGTGCAGAGACCAAGATCGTCTAAAACATTACCGGTCCTAGAGTATATTGGTCATTAATTGGTACATATTTGTATGAAGAAAAATGAACAAGCTCGTCAAGTCATCAACAATAATTCATTAGAAGGCACCTTACACTGCAGCCACGAAATTCACATGACCCTCAGTTTATCCTCATATCTGATTTTCCCCATCAATAGACCCTGCGTCCTTAAACTCCTCGTACAAATATTTCCCATCTAATTAGATTTCCAGAATAGCTTGGGGATCGAAGAAAGTGAGAAAATACTTTCCCAGCCATTAACCAATAAAAATTACACTTCTCTATTCTTCCTTGGTTCAGATGCTGTAAGACAATGTACCACGACTTGACAAGAATTCCGAGCATAGCACCAGACTATTTATGCATGTATGCTATGGAAACCCTTTGACTAACTATTCTCGTAGTCACTAATTTTCGAGACACTCTCACTGCACGAATTCCAACAAACAGTAGTCGGAGTCGAGTTATTTTATGTTAACATCTAATCATTCGTAGAAAAGCAATAAACTAAAATCTCACCTGTCGTGATGGTTCAATTTTTTTTTTCGTTGGTGCTTTTGGTCAGGAGTGTAATTCGGTGGAAACTCTTTTCTAGTTACCGGCAATTATAGTTCTATGTGTTGTAACTTGTTGAGCTAAATTGATTGTTAGTGCAGGTAAGCGCGGCACGAGTGTCTCTGATATATAGATGGATCGAATGGTGCACTTGTTCCTGTCTGGTTTACGAGCGTTTTTATTGGACATCATTAAGTGTGGTACTAAGCCTTGGTTAATCATCCAATTATGTGTCTTCAACAGATGCCTATTTTCAGCTTATTGCAACCAAAGTCTAATGTTTTGAGTAATTCTAAGGATTACTGCTACTGTTTTTATATGGATTAAATGAAACTGTTTGGGTTAAAACCTCATTTAAGATGATTTTTTTTTTGACGAAGACAACATCGAGTTTTTTTGTCGGATGGAATTTGTGATTGGTTTGTGTCAGTACTCCATGACGCATCAGTATAGCTAGCACAGGTCATAGCAGTTTCAAGGTTAAGGCCAACACTTGAAATTTTTGAAATTTGAAAATATTTTTATTATACATTAATTGCACATTCTTAATCTAACTTAAAGTTTAATTAGCAAACAAAGCTTAAAATCTAGCGGCTATACTATTGTGGCCTGCTGGTTCTTATTGGTTTATTTTTCAAAGTTATTTTTCTATATAAATTTTGTTCCTTACACACTTATGGTATGACCCAGCTTGTACAGCAGCTGGGGTTATCCTGGCAATAATTTCCTTAAACACTACCTCACATTAAACTGAGAGAGAGTGAGTTGCTCAGTAGCTAGCTGATGCACTGTCACCAGCACTACAAAAGATATAACACTAGTCAACCATGGTTTTTGCTCTGGGATGAAACTTATACTTTGTATCCTGTTAGCTAGTATATCCTTACAAAAATATTTAAATGTTTCTATCAGTTCCTACAGTCACAATATAGTATTTTGAAGAAAATGTTCAGTTTTTCACTTTAAAAACGGATTTCTTCACATTTAGAAGTCGTGGGTCGTATTTAATCGACATTTATTGGTGCTATGGGTATATTGTATTAAACTACCCACATTTTAATTAATTGCCATGTCAGCTGATTTTTTGTTTTGGCAAGGCACCGCAAATTTTTCAATATTTTATTCACTGCATGTTTTTAACAGGCGGTCTAAATGACAAAGAAAATGGCAAAACATTTATTTATTTTTTACTAATGTTCGAAGAAGAACATTAGTATTAAAATCACTTTGGCCAAATATTCATATTCATTCATATATATATATATATATATATATATATATATATATATATATATATATATATATATATATATATATATATATATATATATATATATATATGTATATATATATATATATATATATTCATTCACATTCATATCTATATATATATATATATATATATATATATATATATATATATATATATATATATATATATATATATATATATATATATATATATATATACATATATATACATATATATATATATATATAAATATATATATATGTATATATATATATATATATATATATGTATATATATATATATATATATATATATATATATATATATATATATATATATATATATATATATATATGTATATACATACTAGAAAAAGTCTGCGTTCACATGTAATAAAAATAATAAAATAGAAAATTGTAAAACATATTTAAATTAGTTAGTAACTGGTGGGGTATCTCCGGTTCTTTATTATCTCACAGAGCCTTTTTGGCATCGAAGTGACGCGCTTCGCTGTCTCTTCAGCACTTATTTTCTCCCACTCCTCTGTGAAAACAGTTTTCAACATTTCCTTGCTAGCTAGTGAGTGCTGTCAAATTTTCTTTTCTAGTGAATCCCATAGGTGTACGATGGGGGTTTAGGTCTGGTGATTGTGGGGGTGTATGTAGCTGTTTTGGGGCATGATAGAGTAACCAGAGTCTCACTATCTCGGCTGTATGCTTCGGATCACGATCATGTTGGAATGTTTTGCAGTGGGTGGGAGGTTTTCTTTTTGGAATGCTTTTTAGGCTTCCTCCATACTAACTTGCGTCCTTTTATGCCAAAAATGCAAAATTTACTTTCATCAGAGAGTATTACATTCGTCCAAAACTCTATTGGCCCATCTATGTGCTGCTTGGCAAATGTAATGCGCTTTTGTCGGTTGACCGGTGAAATGTACGGTTTCTTCCGAGCAACCCGTCTGTAGTATCCAGGCCCTTTTGAGGATTTTTCTAGTAGTATCGGGACAAATATTTTTCTAGAATTATTCTTTAGTTTTGGTTGCTATTTGAAATGCATTCAGCCGTGGTTTTTTTTTTACTAGTGACACGATATGTCGTTTTTTTCCTGCAGGACAACTTTGATGGACGACCGATTTGGTCGTCCATCAAGGTTTGGATGTGAGTTCTCCTGTCGATTTGAAATTATTTATGACCCTTTGGACTGACGAATATTGTCTTCCCACTATTTTTGCTATTTGTCTGTAGCTGTTCCCATCATTCCATAGTTTTATGATGATTTTTCTTTCACCCCGACTGATTTCTTTTCTTTTATCTTCCATTACGAAAAAAAAATTATTCACAACACAAACACTGCAGGAAACTGTTTAAACACTTGCCAGAATAGCAAATAATGAATAATAAATACAACAAACACTAGAAGAGTGTATTTGAAACGGCTTATTTCTTCCACTTCATCAAGTGAACGCAGACTTTTTCTGGCTCGCTTTTGTATGTTTTTTCTGAAAAAACCCGTTATCTCAAAAACGGTAAAAGCGAAATAAATGAACTTACATGTCTCGACTTTTTCAGAATTACTTATTAAATATATGAAACCAAATCTGGAAAATGTTTGTTTGTTTTTGATTTTTTAAAGTTACAAACTGATTGACACAGGTGAATGCAGACTTTTTTGAGCATGTATATATATATATATATATATATATATATATATATATATATATATATATATATATATATATATATATATATATATATATATATATATATATATATATATATATATATATATATATATATATATATATATATATATATATATCATCAAAAAATTTCAGTGAAAAAATCTCAGGAACGCGCCATCCGATTGAATTGAAATTACATTGGTGCATATGCAGAATAGTGCCAGGTCTCACAAAAAGTTAATAATCTTTAACCCTTTGGCGCCGGTGGCCATTTTGGTGGTATTTTAAATATACCTATTATTCTGTCAAAAAATAACTTTTCCAAAAAAACTTTTCCACTTTTTCTTTTTGTATAATGAATTCTGAACGTTATCTAAATGTGAATATGATAATGTTTTTGAAATCTTTAACCCTATCTGTGCACTAGGCGCCTAAAATGAGATTAGGAAAATTTAAATATTTTTGAATTGCGATAACTTTTTATTTTATTATCAAATTATTATGAAACTTACAGTACACATTAATGCTGTTAAATTACACATTTCCGTAGTTTTTTATGAACGTGCTGGCAACCCTGTAGCTATTGCAGGCACTGAAAATGAAAACATTCAAACCATCGAATCTCCTAAAAAATTTCCGTTTCTTACAATTAAAACTAATTTATACACAAATCTTATACTTTGTCTACGCAGTCAAAGTAAAACTTTGGAAATTTCATGTCGGACAAGAACGGTAACCCTATTTTAATTTACCTATATTTTTGGTATCAAAAACTTCTGTTCACGGGAACTCACGAACCAATAATCAGATGCAAATGAAATTTACAGAATACATTGGACTTAAATAGGACCAGGTCTGATAGAAGCGATTTTGAATTGTGGGCAACTCTGTGCCAGTGGTGCCATCTTGAAAAATTAAAAAGTAAAAAAAACTGCTTTTTGTCCTATAAATTCTGATTCAGTTACCAGATTTTCATGAAATTGACACAGTAGCTTAACCTTACTCTAAGCCGTGTTTGGTAGATATTCAGTTGAAAAATTCGATTGGTGCTGCCAGCTATGATAATTTTTGTGTCCTTGGTTTTCAAAATTCGCTCAGGAAAATAAAACTTTTTGCCCTATAACTTCCAGTGCAGTCATGAAATCAATACGAATTTCATACCTGTAGCGAATATTAAGATGGGGAGTGGCCTTAGCACAACTTAGAACCAGACCGAAGTCCAGAACCGAGAGTGCTAAGGTCAGAAAGTAGAATGGCTAATGCCATTCAAGAGGCAAAACAAAAAAAAAGAATTGCCCCGAGAGCAGGGTGCCCTAGAAATGGCCGTGAAGGCCCCTCGTCCGCATTAGCGGAGCACCCTTTAACCAACCCCGACGGATGCTGGGGTGCCGCTTTGCTAGCTCGCTGCGGCTGGGGTGGGTTCTTTAAACAAAATGGGGTTAGTTTGCTCTCAAAGAAACGGGATGCTACGTATTATTTCATCCGTCATAATACTGTAGCCGCAAACTGGTATATAAAATACCCAGGGACCAAAAAGGGGGCATCGTTCCGTACAGGAAACCACCCATGGCTCTGCAACATGGGCTGCCTAAGCAGACCCAGTGCTCGTGACAACGCACGGAGCCAGAACATTGAAAATCTAAAACGGGAAAATGGGAAAAAGGCTACCTCTCTTTACAAGGAACCCGGGTGAGGCAGACAGCCCCGGGCCCCCGATGTAAGTGGAGCCCCGACCCCGATGGTCTGGGGTCCTCCACCCTCTGATACTGGCCATCAATATTCAAAAAATTCAAAAAAAAATCTAATCAAAAATACTAAGACCGACTGAAACTAACTGTTTGGCCAGTATCCCTCCCTATAAAGTGAAAAGCTAAAAAAAAATCACGAAAAATCACGAAGTCTACTTAATCATTTTGAGGCCAGCCAGGCCTTGCGCGGACCCTGAAAAGGAAGAGAACTTCTCGGGCTTTCGCCCAATAAGAAGGCCAGTGATTTACAGTTTTAACAGAACATTATTATTCGTAATTATTGTGGTGAGTTATGTTGTTACCATTACAGGAATATGTATTTATACTCTACTCGTTAGGCTATAATCTATAGGTAGATAAACAAAATTATTCGTAAAGGAAAATAGCTTGCGAAGAAAAATAGCGCAATATAAAGTTAGAATTCAACACACTTATAGACTGAGGTCATAACAATATATAATCTTGTCTTGGAATCGCTTTGTAGGAGAATGATAAGTATAATATATTTTATAATTCTCGATGTTAAACACCATAGCATATTTAATAATTTAAAGTTTCAAATCAACTTTAATAGCTACACTATTAAGTCCTAATATAGTTTAGTATGACTGTTGTTCATCTTGCCTAAGGCTTAGCATTCCATCACATATATTCTTTATATCACATATATCCAGATTCATTCATAAACCCTACGATCAAAGACAGCCTGGTTAGCCTATGTTTGATGAGTCGACTGATCAACATATATCGTGGTTTGGTTTTTCTTTACCCCAAAATTCAAAGCTAAGTTAGTTTCATTATGCCGGATTTCAGACATGTATTGTAAAATAAATAGATGTGAATGGAATACGTGTGTATTATTCCTCTTCTTTTACGTTCAAAACCAATTCTTTTCTACTCTTTATCTGGCTAGTTTCCTTTTACTTTTACAGATGGTTTATGTTTCCATAAATAAATAAATTCATTTCTAAGTAAACACACTTTTATACACATTTAAGTGTTTTCTATTTAATCGTTCCACCTATCTTGCTCAATTCTTAAGCATAACTATACACCATACTAACCTCCTCGCTAGCTCAAATGTGTTTGAAACAACTATTACAAGAGGCTTATAGCTTGATAACAAAATGTTGCATAGCTAAGGTCAAATAAATACATATTGAAACGAGCGAAAGAAAACGAAGCGCAATCAAGCACGAGTAACGTTGAAAAGAGAAAAAAAACAATAAGAAGTATTCCCAATACATGCTTCCAATTTGGTAAGCAAAATAAACTGCCATTCGAAGCTATAGAATGTTGGTAACTACGTGCTTCGTTGCCTTTAGTTATGCTTCTTGCTCGAAATCGCTGCATCATCTATTTCTTGTGTCTTAAATAGTATATTCGGTAAACGAGTCTAGTGATCCAATAAATACCTTAATGTATGTGTTGTTCTAAAGAAACAATGAATTCTTATAGATAATCTATACTTCCTCCTTTGAATATTTCAGCTGGTTTCATGTCTTCCAATACATGCGCTTCCAGAACTGATAAGTTTGGTTCTTCGTCAGCCCATTGAACCTGATGTGATTCTTGTGGAACCAGTCTTCGGGCGAAGGCACGTTCATCATAATTTGTCAATCAATAGTCCTAAACTCGTCCCAACATCGTTCAAAATTCGCACGACTAACCTTTACTTGTGGAGTCGCGCGAGGCGCTACGTTTCATTTCAGTAAAGCGATCTAGGTGGGCCTCCCAAAAATGCAACTGTTTTTTTTTCTAATTGAATCGACTTTTCAAAAGACTTACTGCGGCAAAGTTGATTTTATTGAAATGTTTCAGGTACCTCCTGTAATCGAATTCCCCTTGGAATTCTGCTCATCATACGACCACTGTGCGGTATCATATAGTTCCGACATCAAAGTAAACCTTTTGTCAGTTTTTTCTTGATCAAAATGCCCGAATTACATGGACTTCACAAATATCTCTGAATTATTAGCCATGCTACAGTCGATGCCCCATAACCAGAGATTATAAACTTATCATTGGTTGTTGTCTCTATCTTCACTATATTCGCGGAATTTTGAGTAATTTTCGTAAGGTAAACGAGTGAAACAAATAAAGTCGCAAGGTACCGAATGCGAATAATTTCTGGTTCAAGATACTTTCAAAATCGAAGCCACTTCTCTGCTGGGCACATGTAACATAGTCCCAATCATCACCAGTTGCGGGATATTCGAGAGAGAGTTGTACCAGACCACTTTTCACGTTTTCTAAACGAGGGAAACCAATTCGTCGAACCAACAAATAATATCACTTGAGAACGAAACTAATTTCTCAGTTCGATATCGCGTCACGAATTATTTACACGGACTCGACAAAATCTGGCAAAACTTCACGGGCGTTCCGGTTCGTTTGCACTTCCAAAGGTGTTCTCCCCAAACCTTATGTGTTTAGAATCCGTCCACCACGCGATAAACCGTGCAAATTGACATAAAATTCACGGCGGTCATCCCGAAGAGAAACCGCACTGATCCGAAATTACCAATTGGTTATGTCTCGAGATTACGAATGTATTTCTTTTCTTTGTCACAACTTTTCACCGTTAAAGCTTGCACTCTCGCTCGATTTTCGATTTCTCGCGAAATGACGGTCGGATTGAATTTTATTCGTGGGTTTGAAATAATACGGACCGAATTCTTGAAATCGTAACGTGCGTTTTTTTCTTTTAAAACCACCAAAAATCCTTATCGCGACTTTTGACAGACAGCCGGACACGATTCTTTCCTGTGTGGCACTTTAACCAACTTCCCGTGCACGCCACAAGCGGCAGCCTCTCGACCCGACCATCCACAGACTCCCATAGCCAAGCGCTGCATCCTCACAGCCCAGCCGCAGCATCGCAATTTGCCATAAACAATTTACCGTTGATACGGTAAATTAGTTTGGAAAAATGAATTTTTCGAAGCGACATCGCTTGTGTTTCGATTTGTCGAAAACAAGGTGCCGTAAGAGGGCAAGTAGAGGACTTTTGATACAATGCGTATCAAAAGTCGTTTGCCGTGAATTTTAGAAACAAAATTCAAATGGGCAAATGCTACAACACAGATCTTTCCACAAGGGCAAGTGCGTGGAAAGAGCTGAAGGATGGATGTAATATGTGAAATATAATGACGTGAACAGGTGATCCTGTCGTTTACTATCCAATCCTTTGAGAAAATCGTGAATAAGGTGAACAGAAAGAAAGGGGTAAATTTTTTAATGAGAGGAAATATCGTGAACAACGTATACTGAATCAATAAGGAAAGTATCTTTGGTAGAGGAAATGGTGAACGATGTGAACATCTCTAGA
Source organism: Nemotelus nigrinus (assembly GCA_947369275.1). Taxonomy (NCBI): domain Eukaryota; kingdom Metazoa; phylum Arthropoda; class Insecta; order Diptera; family Stratiomyidae; genus Nemotelus; species Nemotelus nigrinus. The sequence continues at coordinate 68,646,399 of OX376373.1, read as the reverse complement.
TACTTTTCCAATGGAGCAGGAGTGACACCTGAAACAGGCGCAAATGGACGATCTTCCAAATAAAATTTGGAAATACATCGTGAACTGGTGAACTCAGTGGGTCTATCACTTAGTGATGTCTTTCGCGTGAAAGACGCCCACTGATCGTCCATTTTGATCGGCCAGCTGGTAGTAAGCACCGCCGATCTTCTTAATTACCTTACTAGGTAAAAACTTCCGGTCCAGCTTTGCATTGTAGTGCGCGGCTGCGTCACTTTGCCGGAAGTTGCGCCTGTAGACCACTTCGCCAGGCTGGTATGAAACCAACCTGGAACGAAGGTTATAGGCCTTGGCATTGCGAGACTGGGCTTTGGTGGTGAGGTCGCGGATGGACTGGCGTAGGATTGCCAGGTGGTCAGGAGGTGGCAGGGTGGTCTCGGGGTCATCCAAAAGATGCAGTTGCCGCAACAGGTGGTAGGTGCGGCCATGAGTGACCATAGGTTGCCCGAAGACTGTCTGATAAGGCGAAGTTCCTATGGTTGCGTGAGGTGCTGAACGTAACGCGCAGGTTATCTCTGGGATTTTGGCGTCCCATTCCTTTTGGGCAGGATCAATATAAGAGCGTATTGCTGCCAGTATGGAACGATTAAGAAGTTCTGAGGCGTTAGCCTGAGGGGAATATACGGCGGTAAAGGTGTGTCCGACACCGAATTCCTGTAAGAAGGTTTGAAAAATAGACGACCGAAATTGTACACCATTATCTGTTACAACACTCTCCGGGACTCCAACAAGGTGAAATACCCTTCTTCTCAAGATGTCGATGACTGCTTTCGCAGTGAATTTCCGAAGCGGCTCAACGAAGGGGAATCGCGAAAGATGGTCCAGGACGATGAGCGCTCCAATGTTGCCAGACTTGGACCTAGGGTAGGGGCCGATAATGTCGATGTACAAGCGCTGGAATATGCGCTCGGGAACGGACTGCAGCGTCATTGGTGGACGAAGGGTGTGTGAAGGGGCTTTGGTGGTTTTGCATGTAAGGCATGATCCCACATAATCACGCACTTGAGCGGCCATTCGTGGCCAGAAAAACCATTGCCGTAATCGGCCGAGGGTTTTGGCCACGCCACCATGCGCACTCAAGGGTGGGTCATGAGCTCCCTTCACTAATTCTGCCGTCATTTCTGACGGCACCCACAACTTCCAGGCCAACTGGTCTTGAAGTCCGTTTCCGGTCGCATACTCAGTCCGCTTGTACACGAACCCGTCTACAACTTTTAGGTCCGGCAGTTGGTCTTGTTCTGCCTGGACTTTAGCCGCCAGCTCCGTATAGGAGGCACTTTTGAAGTGGGGCGACTCTAAGTCTAGCTCCATTGGAGCCCTCTCGCCGTCTGCCGGCGTCAACGCCTCGGCAGAGAACATGCGCGACAAGGAGTCCGGCACTACGTTTTGGCTTCCCTTTCGGTGGACAATCTTGAAGTTGAAACCTTGAAGTTTCAAGGCCCACCGGGCTAATCGTCCATTAAGGTCTGGTTGGTTCATTAGCCATTTTAGGGAAGCATGGTCGGTCACGATTTCAAATTCGTGACCTTCCACGTAGGCACGGAACTTCTTGATTGCCAACACCGCTGCCAGACATTCTTGCTCAGTGACGGTGTAATTTCGCTGAGCGGGATTCAGTTTGTGGGACATATAGGCGATGGGGGCTTCAGCTCCGTCTTCTGTGCGTTGCACCAGCACGGCACCGACTCCATGTTGACTTGCGTCACATTGGATGGAGAAGGGCTTGTTGAAATCTGGGCTGTGCAGCACTGGGGCTGAAGCAAGGCTGTGTTTCAATTGCTTGAAAGCATTTAGCCTCTCATCGGTCCACACAAACTGACTCCGCTTAGAAAGCATGTCTGTCAGTGGTGTTGACAATGACGCATATTCCCTGACGAAGCGCCGATACCAACCGCAGATTCCTAGAAATCTTCGGAGTTGCTTCGTGGTAGAGGGAAGGGGGAAATCCATAATAGATTTCACCTTGTCAGGATCAGTCTGGATAGTGCCCCCACCAACAATGTGGCCAAGGTACTTGCCGTCTCGCAAGAGGAACTTACTCTTTTCCACATTGATGGTGAGGCCAGCTTGTCTCAAATGGAAGGCGACCTGATGAAGTACCTGAAGGTGCGCGTCGAACTCGTCTGTTATCACCAACAGGTCGTCGAGGTACACGAATACCTGGTGCTTAAGTTGGGGCGGAATTACCTTATCCATTAGCCGTGACATCGTTTGGGGTGCATTACACAACCCAAACGGCATCACGACAAAATGGTAAAGGGGTCGACCGGGCACAGTGAAGGCTGTCTTCTCCTTTGACTTTTCCTCTAGAGGGATTTGCCAAAAGGCATCCTTTAAGTCAAGGCTGGAGATGAAATTTGCCTTAGGAAGTCTGCTGAGAATTCCATCAATCAGCGGCAAAGGATAGGCATCCTTCACTGTGACCGAGTTGACCTTCCGGGCATCCAGGCATAGGCGCACCTTCGAGGGCTTTACCACCAACGTTACCGGCGAAGACCATGCACTCTTTGACTCTTCGATTACGCCCAACGCTAACATCCGGTCAATTTCCTGATATAGGAGCTTTTCGACAGCTGGTGACACAGAGAAATGTCTCTGTTTTATGGGTTTCTGGTCACCAGTGTCGATTTCATGACGGATGAGCGTAGTCTTTCCCAAGCCCTCCACAGCAAACGAAGGAAAGCAAGCAATCGCAGACCGAAGTCTACGATGCTGCTCCTGTGTGAGAGGGTGGGCGCAATCGTCGAGTGCGTCGAGGCTGTTGGTGGTGTCGACCTGTGGTGGTGGCGCAAACAGGTCTGTGGCCAGGGCGAAAAGACGGACGAAGTCCACTCCCAGATAGAGATTCTGACTGAGAGTGGGTATTATCCACAGCGTCAACGTCTTGGTGAGCCCCCGGAACGTGATGTCGGCTGATACTCGGCCTACGGCTTGATGTTGTGTGCCGTCAGCTGTTTTCAACCCGAGAGAAGCTCTTTTCCAGGGAAAAGCGTTCCTCTCGAGGAAGGAGCGGGCTAGATCAGCCGCCATCACGCTCACGTTGGCTCCCGTGTCGATCAAACCCGATGTTAGTTGGCCGAACAACAGAACCTGAGCGTACGGTCGAACGTCACCTGGAGGCACGTTCAACAGAGTCGCACAATCCAATTGATAACGCCAACGACGGAACTGAGCGTAAAAACGCCTCATTCTCAACGTTGAGCGTTTAGGTGTTTTAAGGTGTTTGTGAATGGTGTCAATTTCGGAGTTAAAAATTCGGTTTCGGACCGCCGTGTATTTCCGCCATCTAATGTGGTAGGGCAGAAAAGCCAAAGGTGTAGGAGGCTCTGCCTGTAAGAGTGGGATCGATAAGGTAGTAGAGTCCCCACTCGGCTGAATACTAACATCATTGGTGGTTGGGCCCACGGAATTTGGAGACAGATCATCAGTCCTGTCTACCTGCTGGAACGGGGTGGAGCTTGCTTGCCCTGTGGGAGGCGTGAGATCTTGTTCCGCGCTCCCTGCGGACCGTTTTTTGTTTGGCAGTTCACACAATTAGGTTTATATGTGTCTGCCTTTCCGCAGCCATAACAGAATACTGTTCTGGGCTCCAAACAATCGTCGAAACGGTGTCCCACTTGCTTGCAGTTCCAGCAAGTAGGCAGGACCGTGACTGCTTCCACTCCAGGTTCATCGGTTGAATCCTCGTATTGGACTAGCGGGTATTCTTCACGTAATTCTTCTGTAGCATGTCTCCATTGGGAGGATCGGCGTCGACCTCCAAGCTCCATCTCAAAGTTCTCCGCACGGATGACGGCCTGACGGAGCAGACGAACAGAGGGAAGGTGTATTTGGAGCAGACCACGACGGATTTCTGGCAACAAATTGCGTCTAAGAATGTCAGCTAAATCCGCGTCAGCAATAGGGCGCTGTAGCCGGTCAACAATCTTGTAGACGTCCGCACTAAAATCGTCGAATGTTTCTTGAGGTCGCTGTTTCCTTCCTCGTATCTGCTCCATCAGGTCGGCATCCGTGAAGCGATCAGCGAAATGGTCGCTCAGGGCCGACTCCAAATCCCTCCAATTGAAATCACGTCTCGAATTGTAAAACCGCCAATACCAATCAGCGGCAGGTCCAATCAAAAGTAAATGCATATGCTGGCATAGAACATTAAAATTTCCGCCCAAGGTGTTCCTGGTAAGAGCTGCTACCCTGTTAATAAAGACTTCCACGGGCATGGAGGATTCACGACCCGAGAATTTTAGTCCCCACCCACCAATGATGCTTGCCACCTTATCGTGGTGGAACTGGACATTATTACCACGAGGGGTGCGAGGTGAGTAGGATCGCGGCACTGGAACAAATGATTGTGCGCGAGGGTTCAGTCTTGGCGACTCTACATTCCGAGTCCGGGACGGAAGGTTCAATTGGGCCATGCGCTCCAGCATCACACGCATGCCGTTCTGCAATTCGTTAATCTGTTGTTGAAGTCCGCTTAAATCTTGAGGCACTATAGAGCGCGCTCCTGCGGCTTCTGACGTCACATCTGAGATTGGGGACGCTTTTGATGACGGGCCAGGTGGCTGAATTAAACCTTCCGCCCCCGACTCGGCCTGCAAATCAAAGTCCCTGATTTCCACATCCTCATTGCTTCTCATGCCTCGGGTTCTTACTCCCGGCCGCTGGGTTTTGGGCCGAGCCCCTCGTGGCATAGATGCTGCAACAGTGGGGGCCTGTCTGGCTCCTAAGGGGAGACTCAGTGGTCCACGGCACAGCGGGCAATCAGTATGATTCCGAAGCCATTGCTCCAGGCACGTTTCATGAAATGTATGACCACATTTTGTGGTGTACGTAACCTGAGCAGCAGCGAATGACTGCTGGCATATGGAGCACTGAGCCTCCACTGTGGTGCCAGACAGATCCTCACTACTGTGATGCAATGGCATGTCCAATCTGTGAAAAATAATTGACAAGTGATGAAAATTCAAAGAAAATGCACGATACTCGTGACTAACGAATTAATTACGCTTATAACTAAGGAGTTGCTGCAAATTCAAATGCAACCCTGTGCACAACGAGTGTGACTAACTCTTCCAAAGAGAAAAAATCTTAACAGCTAAGGGCAAGAAAAATGCCAAAAATTCAAAAATATATATAGAATATATATATAGGTGAAAAGGAAATATATAATATATAAATATATATTTATGTGTGTGCACACCTGTGGCGTGACTAACTCTTCCAAAGAAACAATAAAGCTCTTAAAGCCAAGTGGCTAGAATTCGAATGAGAAAGATATAGATTTCAAAAGAAAAGTTTTAAACTTTCTAAGTTAGGATAAAAATTTAATATTTGTCAAAAATTTTAATTTTCAGAAATGGCCTTCTTATTAAGCGAAACCCGATCCATTCCTCCCCAATTCAGGTCCGCTGGCTGGCTGGCTTTTGATGTTAAAAAAAACGCGAGAAATTGAAATTCTAATTATGAAATGTTAGACTGGAACAGTGTGAAAAATATTAAAAATTGTCAAAGTAAAGTGGATGTGTGATTGTGAAAGTATTGAAATTTTATACGATTGAAATTTGTAAGTAAAAACTTTAACTCGGGTCGGCTCCTGAAGGGTACCGCCCATTATGGGGGACTGTTTACCCACCCGAAATTCCTCGAAAAGAGAGGAGCAAGGGACCAAAAACAACTATGTTGCTGCTTGACTCAACCTCAGCAAATGGTTCAAGCTTGGCCAAGCTGCAGGGACGTGTAGGCGGCGCCACGCCAACCCCACGTAATCCACTACAGCCTGAACCAAACCCAAGCCAAGAGCCGAAGCTGGGTCAAGACAACAAGGATATAAAAATTTGGGACAGCTTCCCAACATAAAGTGGGGCAGGGGCCCTTCGGTTGACCGGGACAGGAGCGGCGGTAAACCACCACAACCTGTTATCCGCGGCCAACCTCCAGGTTGCACCCAGAGTCAAAAAACTCAATAGGACGAACACAACGAGAAGCTGCCCAAGAGGTAAACTAACTAGGAATTGAATTTAACCGGATAGGACTGGGAAGGATGTTTGCGGCTAGTAAGGAAAGAGCGAGCGATGCAGGTCTTAATCCAAGGGGTTTGTTCTCTCGAACGAGTATATCGAATCGCAGAGGAGGCGATTCTAAGACCTGCTAGTGAGAATGGAATTATTAGGATTTAAGACGTAAAGTCTTAAGGGGAGTATGAGTCGAAACTCATAACTATTTTCTCACTGTGGTGTGGGTTGCCCAAAACAAGTTTCGGGCCCCACGTTGGGCGCCATTTGTAGCGAATATTAAGATGGGGAGTGGCCTTAGCACAACTTAGAACCAGACCGAAGTCCAGAACCGAGAGTGCTAAGGTCAGAAAGTAGAATGGCTAATGCCATTCAAGAGGCAAAACAAAAAAAAAGAATTGCCCCGAGAGCAGGGTGCCCTAGAAATGGCCGTGAAGGCCCCTCGTCCGCATTAGCGGAGCACCCTTTAACCAACCCCGACGGATGCTGGGGTGCCGCTTTGCTAGCTCGCTGCGGCTGGGGTGGGTTCTTTAAACAAAATGGGGTTAGTTTGCTCTCAAAGAAACGGGATGCTACGTATTATTTCATCCGTCATAATACTGTAGCCGCAAACTGGTATATAAAATACCCAGGGACCAAAAAGGGGGCATCGTTCCGTACAGGAAACCACCCATGGCTCTGCAACATGGGCTGCCTAAGCAGACCCAGTGCTCGTGACAACGCACGGAGCCAGAACATTGAAAATCTAAAACGGGAAAATGGGAAAAAGGCTACCTCTCTTTACAAGGAACCCGGGTGAGGCAGACAGCCCCGGGCCCCCGATGTAAGTGGAGCCCCGACCCCGATGGTCTGGGGTCCTCCACCCTCTGATACTGGCCATCAATATTCAAAAAATTCAAAAAAAAATCTAATCAAAAATACTAAGACCGACTGAAACTAACTGTTTGGCCAGTATCCCTCCCTATAAAGTGAAAAGCTAAAAAAAAATCACGAAAAATCACGAAGTCTACTTAATCATTTTGAGGCCAGCCAGGCCTTGCGCGGACCCTGAAAAGGAAGAGAACTTCTCGGGCTTTCGCCCAATAAGAAGGCCAGTGATTTACAGTTTTAACAGAACATTATTATTCGTAATTATTGTGGTGAGTTATGTTGTTACCATTACAGGAATATGTATTTATACTCTACTCGTTAGGCTATAATCTATAGGTAGATAAACAAAATTATTCGTAAAGGAAAATAGCTTGCGAAGAAAAATAGCGCAATATAAAGTTAGAATTCAACACACTTATAGACTGAGGTCATAACAATATATAATCTTGTCTTGGAATCGCTTTGTAGGAGAATGATAAGTATAATATATTTTATAATTCTCGATGTTAAACACCATAGCATATTTAATAATTTAAAGTTTCAAATCAACTTTAATAGCTACACTATTAAGTCCTAATATAGTTTAGTATGACTGTTGTTCATCTTGCCTAAGGCTTAGCATTCCATCACATATATTCTTTATATCACATATATCCAGATTCATTCATAAACCCTACGATCAAAGACAGCCTGGTTAGCCTATGTTTGATGAGTCGACTGATCAACATATATCGTGGTTTGGTTTTTCTTTACCCCAAAATTCAAAGCTAAGTTAGTTTCATTATGCCGGATTTCAGACATGTATTGTAAAATAAATAGATGTGAATGGAATACGTGTGTATTATTCCTCTTCTTTTACGTTCAAAACCAATTCTTTTCTACTCTTTATCTGGCTAGTTTCCTTTTACTTTTACAGATGGTTTATGTTTCCATAAATAAATAAATTCATTTCTAAGTAAACACACTTTTATACACATTTAAGTGTTTTCTATTTAATCGTTCCACCTATCTTGCTCAATTCTTAAGCATAACTATACACCATACTAACCTCCTCGCTAGCTCAAATGTGTTTGAAACAACTATTACAAGAGGCTTATAGCTTGATAACAAAATGTTGCATAGCTAAGGTCAAATAAATACATATTGAAACGAGCGAAAGAAAACGAAGCGCAATCAAGCACGAGTAACGTTGAAAAGAGAAAAAAAACAATAAGAAGTATTCCCAATACATGCTTCCAATTTGGTAAGCAAAATAAACTGCCATTCGAAGCTATAGAATGTTGGTAACTACGTGCTTCGTTGCCTTTAGTTATGCTTCTTGCTCGAAATCGCTGCATCATCTATTTCTTGTGTCTTAAATAGTATATTCGGTAAACGAGTCTAGTGATCCAATAAATACCTTAATGTATGTGTTGTTCTAAAGAAACAATGAATTCTTATAGATAATCTATACTTCCTCCTTTGAATATTTCAGCTGGTTTCATGTCTTCCAATACATGCGCTTCCAGAACTGATAAGTTTGGTTCTTCGTCAGCCCATTGAACCTGATGTGATTCTTGTGGAACCAGTCTTCGGGCGAAGGCACGTTCATCATAATTTGTCAATCAATAGTCCTAAACTCGTCCCAACATCGTTCAAAATTCGCACGACTAACCTTTACTTGTGGAGTCGCGCGAGGCGCTACGTTTCATTTCAGTAAAGCGATCTAGGTGGGCCTCCCAAAAATGCAACTGTTTTTTTTTCTAATTGAATCGACTTTTCAAAAGACTTACTGCGGCAAAGTTGATTTTATTGAAATGTTTCAGGTACCTCCTGTAATCGAATTCCCCTTGGAATTCTGCTCATCATACGACCACTGTGCGGTATCATATAGTTCCGACATCAAAGTAAACCTTTTGTCAGTTTTTTCTTGATCAAAATGCCCGAATTACATGGACTTCACAAATATCTCTGAATTATTAGCCATGCTACAGTCGATGCCCCATAACCAGAGATTATAAACTTATCATTGGTTGTTGTCTCTATCTTCACTATATTCGCGGAATTTTGAGTAATTTTCGTAAGGTAAACGAGTGAAACAAATAAAGTCGCAAGGTACCGAATGCGAATAATTTCTGGTTCAAGATACTTTCAAAATCGAAGCCACTTCTCTGCTGGGCACATGTAACATAGTCCCAATCATCACCAGTTGCGGGATATTCGAGAGAGAGTTGTACCAGACCACTTTTCACGTTTTCTAAACGAGGGAAACCAATTCGTCGAACCAAAAAATAATATCACTTGAGAACGAAACTAATTTCTCAGTTCGATATCGCGTCACGAATTATTTACACGGACTCGACAAAATCTGGCAAAACTTCACGGGCGTTCCGGTTCGTTTGCACTTCCAAAGGTGTTCTCCCCAAACCTTATGTGTTTAGAATCCGTCCACCACGCGATAAACCGTGCAAATTGACATAAAATTCACGGCGGTCATCCCGAAGAGAAACCGCACTGATCCGAAATTACCAATTGGTTATGTCTCGAGATTACGAATGTATTTCTTTTCTTTGTCACAACTTTTCACCGTTAAAGCTTGCACTCTCGCTCGATTTTCGATTTCTCGCGAAATGACGGTCGGATTGAATTTTATTCGTGGGTTTGAAATAATACGGACCGAATTCTTGAAATCGTAACGTGCGTTTTATTCTTTTAAAACCACCAAAAATCCTTATCGCGACTTTTGACAGACAGCCGGACACGATTCTTTCCTGTGTGGCACTTTAACCAACTTCCCGTGCACGCCACAAGCGGCAGCCTCTCGACCCGACCATCCACAGACTCCCATAGCCAAGCGCTGCATCCTCACAGCCCAGCCGCAGCATCGCAATTTGCCATAAACAATTTACCGTTGATACGGTAAATTAGTTTGGAAAAATGAATTTTTCGAAGCGACATCGCTTGTGTTTCGATTTGTCGAAAACAAGGTGCCGTAAGAGGGCAAGTAGAGGACTTTTGATACAATGCGTATCAAAAGTCGTTTGCCGTGAATTTTAGAAACAAAATTCAAATGGGCAAATGCTACATACCATTAATGGAACCTACTATAGACATTATTCAGACTGAATCTGGTTGAAAAGCCATGATAGGGTTGCCAGCTATTGTTGGTTTTGTGTTTATTTGCAATATCTTTATTAAGGGATTTTATCGTAAAATTTTCAAATGGTAATGATATTGTAGCGACAGTCAACAGCAAATATTAAGTTTTTGATTATTTGAAAAATTTTGCGGCTGGTAACCTTAAATTTCTTTATACTCCTTTAACTTCGAACGCAGTCATTGGATCGAGCCGAAATTCGCAGGGTAGGTTGATTTAAACGTGAGGCAGATGTGATAAATTTTTGATTTTGATACTGGCAAAAGGTTGCCAGCACGAGTCGGTAGTTTTTTTTTTATATCAATTAATGTTTACAGTTAGTATTCATACCGGTAACATTTACAATGAAAATAAATAACCAATGTTTCAATTCCCAAAGTTCTGCAAATTTTTGGGATTAAAGTGCTGCAGGCACTGAGCATTTTCTTCATTGATGTTGTATGAGATGCTGCTTTGAAAATTTTTGTGAAATAAGCAACTGATAGCGAATATAATTAACAAGTGTTTTGCTCTCATAAACTTTGAAATTCATGCCAGTGGTAATATCTGAAACCTTTCCACCATATGAGTTATAAGACCAAAGTAAAACGTGGCGTTTGAAACAGTTTGGCTGTAATTAGAAGCTCGTGTGGTAGAATATGCACTCAAAATCTGCACAATTCTCCTACTGTTCTTCGAACATTAGTGCTTCTAGCGGTTCAGATACGCTAGAGTTATTTTTTCATTACTTCAGATTATCACTAATTACTTTTTTCCTTGGCTAACTTTTTTATTACCTTTCAGCTGCATTTTGACTCCTTTCTTCGCAGTGAGCGTTCATGCCCTCTCCTTTCTGTCTCTAGTTAGTGACATTTGTTTATCGCTTTCTCGTAGATCTGCTACTTTAGGATCCTAGTGCTCGTAGGTTTAAGTTGACATAATTTTCTCCCTTGTCTAGAAATTCTAAGATATGTTGGAGTATTTCTCGATTGTGTCGAACAGTTTGGAGGACTTGTCGTGTATACACTTGTCTATGGTCCCTTTGAACCGCAGCTCTAATGTGTCTGCAAAATTTTCGGACTTTCTCTCGTTGTCATATTTGGCCATGTACTAGTATAGCGAGTTTATTCTTCTGACTGAAATATTTCGTCAATAACCCAAAATGGTTGTGTCCTAGTTTCATACTCTGTAAGAAGTTTTCCCGCTGCTCGTTCCTGAACAGTGAGATCTGTTAACTGATGTGATTTGTGAGTCGGGTCACTTTGCGTTTTGAGTTAGGGTCGCTCTTCTCCTGACTCGGTTTCTTTTTTTTTGGAACAGCTCTTTTATGTCCTTTGGGTGCTCGTAGGGACTATAGCCCTCTATCGAAGTTTTCGTGGTGAATTGTTCCTTCATTTGGATTATTTTCGCTTATGGAATTTCAATAGCTCTATCGATGTCGCCGGTGGTTTCAAGTGATTGCTGGTGAATCTCGGTCAGCATTGCGCTTTGCGTACCAGCTGGTTTTGGTTTTAAATTTCAGTGGATCAGGCATCTTCTATTAGAAAGAGTACTGGGTTATAGTCGGATGAGAGTTCATCCAGTACTGTGGTCCGTATATTTGTGGAAATCGAAAAAATACATGTGTCTAGAGCATAGTTGTTGGTTAATCCGAAATGGGTAAACCTGTTTATCCATGACAAACTGTTTGAGCACTTTCTCCGCTCTGTTACTACTCCTGTTACCCCAAAGTCGGTGGTGGGCGTTTAGAGCTCCTGCTATAATGGTCGTCCCTGTTCAAATAGTTTAGAGAGATCTTGCTGAAATTAAGTGAGCTTGGGGGTTTGTTAATAGAAATTACCACGAACTCAAAAGACTAAGTGTGTACTTTGATTGCTGTTGCCTCTAGTTGGTCTGATGGTTGCTGATATTTCTTCTTACACCTAAAAAAAATATGTTTCCGAGAATCAAAGAAAATATTTACTTGTTTACGAGATGTGATATCTTCCACAAATCAATTAAATTTTTATTTGATGTCAGTAATTTGTATAAATACTATGTAAAAATTTCTTACATTCAACGGAATACAATTTTTATTTAGGATGCAGCAGATGAAATGGCCGATTTAATAACAAATTTTTAAGCAGCTGTAACTTTTTATAAAGACAATTTATTTAATCAAAATAGGTACCAATAGATGCAACACACTTTTCTCAACGAGATACAAGTACATTTATTCCAGTTTTGTAGAAGTCGAGTTTCTGGTTCGAAGAAACTCCTCGAAGGTATTTTCGGCAGGAGCTTCATTAGTAAATCTTTTTCCTGCCAAAAAGTGATCCAAATGTTTAAAGAAATAGTGATCTGTTGGTGAGAGGTCTGGTGAATATGGAGGGTGGAGAAGAGTCTCATAGCACAACTCGTTTAATTTTTGGACCGTTGTTCTCGATACATGAGATCGTGCGTTATCATGAAGCAGTATCACTCCATTCCTGTTGACAATCCTAGGTCGTTTGACTATCAATTTCTGATGCGTTTCACCCAGCTGAGCACAGTATTTCTCAGCATTGACGGTTTCGGCAGGTTGCAGGAACGAATAGTGGATAGCTCTAGCTACAGACCACCAAACAGTTACCATTATTTTCTTTGGATGAAGGATTGGTTTCGGCATGTGTCTTGGCGCTTCATCGGCATCTAGCCATTGGGCCGATGAACGACGATTATCGTAAAAAATCCACTTTTCATTGCAGGTCACGATTCGGTGCAAGAACGGTTCCTTTTTGTTGCGGGAGAGAAGAGAACTTGAAATCTCCATTCGACACGTTATGTTTTGCTCGGTAAGATCATGCGGAACCCATTTGTCAAGTTTATTCAATCTTCCAAGTTGTTGCAAATCGCGGCAAACTGTCGAATTGTGTACGCCTAATTTCTCGGCAAGATCCCTTATGGTTTCGCGGTGGTCAGACTCCACTAATGCACGCAGCTCGTCGTTATCGATCGATGGTCCTGGGGGCCCACGTGGCTCACTTCCAAGGTCCATATCTCCAAATCGAAATTTTTCGAACCACCGCCGAGTGGTTCGATCGCTAACTGTATCAGGCCCAAATGCGCTGTTGATATTCCTTGTTGCATCCGTTGCATCGTGCTCTAATTTAAATTCATATAATAGAAGTAGTCGTTTTTGATTTACTTCGATGTTCACTTTCTCTTTTTATTTTTACGATTACTATGAAGTGCAAAACAAAAATGACTCCATAAACCAAAGTAGCAGTATTTATACTTTAATATGTCATATCGTTTGCGCCGCCTTGTGCCAACATAATACACTAAAATTGCAACCAACTTTATGTCATTACTAAATCGGCCATTTCATCTGCAGGAACCTAATACTTTACCTTATTTCAAGCAAGTTATTTGCCTCAAATCTTGTAAATGATGTCTATAAATTTAGTAAATTATGTCTTACTTTGTTTGTCTTGAGTTATCCTAACTCCATTGATTAAGTGTCACATTATAGCTTTAAGTGGCGACTAGGCATAAATAATACTAGCGCTTCAGAAAATAAGAAAAAAATGTGGCACTTAAAAAAAGAATAACGGAATGATTGATATCGGCTTCTCCCATTTTATTACTTACTTTTTATTTTTTTCACTCCCTTCAAAGTAAGCCACTCTTTTGATATGAAGGGAACGAGAGTTTTTGCGTGGCAACGACATGCGATGCTTTCAAGCGGTCCCTCATCTAAGTAGTAACCGTGCCCAACACAGCTTAACTTCGGTGATCGTACGTGAACCGATTTATTTAAATTTTATTTTATTTTATTAATTCACCAAACAAGGTACAAAATCTTATATAAAATAATAAAATAAAAATAAAATGGAAAAGTAAAGTGAAGTAAAAAGTAAAAACAAACAAGTTAAATAAGTAACAAACAAATGAAAAAAGTAACAAAAAGATTAATAAATAACAATCAATAAATAAAAACATTGACATATAAGCTATGGCTTAAGGTTTAGGGGTATGGATGGCATGCAAAAGAGAGGATTTGAAGGATGATTTGGAAATCGTAGGGGAATATAAGTGACTTATGCTGTTGAATATTCTGCAGCATCTATTTATAGGCTCATTTGCTGCATATGTCGTCGAATGTGAATATTCTTTAAGGAAACGATTGGACCTGGTGTTCCTCACAGGGATATTTATCGAAATTTTACTATTCAGGAATTCTACATTAATAGTACTTCTAATGACGTCGAATATGAAGCAGGCCGATATCATTATTCTTCTGGAGGCTAGTGTCGATAGGTTTAAATGACCCAGTCGAAACTCATAAGGGGGTAAGCTATTAAAATCATAAGGGTTGTACAGTTCTCTTAAGGCGAAGAGCAAAAATTGCTTTTGTAGTGACTCGAGTCTGTCACTGTGGGTTTCAAAAGCGGGATTCCAGCTAATGCAAGCGTATTCGAGAATAGGACGTACAAGTGAAGTGTATAAGGATCTTGTGACCCACAGACTACGGAATTCTTTGGCACGTCTTTTGATGAAACCTAGCTGTTTGTTCGCACGAGAAAGCATTTTATCAAAGTGTAAGGTGAAGCGGAGTTTTTCATCTAAGATAACACCGAGGTCAGCAATGTTATCAACTCGGGTCAGCATATTATTGCCGAGAAAGTACGTATTGTGTGTGACCGTGCATTTCCTGGAAAAACTAATAACTTGGCATTTGCTGATATTGAGAGAGAGCTTGTTTATATTGCACCACTGATCAAGTGAATTAAGCTTGGATTGGAGAAAGGGGGCATCCGATTTCGATTCAATAGTCTGATAAAGTTTGAGATCGTCTGCATAGAGTAAATGAGGTATGCCTGCTAGGACGTCAGATAAGTCAGAAATAAATATATTAAAAAGAAGTGGGCCAAGATGGCTACCTTGGGGTACACCAGAGGTAGCACTAACGTTTTTCGATAAAAATCCTTGAAATTTTACACATTGTGTGCGATCGCGAAGGTAGGAGGTCAGCCAGCTGAGTAAAGACCCGGTAATACCAAATTTCTGAAGCTTTAGAATCAAGGTAGAATGGTCAACTCTGTCAAACGCCTTACTGAAGTCAGTGTAGACAGCGTCAATTTGGTATCCTTTTTCCATTTTGCATAGAACGTCAGAGATTAGAATTGTCAAATTCGTGGTAGTTGAGCGACCTTTTCTAAAGCCATGTTGTTGCTCGTTCAAACGGGAATCAACAAGCGGAGAAAGTTTATCGTATACCACCTTTTCGAAAAGTTTCGGAATCGAAGACAAAATGGCAATGCCCCTATAATTTCGGATACAGCGTCGATCACCATTTTTGAATATGGGTGTGACATACGAAAGCTTCCAACAGAATGGGAAAATTCCCGACGAAAGTGATCTGTTAAAGAAAATATGCAAGGGATCTATAAGCTGCTCTACACACTTGCGCAAGAAGATTGGAGGAAAAAAATCAGGCCCAGGGCCTTTGTTGCAGTCGAGATCCAAAATAGCTTTACGTATTTCATCACGGGAAATTTCTAAATGGTTCACAAAAGCTGTTGAAGCTGAATCAGCGGAAGAAAGGTGTGAGTTTGATGGGTCTGGTGCATTGAAAATTTCTTGGAAACTATCAGCAAATAGGTCACATATCTCTTTAGGAGAGGAAGACGTTATATTATTAAGAAACATGGACGATGGATAGCCAGTAGTTTTTCGCTTCACATTAACAAAATCAAAGAATTTTTTCGGGTCGCGGACTATATTTTCGCCGGTTGTTCTAATGTAAGTGTCATAAGCCTCATGAGACTTTGCTAAAAATTGCTTAGCAACTTCATTATATTCTTCCTGAATAGCAGGAATAACATCGGTATTTTCTTTAATAAGCTTATAAAGTTTGTTCCTACGATTTCGCATATGCCTAAGGTCCCTATCAAGCCATGGCTCAGACAATTTATTCTTTTTTTTTATCTTTGGAACATATCTTTCAACGGCGTCAAATATTTTGTTGTAAAAAGAGGAAATGGCTGTCTCGAGATCTTGTGTTGAGAGAGTAGTCGACCAATCAGTAGTATCAAGAACATGTTTAATGCTTTCATAATCAGCATTACGGAAGTCAAATACAATTGAGTTATTGTAAGTTTTCAAGCAAGTGGAATCTGGAGTGGAAAGTTCAACTGACAGTGCTGTATGGTGTAAACTATTGCAAAAAAGATGCTCTGCGTCATTAGTTGGACTAACCACTACTTCGTCATAAGCATTTGTGAAAACAAGATCTAACCAATTACCATTTTGGTTAGGAGTTTGGGAAACCTGCTGCAAATCATTACCATAAAAGGCACTCGCAAGATTGAAATCGTTGGTGTCTACAAGGTTTACGGGGAGAAGGTAAGAGTCATTTTCATCCGGAACAAAGCAAAGATTCGGACGATTGAAGTCACCCAAAACTATTATTTTATCTTTTTCGCTAAGTGATGTTGCTTATGAAGATATTGTGTCACAAAAATTGCTGTAGATGGACTCGTCAGATCTAGGGGGGATGTAGACAACAGCGATGTAAATTGAGTTGTTATTAGTGGAGATCCGAACAATTATACATTGGAAGAAAACATTTGGAGTGGTATCTACAAGCTCACTTGAAAGTGTGCTGCTAACAGCAAGTAAGACACCACCTCCTCGCGACTGACCCGTAGAACAATAATCACGGTCGCTTCTTTAAAATCAAATTTATGACAACATTTCCTTGAAACCATACCAAATTTTATTCAGGGCAAGTTCAATATCAGTTCTTTGAAATAAAGAAATTCCTTTCTTTGGATTGAGTAAATATTTCTTTGGTGCAGAATCATTACCAATTTTCTTTGATAATGTGTTCATTTTTCCTCAAAAAATTGAAGTATTTTTTCTGAGTGTACGAGGCTAGCGGTGCCTCCTCCTCCTCTGCCAGAGAGTCTATTATCATATGTATAAAAGTGATAGTTAAGAAAACGGAGATGATCTCCAAGCTTAAGGAATGTTTCTTGAATGAGAACTATGTCGCCGCAGTTTACGCACTTAGCCTTTTCGTCTTTCTATTTGGTGCATTCAGAGTGGTGCTGGAGAATTTGACGCATCTGGCTTGTACGCGGCAGTTGTTTGTTGCATAGCCAAATTGTTGGTAATTATGACACCGCGAGTGTCCACCACGTGGTTTTTGTTTTTCTACCTTGCATGTGAGGCGTCATACTGCTTTGATATTGTATACGTCCGTATCTTGCCTAGAAAGAAGGACTTTAACTAATTTAGAGGAGCCGTTCCTCAGGAAAAAACATCTTGATTAGGTGGAACTCTTGATCTTTAAGATCTTCTTTGATTTCAGCTGGAGTGAGCCCGTGTAGACTCTCAATGATGATGTTTAGATTCTTTTCTTCGGGTAGAAAATAGTTCTAAAATTCAATTTTTTCTGCCGTCAGCAATTCAGTGTATAACCTGGATACCCAGGTTTACTTTCTTGGCAGTCTCATAACCAATATCCAGCTTTCGTTAATTGGAGCCACTTCTCCCGCTGCTGAATAATTATTGGCAGAATCGATGTTGTCGCACATGTGCCCTTTTTAAGCTGAATCGTTGTGGGTTTCTCTTGAGCATCCGTTTTGCTCGTTTGTTTGCTGCTACGAGGACGGTTGGTTTCGTCAAGGCCACAGGTATTGATGTTTTCGGCGTTGGAGAAACGGGTAACTTTCTCACAAAATACTTACCCGCTTAAGTCTCGGCCTCAGTTGGCGTGCTTTCACTTTCGCGTGGTTTTTGATGCGGTGCTGGTTGGCTTCTGCTTGCGTTTTCGATGGCGGCGGGCTGTTCGCTTCCAAAAGTTGATGCATTAACTCCTGACTTGGTCGGAACAGCTCGACGTTCTGCTTCCTCTGCACCGACAATTCTTTCTGGTCCTCTTTAAGTTGCTGCAGGATCTCTGCCATCTGTTGGTTTATTTGAATTATCTCAGTCGTAAGTTCAGATATGGTACTATTGTTCTCTCTTAATTATTCCTCAAGCTCAGATATGGTATTATCCTTCTCTTGAAAAACATGGTATGATCGCTACAAATGTATTTTCTGCATTTCCACTTTGATTTCTTTCCTCCCAATTTAGGTGCAGTCAGTGATGAACATAGAGAGCGATTTCATCAAGATATAGGGATTATTGGAAAGCGGTATCAAAGAAAATGAACTCGTACCATGCTAAAAGATTATTCTTGGAAATGTTTACATGATAATCCAAACTACAATTATAATAGAACATTTAAAAAATACAATGTCATGTAAATAAAAGATAAAGTTAAAGTAATATTTAACAGGTTTTTTGAAAAAAATTTTTTTTTGTGTTTCTCATAGCCTAGTTTTAAGATTCGGATTGTAAAAATATGGTTTCGTCACAGAGCATAAAAAGTACCATAATAGTTGACCAGTATAATCGATAAAGAATTGCGTTTTATAAAAAGGAAGAATATGACACACACTAGAGCTGCCTGTATGCTCGTGGAGGGCTTCACAGTAGGGCAAAAAATCAAGCCCGTCAACATCGGTTTTATGAGCCTTACTGAAAGGAATTCGCAAACATCAGCCTTATAAATGTTCGGGGGCATACGGACGTGGCTCACTTCCAAGGTCCATATCTCCAAATCGAAATTTTTCGAACCACCGCCGAGTGGTTCGATCGCTAACTGTATCAGGCCCAAATGCGCTGTTGATATTCCTTGTTGCATCCGTTGCATCGTGCTCTAATTTAAATTCATATAATAGAAGTAGTCGTTTTTGATTTACTTCGATGTTCACTTTCTCTTTTTATTTTTACGATTACTATGAAGTGCAAAACAAAAATGACTCCATAAACCAAAGTAGCAGTATTTATACTTTAATATGTCATATCGTTTGCGCCGCCTTGTGCCAACATAATACACTAAAATTGCAACCAACTTTATGTCATTACTAAATCGGCCATTTCATCTGCAGGAACCTAATACTTTACCTTATTTCAAGCAAGTTATTTGCCTCAAATCTTGTAAATGATGTCTATAAATTTAGTAAATTATGTCTTACTTTGTTTGTCTTGAGTTATCCTAACTCCATTGATTAAGTGTCACATTATAGCTTTAAGTGGCGACTAGGCATAAATAATACTAGCGCTTCAGAAAATAAGAAAAAAATGTGGCACTTAAAAAAAGAATAACGGAATGATTGATATCGGCTTCTCCCATTTTATTACTTACTTTTTATTTTTTTCACTCCCTTCAAAGTAAGCCACTCTTTTGATATGAAGGGAACGAGAGTTTTTGCGTGGCAACGACATGCGATGCTTTCAAGCGGTCCCTCATCTAAGTAGTAACCGTGCCCAACACAGCTTAACTTCGGTGATCGTACGTGAACCGATTTATTTAAATTTTATTTTATTTTATTAATTCACCAAACAAGGTACAAAATCTTATATAAAATAATAAAATAAAAATAAAATGGAAAAGTAAAGTGAAGTAAAAAGTAAAAACAAACAAGTTAAATAAGTAACAAACAAATGAAAAAAGTAACAAAAAGATTAATAAATAACAATCAATAAATAAAAACATTGACATATAAGCTATGGCTTAAGGTTTAGGGGTATGGATGGCATGCAAAAGAAAGGATTTGAAGGATGATTTGGAAATCGTAGGGGAATATAAGTGACTTATGCTGTTGAATATTCTGCAGCATCTATTTATAGGCTCATTTGCTGCATATGTCGTCGAATGTGAATATTCTTTAAGGAAACGATTGGACCTGGTGTTCCTCACAGGGATATTTATCGAAATTTTACTATTCAGGAATTCTACATTAATAGTACTTCTAATGACGTCGAATATGAAGCAGGCCGATATCATTATTCTTCTGGAGGCTAGTGTCGATAGGTTTAAATGACCCAGTCGAAACTCATAAGGGGGTAAGCTATTAAAATCATAAGGGATGTACAGTTCTCTTAAGGCGAAGAGCAAAAATTGCTTTTGTAGTGACTCGAGTCTGTCACTGTGGGTTTCAAAAGCGGGATTCCAGCTAATGCAAGCGTATTCGAGAATAGGACGTACAAGTGAAGTGTATAAGGATCTTGTGACCCACAGACTACGGAATTCTTTGGCACGTCTTTTGATGAAACCTAGCTGTTTGTTCGCACGAGAAAGCATTTTATCAAAGTGTAAGGTGAAGCGGAGTTTTTCATCTAAGATAACACCGAGGTCAGCAATGTTATCAACTCGGGTCAGCATATTATTGCCGAGAAAGTACGTATTGTGTGTGACCGTGCATTTCCTGGAAAAACTAATAACTTGGCATTTGCTGATATTGAGAGAGCTTGTTTATATTGCACCACTGATCAAGTGAATTAAGCTTGGATTGGAGAAAGGGGGCATCCGATTTCGATTCAATAGTCTGATAAAGTTTGAGATCGTCTGCATAGAGTAAATGAGGTATGCCTGCTAGGACGTCAGATAAGTCAGAAATAAATATATTAAAAAGAAGTGGGCCAAGATGGCTACCTTGGGGTACACCAGAGGTAGCACTAACGTTTTTCGATAAAAATCCTTGAAATTTTACACATTGTGTGCGATCGCGAAGGTAGGAGGTCAGCCAGCTGAGTAAAGACCCGGTAATACCAAATTTCTGAAGCTTTAGAATCAAGGTAGAATGGTCAACTCTGTCAAACGCCTTACTGTAGTCAGTGTAGACTGCGTCAATTTGGTATCCTTTTTCCATTTTGCATAGAACGTCAGAGATTAGAATTGTCAAATTCGTGGTAGTTGAGCGACCTTTTCTAAAGCCATGTTGTTGCTCGTTCAAACGGGAATCAACAAGCGGAGAAAGTTTATCGTATACCACCTTTTCGAAAAGTTTCGGAATCGAAGACAAAATGGCAATGCCCCTATAATTTCGGATACAGCGTCGATCACCATTTTTGAATATGGGTGTGACATACGAAAGCTTCCAACAGAATGGGAAAATTCCCGACGAAAGTGATCTGTTAAAGAAAATATGCAAGGGATCTATAAGCTGCTCTACACACTTGCGCAAGAAGATTGGAGGAAAAAAATCAGGCCCAGGGCCTTTGTTGCAGTCGAGATCCAAAATAGCTTTACGTATTTCATCACGGGAAATTTCTAAATGGTTCACAAAAGCTGTTGAAGCTGAATCAGCGGAAGAAAGGTGTGAGTTTGATGGGTCTGGTGCATTGAAAATTTCTTGGAAACTATCAGCAAATAGGTCACATATCTCTTTAGGAGAGGAAGACGTTATATTATTAAGAAACATGGACGATGGATAGCCAGTAGTTTTTCGCTTCACATTAACAAAATCAAAGAATTTTTTCGGGTCGCGGACTATATTTTCGCCGGTTGTTCTAATGTAAGTGTCATAAGCCTCATGAGACTTTGCTAAAAATTGCTTAGCAACTTCATTATATTCTTCCTGAATAGCAGGAATAACATCGGTATTTTCTTTAATAAGCTTATAAAGTTTGTTCCTACGATTTCGCATATGCCTAAGGTCCCTATCAAGCCATGGCTCAGACAATTTATTCTTTTTTTTTATCTTTGGAACATATCTTTCAACGGCGTCAAATATTTTGTTGTAAAAAGAGGAAATGGCTGTCTCGAGATCTTGTGTTGAGAGAGTAGTCGACCAATCAGTAGTATCAAGAACATGTTTAATGCTTTCATAATCAGCATTACGGAAGTCAAATACAATTGAGTTATTGTAAGTTTTCAAGCAAGTGGAATCTGGAGTGGAAAGTTCAACTGACAGTGCTGTATGGTGTAAACTATTGCAAAAAAGATGCTCTGCGTCATTAGTTGGACTAACCACTACTTCGTCATAAGCATTTGTGAAAACAAGATCTAACCAATTACCATTTTGGTTAGGAGTTTGGGAAACCTGCTGCAAATCATTACCATAAAAGGCACTCGCAAGATTGAAATCGTTGGTGTCTACAAGGTTTACGGGGAGAAGGTAAGAGTCATTTTCATCCGGAACAAAGCAAAGATTCGGACGATTGAAGTCACCCAAAACTATTATTTTATCTTTTTCGCTAAGTGATGTTGCTTATGAAGATATTGTGTCACAAAAATTGCTGTAGATGGACTCGTCAGATCTAGGGGGGATGTAGACAACAGCGATGTAAATTGAGTTGTTATTAGTGGAGATCCGAACAATTATACATTGGAAGAAAACATTTGGAGTGGTATCTACAAGCTCACTTGAAAGTGTGCTGCTAACAGCAAGTAAGACACCACCTCCTCGCGACTGACCCGTAGAACAATAATCACGGTCGCTTCTTTAAAATCAAATTTATGACAACATTTCCTTGAAACCATACCAAATTTTATTCAGGGCAAGTTCAATATCAGTTCTTTGAAATAAAGAAATTCCTTTCTTTGGATTGAGTAAATATTTCTTTGGTGCAGAATCATTACCAATTTTCTTTGATAATGTGTTCATTTTTCCTCAAAAAATTGAAGTATTTTTTCTGAGTGTACGAGGCTAGCGGTGCCTCCTCCTCCTCTGCCAGAGAGTCTATTATCATATGTATAAAAGTGATAGTTAAGAAAACGGAGATGATCTCCAAGCTTAAGGAATGTTTCTTGAATGAGAACTATGTCGCCGCAGTTTACGCACTTAGCCTTTTCGTCTTTCTATTTGGTGCATTCAGAGTGGTGCTGGAGAATTTGACGCATCTGGCTTGTACGCGGCAGTTGTTTGTTGCATAGCCAAATTGTTGGTAATTATGACACCGCGAGTGTCCACCACGTGGTTTTTGTTTTTCTACCTTGCATGTGAGGCGTCATACTGCTTTGATATTGTATACGTCCGTATCTTGCCTAGAAAGAAGGACTTTAACTAATTTAGAGGAGCCGTTCCTCAGGAAAAAACATCTTGATTAGGTGGAACTCTTGATCTTTAAGATCTTCTTTGATTTCAGCTGGAGTGAGCCCGTGTAGACTCTCAATGATGATGTTTAGATTCTTTTCTTCGGGTAGAAAATAGTTCTAAAATTCAATTTTTTCTGCCGTCAGCAATTCAGTGTATAACCTGGATACCCAGGTTTACTTTCTTGGCAGTCTCATAACCAATATCCAGCTTTCGTTAATTGGAGCCACTTCTCCCGCTGCTGAATAATTATTGGCAGAATCGATGTTGTCGCACATGTGCCCTTTTTAAGCTGAATCGTTGTGGGTTTCTCTTGAGCATCCGTTTTGCTCGTTTGTTTGCTGCTACGAGGACGGTTGGTTTCGTCAAGGCCACAGGTATTGATGTTTTCGGCGTTGGAGAAACGGGTAACTTTCTCACAAAATACTTACCCGCT
Organism: Nemotelus nigrinus; assembly: GCA_947369275.1. Classification (NCBI taxonomy): domain Eukaryota; kingdom Metazoa; phylum Arthropoda; class Insecta; order Diptera; family Stratiomyidae; genus Nemotelus; species Nemotelus nigrinus. The sequence goes on along the minus strand of OX376373.1, from coordinate 68,623,029 downwards.
TAAGTCTCGGCCTCAGTTGGCGTGCTTTCACTTTCGCGTGGTTTTTGATGCGGTGCTGGTTGGCTTCTGCTTGCGTTTTCGATGGCGGCGGGCTGTTCGCTTCCAAAAGTTGATGCATTAACTCCTGACTTGGTCGGAACAGCTCGACGTTCTGCTTCCTCTGCACCGACAATTCTTTCTGGTCCTCTTTAAGTTGCTGCAGGATCTCTGCCATCTGTTGGTTTATTTGAATTATCTCAGTCGTAAGTTCAGATATGGTACTATTGTTCTCTCTTAATTATTCCTCAAGCTCAGATATGGTATTATCCTTCTCTTGAAAAACATGGTATGATCGCTACAAATGTATTTTCTGCATTTCCACTTTGATTTCTTTCCTCCCAATTTAGGTGCAGTCAGTGATGAACATAGAGAGCGATTTCATCAAGATATAGGGATTATTGGAAAGCGGTATCAAAGAAAATGAACTCGTACCATGCTAAAAGATTATTCTTGGAAATGTTTACATGATAATCCAAACTACAATTATAATAGAACATTTAAAAAATACAATGTCATGTAAATAAAAGATAAAGTTAAAGTAATATTTAACAGGTTTTTTGAAAAAAATTTTTTTTTGTGTTTCTCATAGCCTAGTTTTAAGATTCGGATTGTAAAAATATGGTTTCGTCACAGAGCATAAAAAGTACCATAATAGTTGACCAGTATAATCGATAAAGAATTGCGTTTTATAAAAAGGAAGAATATGACACACACTAGAGCTGCCTGTATGCTCGTGGAGGGCTTCACAGTAGGGCAAAAAATCAAGCCCGTCAACATCGGTTTTATGAGCCTTACTGAAAGGAATTCGCAAACATCAGCCTTATAAATGTTCGGGGGCATACGGACGAAAGAAATGCGTTGCAAACAAATCGAGCAGATCCTTAATGCCTAGCCAAGATATGATGCTAAAATTATTTGGCTAGAAAAATATCGTCCACTCTGACGAATAGTTAAATCAATTTTTAACGTTCTTATAACCATGCACGAATAATCTACAGAAAAGTATATCTTTATGCTTCCATTACAGAATTCACTTTCTCTTTCCGCCCATACTTCAACTACAAAAAAAAAAGAAAGATTCAAATTAACTTATCTACCTACACTTACATTAACATAAACTCATACTAATTAATTCATTTTTCGCTTTGTTACATGCTGTAATTTTCTAAAAATCGACGACCACCATCTCTCAAATGAGATGATAAGTAAAATGATAAGACGGCGTACAATAGGTGGGTGTAACGAGCACTTGAGAGCATGGAAATTTCGAAACTTCCTCAATATAATTAGCTGCATCGAAACTGGACTATACTACTGATCACTAAAGTGGTTGTTCAACTTGCCTAATATGTCTAATAACGTTTGCATTAACACCACAGGCGTGCATAAACAAATTTCTTTAAAGTAGGGGAATGAGGTGAGTAAAGGTAGAATTGTGAACTTCTAATACATATTGAGATGGCATTGTTTGGTTCAATTCTTAAACTAGGGCCAGCCAATTGTGCCCCTTTAAACTAACCCATTTTTCGTTGGACTAAGTCGCGGGCTATAGTCGAGTTCACCTACATTATGATCAATCTATCATAGTCGTGGCCAAAGCCGTAATTAAATGCTGGTTAATTACGAGTTGCATTAGCTTTAATGGGACCACTACAATAGCTTTCAACAATACATGATCTGATAATGGCCGGTGTACAGCTCTAACGCCTAATTTCATAAGATCAATGTGGAACAGCGGCCCGATCTTATCGCGAAAATTACGATACGTCTGCGCCCCGAGTGAAGGCTCACGTTATTGCGCTAATGCGTTTTTGGCAGCATATAATTTGGTACCAATACGATCTGGACAAAGTTATAAAACGCTGTGATTTCGGATGATTGTTTGTTTTGGATTTTATCTTGACTGCTGCAAATCAGCCGTTATACGGGGGAAACTGATAGATTTACATACTAACACAAGAAGAATAATATACTGGCGCAATATTGATTCGTATGATTGATTGAAAAGTTAGTGCAAGGTGTTGTTGCTTGCTTCAAAATCTGATGCATATCTATTTTTTTCTTTTAATTCGACGGAGCTGTCAACGAGGTGGAAAATGTCAGGGCACCAATCATCCTTGTGGTTGGTTTGGACTTTCAGTTGTTTTTGCATACTTTCCCTGGAGCTACAGTCCATACTGTCCATAGGAGCAGCTAGAAAGACTGATTTTCCAAGAAAAATTGAAGAATCGTGGAGAGGATTCCCAAAGTAAAACAGTTGTTACTTATTGTCATTATAGGATGTTTATCATGTGAAAATCTGATGGCTGCACCTATTGGTAAAAAAAACTACCGAAAATACCCTTTGTTAGCACCACAAAGACATACCAAATGTGCATCACGTTGCAGCCTACCTACCCTGTTAAATTCGTTTCGATCCGATAACTGCATTGAAGCCTATATAGTCCAGTGAAATCCGACATAAAAAAGGCGAAACTTCGGAAAAATTAGGGGAAAGCTGAATTTTGTTGTGATCCTTGGTACTGGCGTGTTCAACCAAATGTCAACAGTCCCCATCGATCCGAGTGGTGCGTTACTTTTTATACGGGGCCAAAGGTCACCAAAAGTGACTTTTCCTAAATATCTCAGTAACGGTTACGTCTTCAGAAAAACAGCGTACAACAAATTTGTAGCTTGAAAAATTTCCTACAAAAAAGATTGTATAATTTTTCTTCGTAACCGTAACCGTTTTTGAGATATATTAATCTTAACATTTGTCACTAACAGCATCCTCTTTCTCAACGGCATGTTGATATTATCTGATTTTGATTACGACTTAGAATGTTTGTGAGCTGGTTTTTCTATGTTTAAGAGGCGCATAAAAAAACATGTAAACAAACTTATCTACCAGACTCCAGGGTAGGTGGAAATGTGTGCTCCGAAAAGTTACCATCACTCCCGCCCCCCTTTGCCATAAAACTTGTAGGGACATCTGCTCGCTACTCTCTTCTCGCAAATAAACTGTGTTGCTGCATCATATATGGGATATTCCACGAAGGAGCAGGACAAGACAACAACATTGCAGGTGAAAATAGGTTTTGTAACTTATCATGGCCCTAGGAGTATGAAAAAGCAATAAAATAACATGGCATAATTCTGTAAACGCTCATTCTTGACATTATAGGAGCTCAACCCGCTGCAGACTATCTAATCAGGGACTAATAATCAGTTTTTTACCAATCCTGTGATGACTGCATACTGATGACTGCATAAAAAGTGATCTTATCTTGCTTAACAGTGGGCAAAGAGTAGGCAACGACCTCATTCCCGAAGATTTGGGATGGAAGCTCAGGTATACCATTTGATGGAAAGGGGGGGGGGGGGGGGGTTAATAACTTTTCGGAGCACACTTTTCCACCTACCCTGGAGTCTGGTAGAAACGTTTGTTAACATGTATTTTTTATGGGCCTCTTAAACAGAGAAAAACAAACTCACAAACATTCCAAGTCGTAATCAAAATCGGATATAATCAAAATGCCGTTGAGAAAGAGGATGCTGTTAGTAGCAAATGTTAAGATCAATATTTCTCAAAAACGGTTATAGTTACAAGAAAAAGTTATACAATCTTTTTGGTTGAAAACTTTTTAAGCAACAAATTCGTCACACATTGTTTTTCTGAAGACTTGACCGTTACTGAGATATTTACGAAAGGTCACTTTTGGTGACCTTTGACCTGGTATAAAAGGTAATGCAGCACTTGGATCGATGGGGACTTTTGACATTTTGTTCAAAACGCCAGTACCAAGCTTCGCACCAAAATTCAGCTTTCCCATAATTTTTGGATGGACTACGGTCGAATCTGGTTTCGCGAATCTAGTTGAGCTATCAAAAAAAAAAACAAATTTAAAAGCTGAAAGTCCATTAGAGATTCCCGAAATCAGATTCGATGGTAGTCTGTTTCTAGTATAATGCTAAACTGTAATAATTAACACTAGAAAGACCAAGACCGTCAATTTGACCGCACGGCGATTTCATTCTTAAATATTTCACAAACTATGTTTTTGTTTCTTTTGATATTTTATGACTTTTCCTAGTTTGTTATTGTAAGACTAAATCTATATAAAAAAATATTAAACTGTATGTTTTATATGAGATTCCTTTACAAATACCTACTAAGACCGCACACCGTCAATGTGACGGCATACAAAGGCAGCGATAAGAATTGTAAACACCGATTTCTTCAAACTAATGAAAGTACTTTTGTTTTTATTTATATTGAATTCTGAGTAAGTTGTTACTGTTTAGCTTGTTTCATTTCACATTGGTTTCGTTTAGTGAGCAGTCGGAATTCTGTAATTCTGAGTAAGTTGTTAATGTTTAGCTTGTTTCATTTCACATTGGTTTCGTTTAGTGAGCAGTCGTAATTTGTTATAAAAAAAATGAGTAGGGGTCTCAGGAGATCTCCAATAGAACAAGAATTGCTGCGATATCGGGATATACAGCTAGATGTGTCAGGTGATGAAAGTAGTGACCATTTATCAGACAGTGATGCAGTATTTCAACCGGAACAGGTCACTTTTTCATCAGAAGACTCCGAAGTAGAGTCCTCTGCTAAAAATAACAACATTATTGTAAATTCGCGCAGAGGACTTTGGGTATCTCGTAGATCCATTAGCAGAGGGCGAGCAGCACGCAGTGGACGTTCAGCTTGGACATCAGTACCGGAAGTCGGGATGTTACAAGTAGCAAGTGACGGCACAGAATGGACTTGTAATTCTACAGACACTAGTGGAGTAGGACGTCGAACCCAGCAAAATATAGTTAAAAAAATCTCAGGGCCTACTCCATACGCCAAACGATGCATTGAAAATAACGAGCCAATTTCTGCGTGGAGACTATTTATTCATGAGTACATTCTACGACGTATAAAGGAGTGTACTGAAAAGAAAGCACATGACAAGAGTCAAGATGACACTTGAAACTTTTCCCTAGACGAACTAGATGCATTTATTGCTTTGATTTACGCTCGTGTAGCCTATAACATGAGCCACATAGATTTAGACATTTTGTGGTCGCAAGATTGGGGACCACCTGTTTTCAAAAATACTATGAGCAAAAATAGATTCAAGGAGATCATGAAATACTTACGTTTCGATTTGAGAAGCACGCGTTCTGCTCGCTTAGCTAATGACAAATTTGCGATGATTTCGGATATATGGAACAAATTTATATATAATTGTCAAGTGTGTTACATTCCTGGAGAAAATTTGATAGCTGATGAGCAGTTATTTCCATCAAAAACTCGCTGTCCGTTTTTACAATATATTGCAAACAAACCCGATAAATTCGGCATAAAGTATTGGCTACTAGTGGATGTCGAGAGTAAGTACCTATGTGGAGGATTTCCGTACCTAGGAAAAGACGAGAACCGTTCAAATGATATTTCATTACCCGAATATGTGGTTTTGAAACTGGTACAGCCCTATTTCAAAAAGGGCCGAAACGTTACCACTGACAACTTTTTCACGTCTCTAAATTTGTCTAAAAAACGAAAGACTAGTATTGTTGGAACAATGTGGCGTGCGAGACGAGAAATACCGCTGATTTGTAGAGGTATTCGTACTACAAGGTATGAAACTTTTATAATGAAAACCGAGACCGATACAACCCTTACTGTCTATCAAGGAAAACCAGCAAAAAATGTTATTATTTTAAGTACTCTGCACCCCAACGTGAGCATAGGTACTGATAAAAAAAAGCTGCCTGAGACAATTAAATTTTACAACGAAACCAAATTTGGTGTAGACATCATTCATCATATGGCACGAAAGTACACTGTAAGGGCTGGAAGTCGAAGATGGCCGGTTCACGTTTTTTACAATATACTTGATTTAGCAGCTATAAACTCGTGGATTCTATACCAAAAAGTCACAGGCATAAAAATATCTCGGCATGATTTTATCCTTCAACTAGTGAGCGATTTACGTGCAGAGTATGGGAAAAAAGTCTATTTCGACTGCGACTAAAAGACAAGAAACTAATTCTGAAACAAGTGAACGATGTACTACAAACAATAAGAGGCGGCAAAGTCAAGTCAATAGTAATTGTAAAAAAAAAGAAAACGTGTGAAAACTGCACAATCTGTAAAAAAGCTGTTTGTGGGAAATGTATAAAAGATTAAAAAAAACTATAACTTGTTACAAATATTACTCAGTTTAAGGGCTAAAATTGTTTATGACTAATAAAAAAATTAATTGACGTCATTTTTTTTATTTTAATGTAATATACTTAATAATTTCATAAGTATTCTGACTGAATCTCTAGTACCGTCAAATTGACCGCTGTGGTCTTTGAAGGTATAGTATGCAGCCCGGCCCTTCTAGTGTTAAATACCCATAATAATGTAAATTATCTAAGTTTACATTCACTGAAAGAAAAATCTTGGTAAAATCAACAATTTTCCTTAGTTGTGTTTGCGTCAACTACGGGCTATAGTTAAAACAACCATAAAAAAATAGTTGATTACTTTTATGCACCATGACGCGTGGTTGATAAACAACGTCCGTGGTGCAAAAAAAGTAAGCAACCACAAACAATGGTATTCCAACAATATACATAGTACGAAATAGTAAATGATTATAGTCTGTGGTGTGGAATTATGTTTGTTGTTTATTTTTTGTATCAGCAAAGTCAACTACTTTTGTATGGTCATATGAAATATTTTAGCAGAACAGAAAGAACCTTTTTCCGTAGTTAATTCGACAAATTTGAATGCATTGTTGCATTACTAAAAATAATAGTTAAATGAACCGCAACTTTTTCTTTCAGTGTGCGCTCACTGCTACGGCGCTGCATTGCATCGCAATGCGTGTCATGTACATACATATATTAACTGCATAAAAAGCGTCACACAACGTAATATAAAGGCTTCACAGCATAACATGAATATGAATTATATGGAACAGCAAACCGAACACAATTTTGCCATGTAGCATATGAAACTTATATGATAGAATAGGAATTTAAGTATGAGGAGTATGGAAAATCAACAGTTTCCCTTAGTTGTTTTTGCATCAACTAGGGATATGGTTAAAACAACCATAAGAAAATTGTTGATTACTTTTATGCACCATGACGCGTGGTTGATAAACAAAAAGAAATTTCATTCGGAGCATGAAAAACGTCCAAATGTTGAAACCATTCTACTTTGCGTAGAATAATTCCAAACACGTTGCTCACTGAATTACGTTTGTTTAAATCAACTATTGCAAAGTAGTTTAAGTACCATAAAAACTCTTGATAATTCGAAACGTTGAAATTTTGAGTGAATTGATGAATATTTTTCTATTAATCAACTATTTTTTTGTAAAGGTTATTGATTTGTGATCACGGTTCCCTTCTTGTCTATAATCGCATAGACAACGTATATCGTCTCTAAAGCTTATCAAAGCAGAGAATAATTGATACGGGAAACTCGATCGTTTTGCGGAATAAGCCTCCGAAAGCAGAATCAAATTGGAATTGTTTTTGCGGGATGATTAAAATTGAAAATTTTTTTATTTATCTTGAAAATTTTTATTTGACAAAGTGGTTTCGAAAGCATGCACTGATTCTCATCAGACACCAGCACAACCAAATTTTCAAGATAAATAAAAAAATTTTCAATTTTAATCTCTTTAAGTTCAGAGACAGCCAATTATCACTGAGTCAGATCTGGAGAATATGGTGGTTGGGCAACCGCCAATCATTCAGTTTTACCGTTGCTTTCACTGAAATTGTCGTAATTATAGTTTTTTTTTGCTTTGACAAAAGAAACCGTATTTTCTTAATCTCTTTGTTCAAACAATTCAATAACATAATGCTCTCTTCACAGAATGACATAATAATCTCCTATGACCGTTCGTCCCTTCTCAAGATAGTCCATGAATGCTATTCCATGTGCATCCCAAAAAAATGCTGTCCAAGACCTTTCCAGCTGATTTTTGCGTCTTTGGGCGCTTTGGTCGGTTTAGCCCGCTTCTAACCAATCTGCTCACTATTTGTTGGACTGTGGAGTGTCGCAGTAGACCTATGTTTTGTCTATCGCTATGAACTGTAAAAAAAATCCTTTCGGTCACGTCGTAGCAGTGACAAAAAGCGCACCAAATCATCAGCACGTTGTGGTTTTTGGTTCACCTTGAGCAAACGCGGCACCCATCGTGCGTTCAGCTTTTTCAAACCCAAATGCACATGCGAGATTGTAAATAAAGATCTATCTGATAAGCTCACGGCCTTAGCTTTTTCGCACACTTTCACTTTACGGTCATCCAAGGCGACAAGATGAATTTTTTTCGATGTTTTCTAGAATGACTGCCACTTTTGGGTAGCCTGGAGATGGTTCGGTACTCGTGCTTCTTCGGCCACGTATAAATTCAGCGAACCAATATTTGATCATTTTATTTAACGGAGTAATTGTCCCATAATATTTATCGAGCTTTTTTTTGGTTCCTTTCGCTGTTCTCTTTCTCAAATAGCAGTTTTTAATCATTGCACGAAATTCATCTATATCTAGTTTGCTAAAACACCAAAAATTGTTTGCTTATAATTTCTGCCAAACACAAACGATCTTTTTCATGATGTGACAAATATCTGGTGTTGAGTACTTTCCTTATGGAAGTAGGTATATACATATATAGGTTTGGTTAGGTTATATAAAAGGGTGGCCACTTACAAAGCTAGCAATAGGTCACCAGTTTGGTGACTAATTAAGGCTACAAGTCACCAATCCGTTAAAGTGAATCAGCTGGCTCAGTTAGCCATTAAACCGGGTGAAGGCCATAGAATCCTGGCTACTCTACATACTCTCCAGCTTGTCCATTTGGAGCCCATTTTAGCCCATAAAGCGCACCTAGTTTGATTGTGGCACATTGTGAAACAATGGATAGTCTATAATACTCCTCATATGCTGGCTACACCTCCTCAGTCACCAGACCTTAATCCTATTGAGAATCTTAAAGAAACTTAAAAAAAATCTTAAAGAAACTTGACATAACATCAAAAGCACAACTGAAGGACATCATACGGCAAGAATGGGCTAATATCAACAATTCATATACGCTAAAATTAGTCCAATCAATGCAAAGGCGCTTGAAAGCGGTAATACAATCCAAAGGATATCCAACTAAATATTAATTTCAATATACTGCTATTAAAAGATACAATTTTCTAATCAAGTGCCATAACTTTTGTCGCGGCAAAGGTATAATTTTTGTATAAACGAAGTTGTTTTGTTTTATTAATTTTGTGAAATTTGATTTGTTTTTATATATTCATAATCTATATTAATAAATATTTATTATTTCTAAAACACAACGGAATGGCTTTATTATTTTAGAAGATATGTATCTGCAAAACGATAAGTGCACTCAGGTGCCTTGACTTTTGTCGCTGACTATATATATATATATATATATATATATATATATATATATATATATATATATATATATATATATATATATATATATATATATATATATATATATATATATATATCTATATATATATATATATATATATATATATATATATATATATATATATATATATATATATATATATATATATATATATATATATATCAGCAAAATGGTTAAGGGAGATAATCTTTGGAGTGGCCGATTCGATTGAGCTGAAATTTTTGGAGGACATAGACGTATATAACAGGTAGGTCCATGATTTGCTAGAATTTAGATATCTTAAACCTTTTGGCGGCGGCGGGCCATTCAGGTACATTTCAGCTACTCCTATATTTCCAAGCAGTGTAAATTTTTGTTAAAAAAAGTACAAGGAATGAAAACTTATTATGTTTTAAGTTTGCTTATGATAAAGAAGTGGAAATATTGAGCTTGTGTAGGCGCTGACTGCCTAAAAGTAGGCAAGGATTTTTTTTCCAAATTTAGATTTGTCTTATCTTCTACGAAAAACAGTGGATCATCGTGAAATTTTTGGAGCGTATTGATGTAGACTCGAATTTAACACACATGGACTTTCAAAGCTGCGCGGGAAACTCTGTAGCTACAGTAGGCTCCTAAAAAAAATCCTTCAAATCATCGACCTTCCTGAAAAATTTTTGATTTTTGAAAATGAATTCAAATTATTGATAAATTTTGACTTTTGTCCACGAAGTCAAATAAAATATTTCAAAATCCCGCGGTAAACAAGAACGGCAACCCGTGATCAAATTACCTCTATTTTCAGCACTCAAAACTTCTGTTCACGAGAACTGACGATTGGATAATGCGATCAATATGAAATTTACAGGACATGTTGAAGTTAGCTAGGACCAGGTCTGATAGAAATGATTTTGAAATACTGTGGCAGTGGTGCCATTTGGAAAAATCGCTGTAAAAAAAAAATAGGCTTTTGGCCTATAGCTTCCGATTTGGCCACCAGATTTCAACAAAATTCACGCAGTAGGTGAACCTTACTCTAAGATAGATTTCGTAGAAATTTTGTTGAAAAATTAGTATAGGGACGCCAGCTACGGCAGTTTTGGTCTCCTGGATATTGTAAATTTGCTCAGGGAAATAAAGATTTTTCCCTATAACTTCCGATGCAGTGACGAAATCAAAACGAAATTCATGTGATAAGGGGATCATTCAATACTGTAGGGAAATTGTTGAAAAACCGTGCAAGGGCTGCCAGCTATGATGAATTTCGTAATCTATTGACATTTCTTTATCGAGCGATGTTGTCATAAAATTTCCAAATGGGAATGATCCTGCAATGACAATTAACAACAAATATTTACGTTTCAAAAATTTAGAAAGTTTGGACGTTGGTAACCCTAAAATTATATTCACTCCTATAAATTACAGCGCAGCCATTCAAACGAAACTAAATTCATAGGGTGGGTTTAACACAACGTGAAGCAGTTATTGTGCTTGCACATGATTGCCAGCACCGGGCAACTTCGTAAACATCGCACCAACAGATGGTTCCATTTTCTATTCATAAGCAAAGCATTTACAATAAAATAAGCAACCGATGCTTAAATTTTCCGAGTTTTCGAAATTTTTCGGATGGTAGCCCCAGACTGAAACTTTCGATGACATCGCTGAAACTTTCGATGACATCCTCGGATGAAAATGAAATTCAAAGGATAGGTTCAATGATGAAAATTTTTGATTTGATTGTGAAAATGATGAAAAAATTTGATTCTAGCGTTTCTTTTTAATTCAATGATAAAAAATTTTGATTTGAAAATAAAATTTTTATAATAAAGTGGAATTCAAATAAGATTCGCTTTTTATTTCAAAGTGATTTCAACTTTTGATTTAAATTTGATTCTATTAAAAGACATTTTTCTGAGTGTAGCTTCTTCGAAAATTAGTTTTCTAGCGGTTCTGATGCGCTAGACTTTTTTTATTTTTCTATTTCAATATTAGTTGTGTACACTCATTGAAATGATTAGGATTAATTCCAGATACTGCAAGCAAACTGCGGACGGCTGCTAATTCAATTTGAGATGGAAATTGGGATTAAGATGTAAAAGTGTCTTACGCGAATATGATACTTTCTCGCGGAGATTTGTCGACAACGTTAAGCCCAAATTAGATTTTATCTACTATTATTAGTGGATAGAGTGGTACATGTTTGTTTTTACTGTTCATGAACGTATGAAGTTCATGTAGCAAATTACGCATTTTACTGAGAGCGTGCGCTAATTCGAACCTATCTACCATCTTTGCTTCAACTGACCATAAATTTTCATTCGGTTTTACATTGCATCACGATACCGTGCCATAGCTTGGATTCCTTATTTGATAGCCGCAACGGCGCAGAACCGGTTGCCAAATGAAATCTTTGCACACCTCACGTGCAGCGCCATGAATGAATTTTCTTCGCCGCTTGGTTCATCAACCATTGAAGCTGCAATCCGAATCGTAAATGCTAAACCGAGTACACTGGCAAATTGTTAGTAGTAACATGCTCCTAAGTATGCCGATTTACTTTTGCGTAAAGGTATCCTCTGGAACAAGACTTCATATTGTTTCGTAATGTTTCTTTTCGTCTTTCAATATAATCCAACGAAAGAGGGGAAGGGACCCTAAAGAAGTGCAAAAGCCGCCAAAGTGCTGAGAGTGCTGACACATTGGACCGCCTACAGATCAGCTGTAATCGGTTTGTCGGCTTGCAATAGCCCGTGTATTACACAGCGTGTGCACATAATTTACAGGTACATGCTGCGGATGTTTGACTGGATGCCGCAAGAGCACAAGTGATATTCATATGTTTACCATTTCGCTTGTTCCATTGCATCGTTTTGCGCAGGCAAAGAAACGGAATGCAAGCCACTATCTCAGGTGTGTAGTGACGCCGAACAGCGGTACGATGGTCGCCGTAAGCGAGGCGCAAGTCATGGCACTGGCTGCAGCAAAACCTTTTGGGAATTTGAATATTTGTCATATGACTAATAGGTCGCACAGTATTACGGTTACGACAAGTTTTAGCCACTTTGGAGGCGACACCCAGGCGTCAGTTTTGGTAAGTGCCCATTTCCGTCGAGGAAGTTAGACTACCCAATGATTTTCAGACATGACAAAGGACTCTTAAAGTGAATGCTGAGTGTGTGCATGTACATAAGTGGTTGTCGCCTTATAAAAGTATATTGTGGCCTCTGAAATAGCGCAATTTTTGATAAGTTCTATGGATATAAAATGTAAAATACTATATAGGCATATATATATAATAATCATCGAATCGAAACCTTGATACTGAGCTCGATTACTTTAAAATTAATGGATAGTGGATTTAAATATGTGTTAAATTGCTCATGTATCTTTAGCCATTTGCAACTACTATTTGATATCTCGAACATTGAATTATGATAATTCTGAACCCTGTTTTACACAAATTATAATTTTTAACAACATGGTAAATTAGGTGCAGCAACTTCGTTTGCTTTCTTGTTTATTAAGCTGCAAGACTATGTCTGTTACCTCACTTCGAAATTCGATTAAAAAAGCTTTCGTGACATCGTAAATGATCGTGTGAATTCAATTCTTCACCATCTTAGCTACCTCCCAAAGCACGTGACCCTCTATGACGTGACCATAAACGGGCATAAGCAAAACGGACTTTCATAGAATTAGGCATTGCGAATGCTATCATGCCACTTATGAATCTGCCTGATTTATGCGAACATGGTTAGTGGAATGCATGCGAATCAATGCCTTTTTCATATAGAATTTCATCGGACTGACTTCTCTCAATTCTCATATTTGAAACCATGCACCGTATTTTTAACAAATTACTTTAATTTTTTTTTTTAATATATCTCATTCAATTTTTTACCCGGACAATTTAAGTCAGTTGGATGGAGAATCGAGAACACTTCACCTATTTCTATTTCAGTTTCTGAAAAGGAGCTTTAAACATTTCCATGGCTAATTTTTGAATCCTAAATTCAAACAAATATATGTATGAATATGTTAATTAAGAATCTTTTACCTGTTTCTATCAGCTTCATTGCCCTCAAGCTCGCTGTCCTGCGTATTTCATCGGACGGAAAATTAATGACATTTTCCTGACGTCGACAAAACCGTGAAATTTCCTTTTAAATCTGACGCCCGAAGATATTTCTGCCTTGTTAATGTCTTGTATGGAACGATGAGAGGTCACGATTCCAACAAGGAAAACTACACACCCAGCAACTATTTATTTCACTTTGCCCAATGTTAAGAAAACTTCCTGTCGAAAACGGTCCGTCCACTTGCAAAAACAAACACACTTCAGAATACATTGTTAGGATGGCATGGCAGTCAATGAAGGGAAAACAGACGAAAACACATTGCAACAGGCTGTGGTAATTAACAGGGAATGTAAAGGCTCGAAAATTCCTAAACAATGGCAATTATCGAAAAGGCTGAAATTTTGGACTCCGTGTGTGCAGTCTAGACCAACAATTACAATAGAAAATAGTATGTTTAGTTCGAAGCGGCAGGGACTTTATTGAGTAGCATTTATAGGAAGCATTGACGGTAAATAAGTAGTGACCTATGGAAGAATGGCCGTTGAAGTTTTTATGGTGCCAACAAGAAATATCCTATCATTAGCAGCCAAACCGTTGTAAAAGAAATATATTCACTTCCGTCATTGGGTCCGGAAGTAGATATGAGTATTTCAAGTATGCTGCAATTCTGATGGAGTAGATAAATACTAACTGAACTATTATCTTGCCATTGCGCATTTTTGAAATTCTTTCGCCGTGTAAGCAATCTGATGAAAGCCATGGTTTCTTATCGATTCGCACATAAAAACTCCGCATGTAAAAGTTACCACGTCCATTTGACAAATGGGCCGGTTTGCCTTGGATTTATACATTTAATACTAGTGCATGATCCTTTTCAACATTATTCTTATTTTAGTATGAAAGTTCCAAACGAATCATGGAGGTATAAGACGAAGCTTGTATCATAATACAATCTCTCAGAATAACAAAGTTTCTTGAATTCAAAAACGGGATCGATTTGTTTTCAGATTTTTTTGAGATAATTTACCAATGAGTTGACTTTATTACTTATTCATTTGTCATATGCGAAATATAAAATAGTGTATGAAATGTTGTTTTCAAAAAACGAAAACGAACTGTTTTTTTTTTATTTTTTGAAAAAAAAAACAACTGTTTTTTAAACCTGTTTACAAAAGATAGTTTGTTAATGACAAGGAAAAAATTTATACTGTGCAACAAAATAAATATTTGAAATATATGTAGTTCAATTAAGAAACATTGTTCATACTTTGAATAATCTTCAATTAATTCAGTACAATGAATTTTTATGTATTATGTTATTCTTATATATATTTTATGTATTATGTCTTCCACCATCGTATCGTAAATATTCATTGATAGTACCAAGCGCTTTAAAACTGAACTGATACTTGTATTGTTTCAATTTTCCAATATATTATTTACTTGATCAACCGTATAATCATACATCAATCAGTACATATGGTCGTAAAGAATCAACATACATGGTCATATGCCATCGAGAGCTGGTTCTGGTAAGCAGCATTCAAAACAACAGCCACTGTTGTAGTTTTCAATGCTGCCTACCCTAACCAGCCATTCAAAAATACGCACCTAATAAGTCTGACAATCTCGTATTATATATATGCATACATAGTTTGCCTTTGAAAATCTGTTTTCAAACAGTTCGTTTTAACAAACGAAAATGGTTCGTTTGAAAAAAAAAAACGAAAAACGATTCCCTTCAGGAAAACGAAAAACGATTCCTATTAAAAAAAAAAGTCTAGCGCATCAGAACCGCTAAAAAACTAATTTTCAAAGATATTGTCTTTGAGTGACAAAAAAATGTGGAAAGACGTTATACACTTTTTTGTAAAATCATATCAACCATTCCTTATCCAAAGCAACAAAACTCAACTATAACACAAATGATGAAAATGTTCAGTGCTGGCAACACTTTCCCAACGAAGCAGCAAGAAGCTAACCATAACAAGCTCATACTTAAATCAACGTATCCTTTGAATTTTTTTTCTCATCGCAGGATTTCATGGAATGTCTCGACGATTAAACGTTGTTTGAGGCTGCCATCCGAAAAATTTTCAAAACTCGGAAAATTTAAAAATTGGTTTCTTATTTTTATCGCAAATGCTTTGCATATGAGTACGTAATTTGAAGCATCTGTTGGTGCAATATTTACGAAAATGGCTAATGCTGGTTACCCTGTGTTAGCAGCAAAGCAAAATATATACCAAATCTGCTTCACGTTAAGTTAAACCTAACCAGTAAATTTCGTTTCGATTGAATCACTGCGCTGGAAGTTATACGGGTGAAAAGAATTTTAGGGTTACCAACCTCAAAACTTTTCAAATTTTTAAAGCGTTAATATTTGTTGTTAATTTTCATTGCAGGATGATTCCCATTTGCAAATCTAATGATATAATCACTTAGTAAAGAAATTCCAAAAAATTACAAAATTGGTCATAGCTGGTAGCCCTTTCATGAGTTTTGTACGAAATTCCTACGACATTTGGATCACATTAAGGTCCATTTGATGCATGAACTTCGTTTTGATTTCTACACTCGAACAGAAGTTATCGGGAAAAAACCTTTATTTTGCTGAGCAAGTTTGCAGGATTTAGGTGACAAAAATCACCATAGCTGGCAAATCTACTCTAATTTTTCACCAAATGTTATCTAAGGTAAGATCCAAATATTGTGTGAATTTTGTTTAAATGTGATGGCTGAAGCGGAAGTTATAGGCCAAAAAGCTGTTTTTTTTTCTCAGTGATTTTTCAAGATGGTACCACTGCTACAGGGTTGCCTGCATTTCAAAATTGCTTCTATCAGATTTGGTCCTAAGTAATACTAACAGGTCCTGTAAATTTCATTATGCTCGGATTATCCGGTCGTCAGTTCTCGTGAACAGAAGTTTCGGGTGCTGAAAATAGAGGTAATTTGGTGATGGGTTGCCGTTCTTGTGCCGCCAAAAGGTTTAGGATATCTGAATTCTAGCAAGTTATGGACCTACTTACTAAATACATCTACGTCCTCCGAAAATTTCACTTCAATCGAATCGGCCACTCCCGAGATTATCTCTATTAATCATTTTGCTGATATATATGTATATATATATATATATATATATATATATATATATATATATATATATATATATATATATATATATATATATATTTATATATATAAAAAATATGAATTTTCGGCGAAACGAGTTTAGTATTAATTTTCTTCGAAAATTAGTAAAAAATAAAAAGAGTCGTTTTAGAAAAACGAAAAACGATTCGTTTTATAAAAGCGGTTTGTTTTAGAAAAACGATTCGTTTCAGAAAAACGAAAAACGGTCCGTTTTAGAAAAACGATTGGTTTTAAGAAAACTATTCGTTGTAGAAAAACGGTTCGTTTTAGAAAAATGATTGGTTTTAGAAAAACTATCCCTTTTAGAAAAATTGTTCGTTTTAGAAAAACGATTCGTCTTAGAAAAACGGTTCATTTTTGAAAAACGATTGGTTTCAGAAAAACTCTTCGTTGTAGAAAAACGGTTTGTTTTAGAAATGCTGTCCGTTTTAGGAAAAAGGTTCGTTTTAGAAAAACTGCATGTGGCTTTTTGGAAAAACTGCTCGTTCATTTTTCGCAGCTAAAAGTTTTTTTGCAATCTGTTTGGCCTTTTTGAGCCCATCACAAGTATGAAAACGGTACTTAATTTTCATATAAAGATCATGGGAATTGGAGATTGTAAGAAATAAAATTTTATGATTTTGTTAGATTATATGATTGTATTTTATTCGATTTTATTGTTTCGTTAGATTATACAAGATTCATACTTATTAGTTTTATTAGACAAGATTCATACTTATTATTACTTATTAAAAAACACTCAAAATATCCGGAAGGTGATGTAATTTTTATTAAATTGTAATGAGTATCCTTGCCATTATATGTGAAACACAATATTGTTCATACAGGACTCAATCCTTTTGAGGTAATTTTCAAAAACATTCTGCCACTGAAAGAAAATTCTTGGTAAAATCAACAATTTTCTTTAGTTGTTTTTGCATCAACAAGGGCTATAGTTAAAACCACCATAAGAAAATTGTTGATTACTTTTATGCACCATGACGCATGGTTGATAAACAAAAAAAAAATTCATTCGGAGCATGAAAAACGTCCAAATGTTGAAACCATTCTACTTTGCGTAGAATAATTCCAAAGACGTTGCTCACTGAATTACGTTTGTTGAAATCAACTATTGCAAAGTAGTTTAAGTACCATAAAAACTGTTGATAATTCGAAACGTTGAAGTTTTGAGTGAATTGATGAATATTTTTCTATTGATCAACTATTTTTCGTGGTTATGAAACAATTAAAACAGTTGATTTCATGAACGTTGCGATATTTTTTGTCCAACCAGAGCCAACTACTTTTATATCATTAAATTAACTATATTAACATAGTAAAAATAACTATTTTCCGTAGTTCGTTTAACGATTTTGAATGAATCGTTGCAGCACTATTAAAAATAGTTGAACCAACCAAGAGTTTTTCTTTCAGTGTGGCACATATCAGGCAATACCTCGGCCATGATTTCCAGAATATTGGTTTTCAGTTCGCGGATTATTCCCATAAACATGATCTTTCGCGTACTCCTACAAAAAGAAATCCAGAGGCATTAAATCGCAGGTCCTTGAAGGCTCATTTACACTGAAAAAATTTTTAGGATATTTTACCCAATTTTATGTATCTCTTCTCCTATAGTGTATAGGGTATATATGGACAGTGACCATTTATAGTATATTTAGACATAGTTGCATAGTAGAACGCTATGAGATATTTTAATGTAGTTTTATGACTTAAGTTGCCATAAGCTATAGGACTTTCGTTTGAGAATCTTGGCGAACGTAGAGATACACGATACTATTTCTTACAATAACTTATTGGATAACATACAAAATTATTTAGATTCCAATAACTAAAACATGTTAAACTTTCCCATGTTTTCTTGAACAAATTGCCAGTAAGCACAGCATCAATTGCCAATTATCGTAGCCACTGCACCGCATCGTCTATGCCGCGTTTACACGTATGGCAAATGTTGGCGAGCTGAGTGTGTAAATGATCACCTTGTCTATTCTCGCCTGTTTTTTCATAAGTTCGTCGACGAAACGTTCACCATATGTGTAAACGATTAGACTAATTTCTTGTTTAACAGTAGCTTACCGGGCAATAGCAATTCAAATTTGGGTGATAATTTAGTTCGTAATATCAAAGTGAGAATGGACGAAAAATTCTCGAGCAAGTGCGAGAAAACTCATTTTTACATGGCAAGAGAGAACAAAATAAAAGAAAAGAAAAACACATGATCTCTTTCAATGTGGTTTTCAATGCGCTTTTCAATATGCACACTTCTTTGGCACTGAAGTGCATCGCAGTGCGTTTTGGGTTGTTGTACGTATATGGCGCCAAATCATATTTGAAAATGTTAGATTTGGCGTCATATATGTTACGTTTCTTTTTAATTCAAATAATCTGACCTCATTTGAATAACGCTGTATCAAAGTGTGTCTTGTTTGTTTTAATGTGTTAGTTTTCATTCAATGATGAAAATTTTGATATGAAAATAACATTTTTATAATAAAGTTGAATTCAAATAAAGGCGGCTTTAGATATGCGGCGTTTGTCAAATACCGAGCACCTTGTTTGGCAAACTTCGCATGTGTGGTTGGGTTGCTCGCCTAGTGCTTGTCCTAGGCCAAGCACAAACATTCGGGTGCTCGCTATTCCCGTAGTTTGTCGAACTTTCAACAAACATCAAAGTAGACGAGCACCGTGTTTGGGTATGTTCGGATCCCCGCTTTACACATTTGGTATTTATAATTACATATAATGTCAGCTGAATCTGCTGAATCAACATCCATATTTAAATCCATGTTTAAAGATATAAATATAAATAATTATTAATGCTCAGAGATGCAGCAAATATTTCGTTTTTTTCACAAAAAAATTGCGGGAGGGAACAACGACGAGCAGCTCGTACATGTTCCAGTTTTGGCAAACATTCGGCAATCCCCGAATATCTAATTCACTGTGCTTGTCATTCCGCAAGCACCAAGCCAAATGACTTGACTAGGTGTTCGGTATTTGTCGAATAGGAGGTGTTTGACAAACACCGCATATCTAAAGCCGCCTTTAGATTCGTTTTTTATTTAAAAGTGTTTCAACTTTTGATTTCAATTTGATTCTATTGAATGGGGTACTATGTACATAGCGTGTGGGACCATAATTGCTGCGCCATGTTACATAGGACCACGCGCTCGGTAGATTCTGACATTATGGCGCTGGGAGCCATATTGCATAGCTCAGAGTACTATGTACATAGCGTATGGGACCATAAATAATGCGCTATGTTACATAGCTGTGGGCGCCACGAGGATTTTTTTCAGTGCGTGAATACATAGAAGTAAAAAATTGTGTGCATTAGCTTAATTGATTTACTGACTAAATTGGATCTCATTACGCAACTAAAAGTAGGATCTCATAACACAGTAAATGTTGAAGAATCAATTGATTAAACAAAAATTCATGCATTTTTTTGATTTTATAAATTAGTGTATACGTCTTCAGTAGCTCTAACTGAAATTGCATTCACCGAACGACAACAATTGCTCGGAGTTTTCCAAGTTCAGTGATAACAAGGCATCTGTGAGACAAGCAATACGAACAATCTTTAAAAACGTTGTCACATTGCCGAAATATTGCCAAATTCACATTATTTTGCTCTGTATTGCTTCACTCATTGCTCCATTAGTGTTGGCAATAGTCGACGGGTAATTAATTGCTCTGAAAGTTGGTCGTGTGGTGCTCTTACACGAGCAACTTTCGAAAATCGATGATTTTCTCCTTTTTCAGCATAACTTTCATTGACGTTGATCTATGATAAAAGGTCAAGATCTGTAATATGTGCCACCAATGAGTTTAATAAGTAAAATAGATCACTTCAGGAAACCCCCAGTTAAAGTGCTGGCTGAGTAATATATGCAATTAAATAAGAGAAACAGTATGATTATTACAGGTGGATTGGATTTAGTATATCACCAAATCAGTAATAAGTTGAGATGAACGAAGACTGTGAAACTAAAAAAATCGATGGAATACTTACATATCCGCACCAACACGCACAATACGGTATTGTGATCTTTTTTCATTTCGGAAATCAATCACTTTCTCCATCTTCCCTACTAGAAATAAAAGGTGGCTTTTGTTTCTTATGGAAAAATCAAATAGGGAATGCATTGAAATTACTGGGCAACGCGGCTGGCGGTAGACATGTTTGGGAAACGTTATCGCCATGGATGAATGTACTTGGGTACAGGAACAAGTCCTGGCAACTTTATCGTCGTCGGCTCCTTTTGAGGAGCGCCTCAACACTTAACAGAGCCCTGTGCTTGTCCTAGTCGCGGCGGATTTCCCTTGAAGATTACGCGATCGCCGATGTTTTTATGGTGACAAGTTCTGTACGTGAACTTGCTGCCTGGACACGGGCTGCTGCGATCGGAAACATGTCGGCCCCCCAATATCCAGTTCATTGAAGAAACAGCCGCGATGCGAACTGTTGACCGATTTCCGTTCCATATCTCATCGTCGTTGTCGATAGGGCGATGCAAGGCCACCAAAAAATCTCGTGGTTTCACTCCTTGCAATTTCCACTGAAAACATGCCAATTCGTTACGTCGCCCACTTTATTGCGATTCCGGTCTGCGCGAATTTTAATTAAGCGAACTGTCTTCGCATAATTAACCGAAACAAATGTCTTTAGCGAAGTATTGCAAATTTACGAGCATGTCGGCGCAGGAGGTTGACCATGTATGAGACCTTACGTTCGCATGTGGATTCATCCTTAAGGTGTTGCGTTGCCCAGAGCAGTAAATATATTTAGGCTTTGTTTCATCTAAGTAATTTAATCTGTTTTACCGAACGCTTTGATGTTTAGCGTATTCGATGAATAGAAAGTGATATTTACAGTGTTAATAATCTTAGTTTGAAGCTCTGCTCGCACTAGTGCAACCATTATGGTTCATACATGCATACTTTATGGATCAAAATAATTTATATTATCTAAGATTACATTTTCCCTTGCTTCGAATCAGCTTCACCCTTAAAACGATCCGGATATTTTACATGTGCCAGGGCACTTTTCACAATCTTTTTTTACGATCTACACACTGAATGAGAAAGAACACCCCAAAATGCGACAAGTGCTTCTTGACATCTCCTCGACTACTCGGCGACGATATCGGTTTGGGTAGAAGTGGTAGCAACTTTGTAATTATGTATTATCAAAAGCGGAAAGAAGGCGACAAAACGTCGTTGAGATGATCTACTTACGGTGTGGTGGCGCCAAATCTCTGAATGAACTTGAGACAATTACGAATAGGCAGCATTGTGGCAATCAAATTTCGTCGGAAATGCGATTAAATGCACATGAGGTGCAGAGTTAATTGCAAATAAAGTCATTTCAGATAGAGACTGCAAACCGATTTTGCACTTTAAAATTGACAAAAATTAAAGGCGTCTGTCTGTTTTTTGTCGAATGGTTTGTTAATGTTGTGCAAGGAATAATTTAAACGCTAAGTTTTATATTAATTAAAATGTGTCTCCCGATTGCAGGCGGACAAAAAATCCTAGGTTAAAACATGCTGTTGTTAAAAATTAGAAAAGTAAAAGAGCAGATTTCTCGTAAAAACTTGCCACTTGTGAAGAAAAATCTAAATTCCAACTAAACAAACTACGTTATCGGAATACTATAGCCCCTTTGGATCACTGCTTCTTGCACGCCCCCAATTATTTCGGTTCAATAACGGAGTCCTCCAGTTATGCAATCCGAGCAGAGCAGGGATGGGAATTTTGTAGGAATTCGAAGAAAAAACAGTAGCAAGACATCTCAACTGTATCAAAGTGCAAGAAGAAATAAGACGAATTGACTCAAGCAAAGTACCATAAAAATGGTCGTGGAGTAAAATATCAAAATTTTTAAAATAATTCTCATGCTTCACTAAGCTTATAAAGTGCCAATTTCTACCAGTACTTCTTGAGGAAACTCAAAAATTTGCAGCATTTTTGCGATCGTCTCAGTCCATATTTAATTGTAAGTACACTAAGAAAAATATTTTGTAATATCAAAGTAAAATTAAATAAATCTAAGGAAAAAATAGGCATGATTTCGACCCGAAGAAGTAGTGTTATAGGATCTAAGAAAAAAAATCACAGATCAAAGGAAAAACTCACATAAGATCTTCGTTTTTTGTAATTAAATTTATGATATTTTTTTTGAATATAATGAGAAAACCTTTTAGTGTCAAATAAAACTTTTCTTAAAATTAAAAATATTTTTCCAAAAATATTCCTACACAGAAAAAAAAACAGTAGCGAAAACATAGGGAATATATTTCAATTAAAAACTTTGATCGATTTTCAGCCTAATGATTCAATTCGATAGATCAAAGACCCAAATTTGTTCCTTTTGAATGTTAATATTCTCGTCGAATTGGACAAACATATTTGTTGAATTGATAGCTGCAATGTTTGAATCATATAAACTTATTAGACAGTTTAAGTAGCAGAATACGTGAATGAATAAACGAAAATTATATGTTTTCCTGTGAAAAATAAGTTGAAACACATACAAAGTTGATGATTCATTAAATTTGTGAAGCATAAATTAGCTGCATTATCGATTGTTATGTTTTCCTGTTCAAAAATCCTTTATCTAAATAAAAACCATAGACATATAAAGAATGGACACGAAATGATAATCCATGAACACGTACGTGAATGAAGCATTTTTACTACATATGCAACTTACTCTCTGCAAAAAAAGCTTCCCCTCAATGCCGCACACTATACCCTTCTGCGCTGTTGACTCTCTATGTAAACAAACATTTCCATACATTTCTATTGTTGTGAACATGGTCGATTTTCGGGTTAGTTGGAATAGCAGGGAAAATAAAATATGTGTCACATGGGGCACAAATTTCAAAATTAGTCAAATTTTCTGAATGAAATTTGATGTTATTTTGTAAAGGGAGGTCGAAAATGTTGCTTGCATACATATAACAACCATTTCTTTCCACAATTCGAAAGCTTTCTATCCTAAATCCGGTAAAAAGAGGTACATTGATTCAAATTGAATTTGTACTTACATCACACATTCTAGGGCGAAATCCTATGAGTAATTGGTGCAAAACACTTTTTAATTTCACACTGTTTATTGATCAATCTAAACATTTATACTTTTAATTGATGAAAACACGAAAATAAAACATGTGTCAAACCGCCCGATCGCCATTTTTATTGATTGCTTTTGTTCATAGGCGGGGAAAGCTTGATAGCGTGTAGGGGCATTAAGTTTGATCAATTATATGAATTGACGTCATTTAGGTGAAGAAAATTGTTCGAACGATGAAAACCGGTGTGAATGAACGATTTAAAGTAGCACAAGTAAACTACGTAATTGACTTGGGCTACTATTTACGAATGCTGCGTGCAGATTATGATGCTAAATGATCTATACGCATGTAGATGTTTTATGTTACGTTGGTAGGCAAACCGGTTGATTGAAATTAAATTAGCAAGTGTTTTGGTCGCGAAAATTTTATTTCAGTTTGATTTCAAATATAACTATTTTAGGGAATTTAAGGGAATTTTAGATTTGATGGCTGTGTTTGTCTGCAAATTAAATTTTCTAAATGGTATTTCTTACACTATAGTTTACTTTTTTATGTTAATAGAAAATACGTTGAATAAGGTGGCTAATCAAGAAATAATATTATTGTTGTTGCATTATTTGCGTCATAGGTATAAAATTAATTATAAAAGACATACAGTGAGAAATGTAATAACAATAAATAAATCAACCAAATTTTTTGAAACAAAGCATCGGTCAGAAAGGCCTAAAATCTTATCTGAGTGTGAAAAAAGTGGATTATCAGAAAAATTATGAAAATCCCTAAATTAAGTGCCCCAGTTTTACAAATTAAGGTGAACAAACTAGTTGAAAAGAAAGTCTCTACTCAAATTATTCGAAATTCAAAAAAGAAAGCGAATTTAAAGGGCAGAATGGCGGAAGCTAACCTTATAATAGTTTAAAAAAAATTGATTTGTTAAATAACGTTTCGCTTAACAGTGCGCAAAAAAGCCAAAATAATTCTGGAAGTCCATAATTTTTGTTGCTGAAGTAAAAATTAATGTTTTTGAATCTAATAAGCGGCAATATGTTCGGCGAATGTTTAATACAGAGTTTAGGAGGGAACATACTACTTCCACTGTAAAATACAGCGGAGGAAACATTATGCTATATATAGATTTTGTGAATGGTAGGATGGATCAAACGTGTTGCCTGGGTATTCTTAAAAGAAATATTAAACAAAGTGCTGAAAAATAAGGCATTTTATACAATTTTCGCATGTATCCGGAGCAATGTAGGCTTTGGGTCGATTAGGTCTGTTCGCGTGCTACAATTAATTGCAATGAAGCCGTTTATGTACTTCGTTTTACTCAATGCTGAAAATTTCGCCTCTTTCAGTAAATTTCAGTAGAGTCTGAGCTATTGAAAAACAGTGAAAAATGCGAAACGCGTGTCGCGAGTAAAAATTTCCAAATGTGCGCGGCAAGCAACATATTTTTGCGTAATGTTGTTTTGAAGATCGAATATTTTTGTGGCGATAATTTATCACCACTTAGAATGACTTTATAATTACTATTGTTCTCACAAAAACCGACAACTGAATCTTTTCCGGAAATGCAATCAGAGCGTTTTCGTACTTTTCCTGAATATCCCCCACCACATGATTCACAAAAATTCTGTGACTGAAAGTACGCGAACAGACTTCAGCTCTGCTCAGAGCTAATCATTTTCATAAAAAAAAACCTGTTCAGCTGCCGCACAACTAATTAAAATACTACGCACAGTTTAAATGCAAATCGAAACTCATTGATTCGCTATTGACGTGAATTACATTACATCAATATTAACAAATTTTTATTTGCACCAAAAAAGTTGCCCTTTAATTTTATAATATTTCACGCCGCCCTCGTCATACAAACACATTGCGACCTCTCGCTCACACAACTACACCAGAGGTCGAAAATTGCTTCATTTCTCTCGGCCCATTTCGTATCCATTCCTCTCTATATCTATGATAAAAACCCAGACATTTTGTGTACATATAAATGTATATTAATAAAACTTAATACGAGTTCACATTTTACTTAATTCTAAAAGCATTAGTATATGATAAATTAACTTTTTAGCTTTTAAATTAAAATAAATTTTAAATTTTCGTATTACTTTTCACTACCTTAATTATAGCGCCACTTAAAGACTAAAAATTTCAAAATATTATTCAAATGGATGTTTTGGACATAAAACCTTAGTATTATCATTTAGAGTTAGAAAGTTGATAGGAGGATAGGTAATGTTATTAGATGAGAGCATTTTAAAACTTGAGTTCACATTATCTGGGATTTTAGAAGCATCAAAATAGTTTGCATGCCTTTCAAATTTCAATTCACTTACTATAAACTAAACTTTATTTTGATTGTCGAAAATAATATATTTAATGCAAAAAAACGATGGACTTTTCTTTTCGCGCGTTACCAATATATGGTTTACTTTAAATTTGGTGTTATTTTTAATAACGTAGTTACAGGTTGTTACTTTGTAAAAATTTAAATCAGCCACATTATTCAAGCTGCGACAGTCAATTTCGCTGTGCAAGTCAATAAATTTAAGTTTGCAAGAAACTTCCTCAGTTATATCATATTTTCTTTTCAGCAAATAGTCTGCAAGCTTCGTTTGCATTTTCCTTGCAATACTTAAGCAAACGTTCTTTCTTGTTGTAATACTATTTGCATACCTTTTCAGTTCCTTGTGCTTTGCGTCAAACCTCATTGTCCACATCTTTCTCAAAGGCCCTAACTTTCGAATAACTCCCGGGTAATGAATTAAATTGTGTTGTTTCGGCGTGAGAGTGGCATTTTGGAATAATCTTAAGAATGATTTGTGATGTTTTTCAGTGCAATTTTCAAAGGAAATTAGATTTTCTTCATCAAAATTAGGCATCATGCAAAAATCAATTAGTTCTGTTAAAAAAAAACTGCCAGACAGGAATTTTTTTGGGAACAAGATCGCCTATTATAAATTTAAAATAAAAGCAGAAACATTGCATTTCTGTTGCACACATTTTGAAATGTTTGTTTTTCAAGTGATCTGATGTTATTTCTTCGGATAAATTGCCAACTTCCGTACCACCGATGATTGAGCACATTAAGATTGAAATATTTTTTCTCGTAAATAAAATATTCAATGATGTAAGACAGCTCGACATGGCACACACCTTCAAAGAGGTCATGCATGATGTCCACGGCGACATTATTTGTAACTTCAAAGCTGTGTATTTCATTAAAAACACATATCTCTCTCAATCCAGTATGAGAGACGAAGCAGAAAGATATAATGCTCTTCAACTGAAAATAGAAATGATATTAGCAATACTGGCGCAAAGCGACAAAACTTTGTCCTAATATTTACCTGAACGTGAAGAACCATTGAATTTTGACTGTCTAAAATAGAGGGTTTCCAGGGTTTTGTTGAAGATCCTTTACCCTTCACACTCAATTGAGGCACTAGCAATGCACTGAGCAGGATGAATAACTAATAATGTCTGGTATCTATAAGCTATGAAATTATCTAACAATAAACAATTAATATCAATAATGAAATAACATCGCTAAGAGATTATTCTTCAATATTTTGGAGTAGTTTCTTATTTTTTGCGTCTTTGATCTCTTTTTTATAAATCGAAATAATTTTTCCTTCAAAATCCTTCCACTTGAAAGGAAACTCTGCTAATTTTCCCGCGTGCAGTTTCTCAAAATCATTTGTAATCAGAATCAAAATAGAATGTCATGTGTTAGTGAAAAGATTCTAACAACGATAACACATACAAGTGTAGCACCGATTCGCTGCTTAAGAATAGGCCAAATACCTATGGTGTTTTCTGGACAAACTGTAATGAACCTTCTCCTTAGCTCAAATGTGTTATCCCAATGCCTTATACATCTTCCAATAACTGCACATTCGTTTGAAGCCACCTGCAGCTGATACTGTTTTCCATAGATTTTGTTAAATCAGCTAGACAGCCAAATCATGAATTAATTTCTAAATATTATTTCTACAGAATGATTTTATTCACCGGAATTTTCTTTGCCGCTTTTTTCCTTTATAGGTGATTTGGGTAGGTGGTCGTTTCTTCTCAATTTATACCGGCTTTGTATGTAGCCCGATTGCTGATATCTTCTGGACAGCGAATAATATTTCTGCACCTATTTCCCTCTGGTGTTCTTGTCACCTAAGTAAATACAAGAGTTGAATAATGTATTTGTTTCGTCAAATCACCTCTTTATACTCTCACTATATTGTTCCCTGCCTCCATATAGTCATCAGAAAGCGGATGAATATTTTTTTCGATCCAGAATTCGCAAATGATAGTTGTTAAAGAGTTTCGGTGCTTATGAGAGATATGACCATGTTTTTTAAATCCTTCCAACAAGCTTTTTCCTGAAACATTCGTGTTCAATACTCAAGGTCCTGTCATATTAAAAAACAGTTATTTTATTCTCGTACGAAATACACTTTTATCTTACCAAAGTACTTTTTCCATTTCTTGTTTTTCTTGTGGTATTGTGCGTTTCGCTTGAAGAACTACAGCCAGTCTAGAATGATGAAGAATTTACAGAAAGCGTTCCCGCAAGTGGTGTACTGTATCCCTAGAAATTAATATAATATTATTTATACGCATGGGAATTTTCCAAGGCATACATTTTCTGCTCTCCACTTCAGTAAGTGGGTTCTTAGTTGGATTTCCAAACCAAAATTCTGGATACCAATTAATTGGTCAAGATCAGCAGATGTAAGTTCTTTTAAGACTTCAATGTCTATTCCTTTGTCTGAAAATCAGCGCGTTATCTATTTGAATAACATATCGACTTAGTTATATTATTTACTACAAATAAAAGGTAAGCTTCTCCAAGGTTCCAACTACAATTTGCTACTGTTTCTTTACCAGTATTTAAAATGTAAACATCCTGTTGAATGGGTGGAAAGGGTTCGTCCAAAAGTAAGTTATTATCACTCATTTTTCACTAATACTGACCGTCGCTTTGTCAAGAATAAAAATTAAACTTCACTGAGCAAACAAAGCACTTGCGCAGAATACACAAAATGATTTACAAATGAACAGCACTATATTGCTGACACCAAATTCACTTTACTGCGCAAACAAAGGGCTATACACAACAACTCATGAATTCACTGTAGCGCCGGTAAAGTCCATGTGACATGCGCTGATCAGTTTTCCATGAATCGCAATTTACAAGTTCAAATAAGAATAACATTATACGACTTAAGTATTTTTGTTTGATGAAAAATCAAATTCTATTTCCAGAATGTCGAATTTGATTTTTGTTTTGCCGAATGTGATTAGACAAGTCAACAAAAGATTGGAAAAAGTGCCGATTAATAAAACATTTACAATGAAGTGGTTGAAATAGCAAATGTGGCTTGGTTTTTGTTTTACGTAATATATTTTCTATAAAATATAGAATCAAGAGTGGCTGTTTTGATTATGAAAAGAAGATAATTTATATATTTTCTCTGACTCAAAGAAATTTGCTTTCATCTAATTTAGAATAGATGAAAAACCTAATCTAGTTTTTTCTGTGTAACCAATATGAATATAACTGTTTCCTCAATTAATGATTTATAAACTTGAAATATTGAATCATATCAGTTGAAAGTTGTCATCAATATTATTTACGAATAAAACTATATTTTCGAGTCGATTAATCTCATTTACAAAAAGTGCTCCTAGAAAAAATTCGGTTCAAGAGGTGTTTATGTAAAAAAAGGGATCCTCACTATACTATAGGATGCTACTTATAGTAGTAATTACAGAAATAAGTAAAAGCAATATTTTTTAAATAAATTTATTACATACCGTATATATTAGTTACAAAAAGATTAAAATTTAAAATTATTATTGTTTTAAAACGAACTCTTTATCCTGATTGCTTGTTCTCCATTAGGTAAGTTGCATGTATGGATGGGAGGTTTCCGTATATCTTCTAAATTTATAATTAAAAAACTCTAGTGCTCCTGAACCGCTAGAAACACTATTGTTCGAAGAACAGTAGAAGAATCGTCCAGGTTTTGAGTGCATATTCCACCACATGAGCTGCTTATTACGGCCAAACTGTTTCAAACGCCACGTTTTACTTTAGTCTCAAGAATGCATTATAACTCATATGGTGGAAGTTTTCAGATATTACCACTGGCATGAATTTCAACGTTTATGAGAGCAAAACACGGGTTAACTATATTCGTCATCAGTTGCTTATTTCACATAATTTTGAAAGCAGCATCTCATATAACATCAATGAAGAAAATGCTCAGTGCCTGCAGCACTGTAACTGAAGTTGGTGTTTGGGCCTGCAATCCGAAAATTTTGCAGAACTTTCAGAATTGAAACATTGGTTATTTATAATATTTTCATTGTAAATGTTTCCGGTACGAATGCCAACTGTAAACATTTATTGATACAAAAGTTGCACATCCGACTCGTGCTGGCAACCTTTTGCCAGTATCAAAGCCAAGAATATATCGCATCTGCTTCACGTTGCTATATTACATTCGAAGTTATAGGAGTATAAAGAAATTTAGGATTACCTGCAGAGAGTTTTTTCAAATAATCGAAAACTTAATATTTGCTATTTATTGTCACTACAATATCATTACCATTTGAAAATTCTACGACAAAACCGCTTAATAAAGATATTGCAATTGAACACAAAACCAACAATAGCTGGCAACCCGATCGTGGCTTTTCAACCAAATTTGGCCTGAATAATGTTTCTAATAGGTTCCATTAATTGTATGAAATTCGTATTGATTTCATGACTGCACTGGAAGTTATAGTGCAAAAAGTTTTATTTTCCTGAGAGAATTTTCAAAACCAAAGACACAAAAATTACCATAGCTGGCAGCACCAACTGAATTTTTCAACCAAATTTCTATGAAACAGAGCTTAGAGTAAGGTTCAGCTACTGTGTCAATTTCATTCAAATCTGGTAACTTATTCACATTTCATACGGCAAAAAGCAGTTTTTATTCTTTGTAATTTTTCAAGATGCCACCACTGGCACAGAGTTGCCCACAATTCAAAATCGCTTCCATTAGATCTTGTCCTACTTAAGTCCAATGCATTCTTTAAATTTCAGTTGTATCTGATTATCGGCTCGTGAGTTCCCGTGAACAGAAGTTTTTGATGCTAAAAATATAGGTTAACGGGGAAAGGGTTACCGTTCTTGTCCGACATGAAATTTCCAAAGTTTTACTTTGAACGTGTAGACAAAGCATAAGATTTGTATACAGATTGGTTTTATTGTAAGAAACGGACATTTTTCAGGATATTCGATGGTTTGAATCTTTTCACTTCCAAATTTTTATTTTTTCCAAATTTAAGACACCAAAATTATCATAGCTGGCAGCTCCAACCGAATTTCTACCAAATGTGGTTTAAAATAAGGTTCAGCTACTGTGTAAATTTTGTCAAAATCGAACGATTGAATCAGAATTTATAGGGCTAAAAGCAGTTATGTTTTTTAGTGATTTTTCAAGATGGTACCACTGGCACAGAATCACCCGCATTTCAAAATCACTTCTATCAGACCTGGTCCTAATTAAGGTTAATACATTCTTTAAATTTCAATTAATTCTGCTCATCGAATCGTGAGTTTCCGTGAACAGAAGTTTTTGATGCTAAAAATATTGGTAAATTGAGCAAGGGTTACCAGGCGTGCCCGTTGTACCATATCAAATTTTTTACTTTGGCTATGTAAACAATGCACAAGATTTACATATGAGTGGCTTTTTTTGAAGAAGCGGCATTTTTTCAAGAGAAACGATGATTTGGAGGTTTTCACTTTCAGTGCCTGTCCTAGCTACAGGATTGCCAGCACGCTCACTAAAAAAACATTACCATTAGTAAAAAATATTCTCTTTGCCTGAAATAATATATCCTAATATATGACTTTTAAAACAAATTTTCAATGCTTGTCCAAGCAAAAAAGTAGAATTCTCTGATTGAAAATTTCAATGGTTTCATAAATCTGCATCTTACAATCATTTTCGACTACAAGACAATATTTTTTTTTTAATTTTTAGTTCTACAAAAAGTTAAAATATATATTGAAACACAATTACAGTCAAAATCAATTCCTGATACATTTAAGGCTTTGATTAAAGAAAAATGTGGACTATCAGAGAGCGATATTGATGCAGATAAAACTTGATAGATCTCATTTTCAAAATCCAATATATTAAACGCGAATTCATATAAAAATTTAAAGTAAAGTGAAATGGGAACATTGATTCTTGAATACGTGTTACGAAAGTACTTTTTGAAAACCTGATGTTTCGATTCAAAGCGGAAACACCAGAGGTCTTTTACTGGACCAAAATTACGAATCAGTCAAAAAAATTTTGGTTGAATTTTACCCTTATAATAGTAGGAAACTGGTTTCCTACTATTAAAGATGTAAATTTGCAAAAGTGTAATTTGTGTAATTTTTTTTACAAGCAAATCGTGCAATTTTACTTTAAAAAGACGTAAATTTAAGATACAAATGATACAATTTGAAATTATGATAAATTTTATTATGGTAAAAATAAGATACAAATGATACAATTTAAATGAGAGTAGCGAAGTAGTAAATTTACACTCTTTTTGCTAAGGTTTACAAAATACTATTTATTATTCAGCCAATATGACGTAAAAGCAAAAAATGCACATCCAATGTGTAAAAAAAATGTGATTCGTTATTTTAAACAGAAAAATGAATATATTTACTTTTATCAAAGAGTTAATTTTAGACCCACTTTTTAGAGTGATGGCTGTAATGTAATGAGTTCAGAAGTGATGTTTTGGCTTCAATGTATCGCGAAAAAGTTCAATATAACTTCTGTGATGATTTGAAATTAGAACTTCAAGTTTAATCAGAGTTTAATATTAAACAACTACTTAGAAAGTATTATGCTATAATATTCATAATTGTGCAATATATGTCAATAATAATAATTGTGCAATATCGGAAGCACTATCACTGTCCAAGATAAAACTTTTCTCTAAATTTTCCATTAATTCACTTTGTTTCAGGTTTACTACAATATTTCATATCTGCTGTTACTGAAAGGATGAAAAAGCATAAATCAAACTTATTTTCACAACTCTAATTTATAATATTATCAATTTATAAGTGACGCACTTCCAAACTACACTCAATTCCCGAGAATCTGTGGCGAAATTAAATACGCGTCCGTTCATGTCCGGCGAAGCATATAAATAGTTACATCGAAAATATGATGAGTGCTGTCATGTATTAATGAAAATTGCTTAGACTTGAACAGTATTTTTCATTAATTTAAAGATATTTTCCTTCATTTTATTAAATTTCCTTCCAGCTCTTCTTAATATCTAAGTAAAGTAAGCATTAATCATAAAACATTTCATGCTTGTAATTTAATATGGTATCTTTCATAACTTTAATGAAATAATTTCATTACTTTGATGTACTAAATATTTTTTACGAAAAAAGAACAACTACATTCGAGCTATGAACTTTTTGTTTAACATACAGAATGATATGCTTAAATATTCGAAGATATTTATGTGTTTGGGTTTATAAATGCTTACTTTGACTCATGATCAAGTTGACATTTAAATCTTATGAAATTTTATTTAAGCAAATGTTTTATTTCATATTTTAAACAAATAATTCTTTAGTTTACGTAAATTTTCAGTGATTTTAAATTGCAGAAGTATTTTCAGTTTATTCCTGTGTTTAGTTTTCACAATCGTAAGATCATTAAAAAATATGCTCCGCCTCCGCATTGGACCAAAGAAGAGCTAATAGCTTAAAAGCAATTGAACAGAGATCTTTAAACCGTGTTGAGAAACTTGCGTTAAAAAAACAATAGAGAATGAAAAAACACATTGCTATTACAATTCTTGCGTTTGATATTTTTGAACGCGCACTTTGCTCCATTCAATATGCTTTTTGTTTTGTGAATGAACCATTAAATCGCGTAATTTTGCATTATACACCATTTTGCATAAGCGGCAATAGGATTTTCCATCGACTTCTTGTATTCTTAAATTTATGTCAATTTTCCACTTATGCCTAGTACTATACTCTTCGCGAAACGAATTCAACTGTCAAATCCCATACAAAAGAGCTTTACTGACGAATTGAAAAGCTCTTTTTGTATGGGATTCTACCGTTGAATTTAGTGATGGGCGTTTCTGTTGTTTTCAGAAGACGAAAACGAACTGTTTTTTTCCAAAAACAACTGTTTTTTGAAACTTTTTGAAAACTTTTTTCACTCGACCAGCAGCAGATTGATACTGGGTGTTACCGTTAGTGATGGGCGTTTCTGTTTTTTTTCAGAAAACGAAAGCTATTTGAAAAAAAACAGTTTGAAAAAAACAGTTTGAAAAAAACAGTTTTTTTCAAATTTTGGTGTATTGTATAGTGCTGTGTGGATATGTGATTGTGGATTGTGTTGTGTTCCCACACTATCTACTTGGCTTACACTCAGGTTAAATGTGTGTGAATTTCATTATAATTTGATAATTGCTTCAGAAGTTAAAAGGCATAGCACTTCAATTTCACCGAGTGTTTTTTCATAGTGACACAACCACCACATGGTTCTTATCATATTCATTAAACTTTTTTCAGACCTGTATCTACTCAAGACCAGTATATACCGATTGGGAATTTTACAAGTTTAGATTCTACTGTATAAATATAGTATCAAATTCATCAATCATTTGCATGTTATTCTAAAAGCCGTGTGAAAGATTTGTGTTTACGTACTTATGGTAGCTTGTTTAAAAACTACAGAAACTTATTTTTTATGCCCATTGATGAGTCTTGTAAATTTTGTGATGGTCTGACGACTCAGTGTGAAGCTATCACAATGCGAAATTTTCCATAGAATTTCTATTGTCGCCAAAAATTCACCAAAATTTCAGCTCGACCAAACTTCGCGATCCGGATAAATTATCCGGATGGTAAAATTCATGCACAATGTGAAAACTCTAATACTGCTTGGCAGACACTAAGTGATATGGTGCTTGAACAGTCTTGGAATATTGTCAAAACAAATATGTGATCGATAGCTAAGGGACTATGAAAGAGGCTTTAGAAAAAGAAATGAATGAGGGAAAATACAACGACTCAGTTTATTCATTGGGTATCTTTCATTCAATAAGTAATCCTAAGTTTGTAGCAGTGACGGCTCGTCAGGGGCGGCAGGGTCGGCCCGGCCGTACCAAAATAATTGACTAATAACACCCGAAAATATTGAAGATAAATAAATAATATTAAATGTTTAACTACTACTCATTTATTTCTTTCACTCATATCTTTAATATCAGTGGTTCTTTAATTTGCCAGCAGCCGCGTATACAAGCCCGTATTAAAATAGGAATTAGATCGAAATAGTAAAGTATAAACGGGTAAACAACCCATTGCGAACCGTTTGCTTTGAATTCAATCTTATTTCAATTCCGATTTGTGTACGCGCAACGAACAACTTACCCGGCAATCTTTCATACGACGCGACGGCCAGCCGACAGTCCTCAAAATCTACATTACATACAAGCATTCAATCATAGTACTCGTATATACGACTACAATGCATCACCCACCCAACGAAACGGCGGCCATATCATACCCAGCAAGTGCATGCGAGAATCAAGTGAAGCCACGGCCGAAATTGCGGCCCATAGTAAACTGGCCGAGTCTGGCTACAGTCTAAGTCACTCAAAGCTTCTCAGGCAGCTTCCCTTCTATACTTTATTTCAATACTAGCTATTTAGCTAGGTGGTTCGTATCAAATTTCGAACTGATCATACAGACCGGGTAAAGCAAAAATGGTAAAAATTGCCAGCGGCCAGCCGCCAACTGCCGGAACTCTGCTTAAAAGCAGCAAGCATCATACATGCTCCGTTAAATTGCGCTAAAGTCAATGTTAGGACGCTTTATGTTACTGGAGAGATTGAGTTTCTGTACCATAGCATTGTGCGGGTAGAAAAAGGTCAAATGGAAGTTTCGTTATTAAAGAATGCCTTGTGTTTGGTAGAGTGATAAGACGATGGTAGTGCATATTGGTAAAATAGAAAAAAAATGCTTTTTGAATGATTTCATGTCTTGATTAGGAAACTGTGGTTGTCGTATAGATTTAATTTGTCAGTGCGAAAACGGTTTTTCGAAAATGTTTTTTATTGAGGAGATGGTAATGGAAAAACTGAAATAATGCAGGTAGCAAGATGGTCCGGCAAATCATCTTTTTATAGACGAATTTATTCGTAAAGAATATAATTTACTGAAAAAATATGAGAAACTTAATCCAAAGGAAAACTTGATGAATTGGTACGTAGTATTTTATAATTAATGCTCG
This sequence comes from Nemotelus nigrinus, assembly GCA_947369275.1. NCBI lineage: Eukaryota > Metazoa > Arthropoda > Insecta > Diptera > Stratiomyidae > Nemotelus > Nemotelus nigrinus. Next base: position 68,586,904 of record OX376373.1, on the reverse strand, counting down.
TGGTATACTCGTGAAGTCTGTAATGAACAATTTTTTAGAGTCTGCTATAATTTTTAAAACTAATCATCGATTTAGTTCGACAGAGAAAGATAATATAAAGTTGCAATCGCAAGTTTTTCAACTTTAAAATGCATAAAGACTTGCATTAGGAAAAATGTGCGATTAGATCTGTTCGCGTACTTCAGCAGTAACAGAATTTGCCAGCTGGCTTCTTTTTGCTGCAAAATTTGGCTTGCAGCAAGAGTACAAAAACGACTTTCTGCGAATCTATTTTAATATATTATAATTGATTCAGGTACGCGAACAGACCTATTGTCATTAATAGCAATGCTACGAAAATCAATTAAAGATAAATTATAATTTTTGTGCTGAAAAAGTCGATGATTTCGCGGTAGTCAAAATAAAAGACTGAATATACAAAGTGGTATTGCTTTGAATATCCTTTTGGCAAAAAAAACTTTGATTTGTTGCTTGCTCTTTGAAAAGTACTATAGGACTTTTGATTCCTAAGAGACTATTTATTTAGCTACCAAAAATTTCATCTTGTGGAATAGAACTTCGCTTTTGGCCGACCCAAATTTTTATGTTACGAGCCGTCACTGGTTTGTAGTAAATCTTTTCATCTTTCACTATGTTCTTTTGATAACGCACATGTTGAGCACATATTTCCAAACTAAAAATGCAACTCTTAGGGATGGGATAGATCTTGTAAATGGAACAGTTAAAACAATACTAAATGAGCGAGAAGACTTGTATGTAGTTTGGGAAAAAATTAAATTATTCGCAGAGAAGAACTGTCTGGATCTCACATTTCCCAGAGGGTCGCGAAAACGGAAAACAGCAAAACGCTCTAGTTCCAAAGGTTTTGCTGTTTCATCTAGCCTTGGACACGCAGTTGGGGCTACAAAGATATCCCTGCAAACCAAATGGCTCGAAAAAAGTAAGTTGCAGCACTCTTTCATCTTGCCAAATTATTTGTTTTTTCTAGGTTTTCTAGGTAACAAAAATTTGAAGCAAGAGGTCAATTTCTTCCTTCTAAGCTTAATATATTCCAATTTCTTCAAAGATATTTTGAAACTTAGTTATCCTTTTCTTCAAGTATAAGTTGAAATATATTTGGCTTCTAAACGAAAAAATAGTCTTATATTTCTAATTATTTCCATTCTATTCCCGTATAATTCGTACAAGCGTTCATTTCTTAGCGGTCATAGATAATTCGTGTGTAGTTCATACCTACTCTTCACGCTATATGCATGTGGTACTAGCTCATACGTATTCATAGACATGAAGTTTACTTGATAATGCATTATGCATAAGCAAATAATAAAGAATAAATTAACAAATATATAATGTATTGGTAAATTATATAAGTTGTATACGCTGTATGTATTGTACGTGTACCTTACGGAAGTTGTACGTGTTGTACGTGTACCTTACGGAAGGTCCCTGGCCCCTGCCAGATTTTAGGCCACGGCACGCCTATGATCGTAGGTCTAAATATTTCGGGTTCATCCTTAACTAATAACATATCGAACATTAATTTACAGTAGTTGAGTTGATAGTTGATCTCCAGTCAAGTGCGGAAGCAAACTTTGAACGGAATAGTAAACTTACTTATAAAAATATGAGCGAAGATGTTTTGGACTGTTTGAATTGGTTTTTTGGGACTCTTTTTTTTTTAGGTACTTTTATGTTCTTTACCATGTGTGTTTTAATAATAATTTGTGTGGCAAAGATGCAATAATAGAGATTTTTTTTTACGAACAAACCGGTGCCGGTTTCGCTATTATATTCCTTTTTTGTGAGCTCGGGCGCAACGAAAAACAGCGAAGTGTTCTAGGGAATCAAAACAAATCGCGCATTGTTACATCTAATATAATTCACGAAAATCTACTAATCATGTTACATCTAATATAATTCACGAAATCAAATCCGCCCCTGCCCGTATCGCACAGTTAAGCTTGATGTTATTTTCCTCACAAAATTAGATTTTCATATTGAAATTTTCGCACACATTGGGCCTTTTTAGACTTGTATTCTTAATGCAGTCCTATAACCGGTTTTCTGGGCAAGAGGCAGAAGAATCGAGGGGAAATCTCTACAAAAAGTGATGCACTTGGAGAGAATTTTTCATCACTTTTGAAACTGATTGAAACTGATGCAAATCACTAACACAACTATAAACATAGTTCACGGGTCAGGAATTTTTCATGAAACACTCAAGTCGAAATGAGAAAACAACAACACGCACATATTCATATGCATAATCGGTATATGAACGGTTCCGTTGCTGAAGAATACAAGTGTGGAAATGTTGATTGTTGTAAAACCAGTTTGAGGAGTGCATCAAGAATACAAGTGTGGAAAGGCCCATTAAAAATGTCTTTCTGCCAGAAAACGAGTGGTCTGACTACTAACATCTACACCTGATTGCTCCTAGGTTTTTGTGCGAAGTCGTCTACGTTTCATTGCTATTTTATGGCTACGGATAAATTTTTCGGTTTTATCTTCAAATTTAGGCGGACATATTTCGTTCGTCTTCCCGTCTTTAGCTTATTGCCGATGAGTTGAAACCTTCGATTTTTCTTTGGACCGAACAAAATAAATTAGACTGTTCGTGGGAGAATACTATTGTTCTATGTTCAGGAAGATAAAAACGAAACGGAAGAAAAAAAAAACGAAAATGAAAGCAGTATCGTAAATGTATATATATATATATATATATATATATATATATATATATATATATATATATATATATATATATATATATATATAATCAAAAAAAATCAGTGATTATTTCTCGGGGACACGCCATTCGATTTAGCTGAAACTTTCAGGGTACATTGCTGTATAAGCAGAATAGGTCCAGGTCTCACTAAATGTCAATTATCTTTAACCCTTTGGCACCGGCAGCCATTTTAATTATATTTTTTATATAGCTATTATTCCGTCCACAAATAATTTTTGCCAAAATAAAGTTAACATAATAAATTTTGAACGTGTTTTTCATGTGAATCAGATTGAATTTTTTAACCCCATGTGTGCGCTAGGTGCCTAAAAAGAGAACGGGAAAATTTGAAAGCTTATAAATTGCGATAACTTTTGATAGAGCTATTCAATTAATATGAAACTTTCAGAACATATTGATGTTATTTAATGAGCATGTTGGCAACCCTGTAGTTAGGGCAGGCGCTGAAACTGAAAACCTTTAAATCATCGAATCTCCTGAAAAATTATCGCTTTTTGGAAAAAAGCCACTCATAAATAAGTTTTATGCTTTGTCTCCATAGTCAAAGTAATAAATTTGAAATTTTACAACGAGCACGCCTGGTAATCCTTTCCCAATTTACTTATATTTTTAGCATCAAAAACTTATGTTCATGGAAACTCACGATCCAATAATCAGAATTAGTTGGAATTTACAAAATGTATTGGTCTTAAGTAGGACCAAAGCCTGATAGAAGCGATTTTGAAATGCGGGCGATTTTGTGCCAGTGGTGCCATCTTGAAAAATCACTAAGAAAAATAACTGCTTTTGGCCCTATAAATTCTGATTCAGTTATTCGATTTTGACGAAACTCACACAGTAACTGAACCTTACTTCAAATCATGTTTGGTAAAAATTTGGTTGAAAAATTCGATTGGAGCTGCCAGCTATGATAAGTTTGGTGTCTTAAATTTGGAAAATTCCTGAGGAAAATAAAGCTCTTTGCGCTATAGCTTCCAGTACAGTCATTGAATCATAACGAAATTCAAATGGCAAATTAAACTTATAATAGGCAATATTCAGTAGAAATTTAACTTCAATGCAATGATAGGATTGCCACACTCAGAAAAATGTCATTTAATAGAATCAAATTTAAATCAAAAGTTGAAATCACTTTGAAATAAAAAGCGAATCTTATTTGAATTCCACTTCATTATAAAAATTTTCTTTTCAAATCAAAATTTTTCATCATTGAATTAAAAAGAAACGTATATGAAGCCAAATCATATTTGAAAATTTTTGAATCAAAAATGTTGACGCCATATACGTTTTCTTTTTAATTCAATGATGAAAAATTTTGATTTGAAAAGAACATTTTTATAATGAAGTGGAATTCAAATAAGATTCGGTTTTTATTTCAAAGTGATTTAAACTTTTGATTTAAAGTGATTCTAAAAAAGGGATTTAAAGTGACATTTTTCTGAGTGCAGTTATGGTTGTTTGTGTATTTTTTTGGCATACCTTTAGTAAGCGATTATATCATAGAATTTTCAAATCGTAGTGATCTTATAGTGAAAATAAACACCAAATATTAAAATCTAGGTCATTTGAAAACTTTTGCGAATGGCAACTCTAAATTTCTTTGCATCCTTATAACTTCCAATGCAGCTACCGGATCAATACAAAATTCGCAGAGCAGGTTGACTTCAACGTAAGGCAGATGCGACATATTTTTGGCTTCGGTGCTAGCAAAGGGCTGCTAGCACTAGGCCTTTTTATTATTTAAGTTCCGATAAATGCTTGCATTAAGTATTTTCATCAAACATCATTTGCAATGAAACTAAGTAAACAACGTTTAAGTTTTCTAAGGTCTGGGCATTTTTCGGATGGTAACCCAAAACACCTTTCTACCGCAGTAACTTTCGATGAAGTCACCGAAATTAAAATAAACTTAGATTCTATTATTACTTGGGGTGTATTAGTTTTAAGTAGCAAAAGTAAGTAGTGGTAGAATACACACTCAAAATCTGCACAAATTCCCTACTGTTCTTCGAACATTAGTGTTTCTAGCGTTTATGATGCGCTAGGGTTTTTTATATTTCATATTCTCTATTTTTGCATTTTAGTGGAAAAAAATTAAATCGAATCAGGTAACCAAAGTTAAAAGATTGGCGTAACTTGCTCCCCTCTTCGCGGATTCTGAAACCTTGAACTGTCTGAACGCTGCTGGAACATCATGTGAAGATAATTGTGACCAGATAGTATACTCATATGAATAAAAATGCAATTATTAGAACAGAAGGCTTTGATTCAGCTGTGAGATTGTGCTTACTCTTTTTCAGCGTGTTAGTAAAGGTCTCGAATTTATACTTATAATGTCTAATAAAATATAATTTGAGTATATATTTTATGTAGCAATAGGTTACTTTTTTACACACTACAAAGTTATTTTTAATGAAAGGAAAGTGAGCTTCATTTTAATGTGACTGATTGTGAACCATTGTTTGATCTTTGACATACTCTTGGCGACGAATTCAAGCTCAGAGTTTTAAATTAAGAAAGGGAATTAAGCTTTGCATTGTTGACATATGATTGAATGTAATATTGGAAAGCGTTTGAAGATTAAATTGTACGTCTATATATTCTAAGGTTTTACAATGTAAATCTAAGAGGAGGGCCGGCAGCTCTGCTCGCTGAGACGTTTTGGCCGAAAAGCGGCGTGCTACAGGGCCTGCGGATTCGAATCCCGCCAGTGCCATGGCTGTAAGTGTGAATGCGTGTGATTGTCTATGAGGGTGGCAAATGGGCCCAAACTAGTGGCCTAATGCTGGCTGCGTTCCCGGCAGCCCTCTTCATTAACCTAACCTACAATGTAAATCTAACTTTAATTGAGATTTATATTGTATTTATACAAATATTTATCAATTCAAAATATTAAGCAAAAAAAATCACATTGATTAATACGTTTTATCATGTGTTGGGGTCTATGAAATATGAACAAAATATTTGCTTGCATAATTTTATATTTACTTTAAAAATTCGTCTGAAGATTATCTATAGCTGCGTTTTATTTTTATCCAAAGTGTAGCAAGTATCCTGCATGCATAAAAAAACCATCCGGAGTAGCATGAGAGTTTATTTCATTGCTAATTGGTTGGCAGCAGTTGGTTTGTCAGACATTTGACAGTTCAAAATTCATAATTCAAATTTCGAATTAAATGTCTTTCTAGAAAATTAGAAATAGGGTTTATTTCTTTTTAAAACGTAATCAAAGAATATTCCGACTCATAGGATGAGAAATCTGTTGACAGCATTCATATGCATATTCCTCGGTTTCAATGTTCCCTGGGGTGTGTTCAATGTGCATGCTATAGCAGCTATTAGCTGCTATTTTAGCAGCTCTGGCTGTCCAATGTCACGAAATAGCTACTTTCTGATGCTTGCTATTTGCAATGCCTCTTAGAAGTACGGGCCGTAATGCAGAATGATGACGTCACAGCAATAGGACAAAATATCGCGAAAAACACATGTAGTCTTATGGGACGTCCGCGGGAAAATGTTAATTGTACGGGTTGTGTTAAAGTGAGTGAAATGAAAACGAAGTGGTATATGCGGAACAGTGCTAGTGAACAGCTAAAACACAAAATAATGCGGTACGTGCGGCATAATTAGAAAAATTCGCTACGAAATGTTTATCAGTTGTTGCTAGGTTATGTGAGGTTCCGTGTCGATTTACTATCGCGATACAATTAGTCGATACCAAATGAAAGTTGTGACTAAATATTTTTATTACAAAGCATCCACGCACAAAAAACTAACGTTTTATTCATATTTTAGCTAAAAAAAGCAAGTGAAATCTCAGTGTGTCGGCACTACCTCGTGGAAATGTCAAAATTCCCTATCGCCATGACGTCACAGCGAGAACGATTACGTAGCCTGACGGCCCGTACTTCTAGGAGGCATTGCTATTTGACAGTCGGGCTGCCCAAGATTCCGGCTTAGCTGCTAAGGTAGCAGCTATTTGCTGCTCGCAGTCTGGAGAATAGCAAGAAAGTAGTTAAGGCAAAATGGCCGTGCGTACACAGCTGACATGCAGTTCAAACGTCATTTTCAATTGGAAATTGAAATAAAAAGAAGTTTTTGCGCTTTTGTGACACAGGAGATGAGGAATAAATTTGAAAATAGTGACAGCATAAATTAAATGCGGGCTTTTAAACACTTTAACTCAACTCGAGTTAAGTCGGGTTTCACACAGTGCAGCTCATCTTGAGTTTTTAACAGGCGAGCATGAAGCGCAAAAGGCCGGGTGCACTGATTCATGTGCCATCAAATTTTCAACGATTATTTTTTGCTCTTTTTCACATATATGACGTCAAAAGCCGGAAATAAGTGATGCGTTTTAAATATGTTAGGAAAATTTTAAGCTGTATGTTGAAAACTCTTAAATGTTATACAATTTCCAAAGTGCAATGGAAGTATTGAACTAATCCACGAAAACACAAAAAATTAAAAAAAAAATTTGAAAAAGTATTTTTGAGCTTGCTGACTTTCGTAGCAGCTCTTGGCTGTCCAATATCCATAGCTGCTTCACCTAGCTACTTCAAATTTTAACACGTGCTAAAGTGATGCTATGCTATGCTTTTGAACCAGCTATAGCATGCACATTGAACACACCTCTAGTTGCTAGATTGACAAGGAAATTTTAGGGAATTTATCACTGCATCCAACTGTTTCAGGTGACATGACTTATTGAAATACGTTCCGCAGAGTCCACGAGTAAAAACTCCACTGATTTGACAAGTGTTTGTACTCTGGATGTTGTTGTTGTTTCGCGTGTAAATTGCTATCCTGCACTACTCGGGATGCAAAAAACGCACCTTATGTAGACGTCTGGAAAATTTGCTTGTTTGAATGAATATATAACATCTATATCCTGCTTTCTTAGCGAAAATAAATAATTTTATGGTTTTTACTTGTGGGCGAAGTTAACTTTTCTTCAAAGTTCAGCAATGGAATTTAGAATAAAGCTTAACTCAAAAAATACAATCAATATCGAATCACTTAAGGCAAGAAATATATTACTGTGGGTTTAAATTAATCATTATAATTCCATTTATAATTATGAATATAAAAAAACATGCCCTAGCTGTGACACCACAAGTCTATATTCCCGCATAGCTCACACTTTTCGGTAAGTCCTTATTAAATCGTTTTGCGACGACAAAAATTTGTTTTCACGACAACGATTGTTTGAATATATTTTTTCTAAAGTGAGGTAACATGGAATTGCTGTCTCTGACCGGAACATCACATGGGACAATGGAAATATTATGGAGCTGACATATTTACAAAATTCATACCATAAGAACATTTGCAAATATTGTTCAACGTTCCTCTAAAATAACACATTATCTCAAGTGAATGCCTTCTCAAAGACCATTCCACATTTTCTAAGCGAGTCCCACAATTTTAATCCCATTACTTAGTGATGATTTACTAGATGTATGTTGTTTCGTCTTTTTCAAATCCCAACCTGTCATGATTAAAATTATAAATTTTGCACTTATTAAACAATCAGCAAACATCAGTCTAAATCATAGTGTTGTCATTGTGCTTTTCATTCGCCCTAGCAAAAAATGGTTCTTAATTAAACTGGGTAATGAGTTTTTATCTGCAAACAATCGGTTTCGTTATCAAGCCACCCCAAAGTCGCTCTACTTAGAAACCAGTGCTATTTGGTCTTCCTCTCAATGTTGCGGCGTTTTAGCCGCACCGATCTCACGGGCGCATGCTCTGATTTCGAAAATGTTATCGCGGATTAGGAAAATATCTTAATGCTCAGCTACAGGTTAAATATTGGTCGAGGTTTGTGAAACTGTGCTCAGTGATAATCCTTGGGGTTGGCTCAGGCTTAGCATAGTCTTCTTAGAAGTAGGTAATTAGCTGATCGTCAGAAATAGCAAATATTTGTTAATACGTTAATCTGCATAGAAGCTTAAGCTGTAACGAATACTCATTCTGTGAATACAGCCGTTTGAAGGAGATTTGGAAAATAAATATTGCCAACAAATTCAGATGCTCTTGTTGTCTTTGGTTTTATGTGATCTCAACTTAAGATCACACAAAATATCAAATAATATTTTCATGTCTAGGAGAAGGCCTAGAAGAGTTTCTTGATTGCATGCCCTGCATTTAAATTGCTTGATTACTACTTAGGTAAAAAAAAAATTACTCCATATTTTTAAAAAGGAGGTGTCTGAGAATCTCTGATTGTTGCAATGTTAGACCGATTTATGTATATAAAGTGGATATTAGCTCCCTTTGGGATTCACTACAAATTTTAAACTCAAAATGGAGGCAATTAAATGATTGCGGGTTTTCAATGAGAGTAAAAATTATTTTTGTAGCAATACATTTTTTTTCAGTCGGCAACTTTGGTTCGGAGCCGTTAACCTCCTTACGATTTCAAACAAAAATATTCCGTATTGCGCAAGTTAAAAGCTAATGAATGCGATGTGTGGCTATTGCCAAAATATACATATGTATGTAGGTAGTTGGCACTGCGAGGCATAGTTCAATGTTTGCTTGCACTTGTTCATAAGTTAAGTTCCATCCATTTTCTGTACTAAGAGCTGTTTTCATCGCCTTTGATTATTCAGATTTGCGTGAACGTTTGTATGAATTACTTAAATTGTATTGCTTAAAAGATGTTGGTTGTAAAGACTTGAAGATCGTATGTTATCGTAGACGGCTTTAAAGTCTATAAGCAGATGGGACAACGGAATACTGAATTCCAAACATTTTTCCATCGCGTGCCTAAAGGCTGGTATTAAGGGGAGATATACACCTAGGAGCCGGATAAAACGGTCAAACTATTTGAAATAAAAAACTATTTGAAATATCGGATTGGGAGTTAAATTTTATAAAAGTATACACATTCGAAAGCATGCTTAATTTTTTTTTTATTTAAAAATATAAAAAATATACAAGGATATTGTATAATCCTTGGAGCGCTGTAAAAAAAAAACAGCGTTAACGGTACCCACTGGCATTTGTTCAAAAATTTTCTGAAGAAAAAAATGGAAAAAGATTATTAAATTAAATACTATAATCTAATTCGTGTCATAGCCGATTTTGAAAATATCGATTAATGACAAAATGGCGGACGTTTGAACATGAATAGTGATTTTTTGACCAAAAATTAGATATTATTTTGGCTATAAAACAAAAACTAAGTAACGAAAAAAAAAATCCTATGACAAGTACTAGATAATGTTATACTAAATAATCACAAAAAGAATTAAGGTAATCAGTCACTTGGTTTTCGAGAAATTTTGGGTACCGATTTGAAAAACGTGTTTTTAAGAAAAACGCGTTTGAAAATTTATGACTGAATAAATCATAAAATTTGTCAACTAACATGGAATCATCGATACCAGGCCTACAGTGTAAGTCTTTTACTGTTTACGGAATATTCATGGCTTTTAAATTGTCTTGCCGGCGCCGTATTCAACCTTCTTTCGTCTGTTCTTGCGCTTGGAGTTCGGCTTTCGCTATGCAAGTTTCGTCTTCTTGCGCTGCGTACAAGTGCGCTCCCGATCCGAACGATATTCTTAACACATTGGCACCACGATTCGGGGCCTTCGGGACAGAAATGTTGTTGAGGCTTGCTGTCTGTTGAGCCGTAATGGTAAAATGTTGCCCGTATCGCTTTTTTCATTTCATCCTTGGAGGCACAGTTTCTGCAAATAGAGAAGCCATAGTAAATCTTCAGTATATCTATAAACTTTACCCTCAATTTGTTTTTGCTGCTGATTCCAGGACTTTTTTCTTTCATTCGCGAAGAAGGGTTCACAATCGCTTTTGAACGTGACCCACTCATTCTTTTTTTGTAATTTCAATCTCGTTACCATACGGTTTCGCATTCACTAATCCCGTGTACGTCTTAGAGTCACCATCCCCGGCGTAATTAGTGAACATAACTCTATACTTTTCGGCAGATTGTGAAAACAATTCTTTCATGGCGTCTACTTCCATTTTACCTGCCGATCCATCATGATTGGCCTGGCAATTTCCATCGTGATTCAATTTCCATTCCTCACATTGCTCAGTATTTTCGAGTTTATTCCAATAGTTACATTTAGCACAATAAGAAGATTTTACAAGAATATCAAAAACTTTTCCTGTAAACTGTCCAATGAGGTTCTCATTGGACAGTTTCCCTACAATGAGGTAAAACCACGTTTTCGCCCCGTACTATCTCCAAAAACGGTTAGTTTGGTTATACCAGCACTTGAATTTTGTTTTTATTTCCCGCTGTACTTCTTTTACAGCTTATTTTAACACCAATTGAACAATACTTGAAGCAGCCTAATGAATGTTATTAACTATCGTATCATACTTCGTAAAACACGTTTGATTATATCGGCTGTAACTAGCTTATTTATAGAAATATTAACTTGGTGTTTTCACCAGATATTTTTGAGACCTGTATCTTCACGAAAATGCAATAAAAAATAAATCGATTTTGCCGACCATTCTAGGTGTATATCTCTCCTTAAGTTTAGTTTGAAGATCAACTTTGACAATTCTCCATTATCTGGTAATTCTTTAGAGCTATAACTTTGACAATCGAGAAAAGCGAAGACTCTGCTGATCCCTGGCACATAAAATGTCCAGTCTTTAAATTTTTGACTGATTTTATTATTATCTGTTCTATCGAAGACATTAGCACAGTTCAATTTTCAAATTTAAACGCTTATTGACGTCAAATTACATCTTTTTGCTCGAAAGATTTATCTGCACATTCTAGGTTGGCGTGAAATAGGCATATTGCCAATGCCATTTGCATTTTCATAGCAAAATCAACTTTTTCACGTAAAAAACAATACCAACCACTCTGGTAAAAATTCAAGCTTAATTTTAGCCGTCCAAACAAAATTTCACGTGAAATTGAAGTTAGTACAGTAGCAATTTTCGTAACAGTAAAAATGTGATCAATGGTTCAATTGCCCAGGATGAATATTGACCGATGATGGCTTTAGTTTCTGCACATTGTTACATCATTGTTTGATCATAATTCTTCACAGCCTACAAAATATTCAATCACAGAAGGAACTCTAGTCCTATGACTGTAATTAATCGTTTATACAATGTATGTTGATTACACATTATAGTCATACGAAATAATTCAAATACATACAAAATCACAGTCGAGAAATGAATGGCGTTCGACATGGAATTTAAAAATCTGCAAAAAATTTTCAAACTGAAAATTTGGAGGCAAATTTAAGTTATTTTTTGCAAATAGCTGTCATTTCTACAAAAAAAAGTAAGAAATTATTCCCCACGTCACACTATAACTATTACCCTTTAAACAAGAAAAAAATTTGTTTTTGTGTTTTCGATAATGACTGGCAGAGAAATCAAGTACACCATCAGCGAGGATTTTTAAAATAGGGCTCTACTTGTAGGCTCATATCTCCACCATTTTTTTTTTTTGAATTATTAAAATTGCAAATTATTAATAAATTATTATGTATGTGTGTAAAATAAATATTATTTTATTATATTTTATGATTGCTTTTAAAAAAAGTTGTGTCATATATCTATTTTTTTTATTAATCCCTTAAGGGGGGAAGTACCTTTAGACACTTCAAAAAATCGATTTTTTAAAAATTGTTTTAATCGATAGATATATCGCCTAAGAATATCATGTCAATGTTTCAAAAGCTAATTCTCAAAATTGTGGAAGAGATGCATCCCGGAAGTGCCTGGCGCCGAGCCCGCATAGCTCTTGACCAAAAACTTTAAACGGCCTTTTCTCGAAACCATGTTTTTTAAAATTGCGTAAGTGATAATAAAAAAACTAGTAAATCGATTTTTATCATCTAGCATTCATTTTAAAGAGCATAAAAAACTGTTCTATGTAGACAAAAGATTAAAAAAACAAATTATTTTGGGACCATTTTTGACTGGAATTACAACGAAATTTTTCGTCAAAATCGTAAATTTTTTTTTTTGAGCCTGTTTTGAAGGGTTAATTTTCGAATTTCACAAATATTTTAGTCTATCTATTAAAAAAAACCCTTTCGAGTAAGAAAATGTTTGGTTTGTTGATTTCAGATGAAAATTGCAGTCAGCATCGCTTACGCAATTTACGACGTCAGCGACGACATGGCTTTCAAGATCCTTGAAAAATTTGTTAATTTTCAACTTTCACATTTGTTGAATATGTTTTTTTTCAACCTCGAACATCGCCTAAAAAAAATATTATACTGATTTAAAAAGAACTGTCTTCATTTCCCTACAAATCAGTTGCAAAAAAGACCTTTTTTTTCGGCCTCTAAAGGTACTTCCCCCCTTAAGGCTTCTATTTTTTTATAAGCAATAAACTAAAAAGTTTTCTTGAAATTCCGTGAGTAAATTAACAAAACAGAAAAAAACAAAATTAGACTAACTATTAAACTAATAATTTTTCATAAAGGTTATTGATTTGTGATAATGGTTCTCTTCTTGTCTATAAATCAGCATAGCCAACGTATATCGTCTCTAAAGCTTAACAAAGCAGAGAACATTGATACGGGAAACTCGATCGTTTTGCGGAATAAGCCCCCGAAGCCGAATCAAATTGGAATTGTTTTTGCGGGATGGTTAAAATTGAAAAAAAATTTATTTAGATAGAAAAGTTTATTTGACAAAGTGGTTATGGTTAATTTTAATCATCCCGCAAAAACAATTCCAATGTGATTCGGCTTCGGAGGTTTATTCCGCAAAACGATCGAGTTTCCCGTATCAATATTCTCTGCTTTGATAAGCTTTAGAGACGATATACGTTGGCTATGCTGATTTATAGACAAGAAGAGAACCATGATCACAAATCAATAACCTTTATGAGTAAATTATTTCGATGGATATAAGTCGGAGATGTTAAAATTTGTCACAATTAGCATAAATAAAAATTAATGATTACCAACTGCAAGTGGTCACATCAGTCAAGTATGCACTGTGTGCTGGTGTCTGATGAGAATCAGTGCATACGTTCGAAACCACTTTGTCAAATAAAATTTTCTATGTAAATAAAAATTTTTCAATTTTAATCATCCCGCAAAAACAATTCCAATTTAATAATTTTTGGTTTGATCGGTTGTAGATTAACCATTCAAATGTTATGATTGTCGCCGTAAAGCACAGCTTGTGGGGATAAGATCCGACAAATATGACGAAAACTTTGTGTGCAATATATATTTCATTTAAATTTTTCTCAAGCAAAGTATTCCTTATTCCTCTCTCCGCAATCTACCCTAACGTCTTAACTGCCTTATTTTCATTTTTATATTTATTTTGAATACTACTATATGAACTGTTTCTTTCAAATTTCCTTCTTTCTATCTCCAATTACTCCCTTTGACATTTTCATTTTCTTCATCACAGCCTCAAAGCTCATAGGTACCTAATAAAAATCAAAAAATTCTTCCTCGTCTTTTTCTTCATGTCCTTAGCTAATTCTGAGCAAAAACTCAGTATCGGAAATTTCATCGATCCTGGCCAGTTTTCACCTGATTGGTTGAAAGCACTTTAAGGCTACCTTAAAGTGCTCCCAACGAACCAGTTGTGTATTTTTGGATGTAATATGTGTGTAGATTTTGTGTTTCCTATGATGCACTAATTTTGTTGGTATATCGCTGTTATTATAAAATCTGTTAAAATCTGTCAAAAGGTAATATTGGTTAAAACCTGAACAAAAAATACCTACCTACTTAAAATTAGTAGCTTTGTACACTATGGACTAAACAAATCGTACCCAGTGCTCAATTTTATGCAGAATGTAATAAATCGTACAATTTAGTATAGCCGTACATACTGCCCTGTTTAGCTACCTACATTTTTGTCATTTTTGAGTTAACAAAATATTCAAAAACTATCATTCTGCGAAATTCGAAAGACTTATCTTATGTGGAAGTATGCTAAAATCAATATTGAAAAATGCACTCTCCATTTACCTCCAATACAAATCAAAACACAAATAACGGAATATCTCGAAAGTACTAAAATGTAGACAGAACATTTATGCTTTGCTATGAGGTTTAATAGCGTTGGATAGGTAAACGTTACTCAAGTCTTATCAAAACTTTCTAATTGTTGCCGTCGTTTTCTCTCTGGTTTGTGCTATATTTTTTTGCCTCTGTCCAATGGGCGAGATTAATTTTTCCTTAAGCTACGCTAATTTTTTAAATATAGCTACAGAAATGTCCACCTCTTTTGAACTTTTAAGCATTTTATTTTTCACTAATAAACGGGAACTTATACTTTTTTAAGTAGCATCTAAGTGAGAACCTACAACTGTCTGACAATATGAAACTTTAACCAGGGCAACGCAAATTGTTAATTCAATCCTCCTTCGGAATGTCCATTCACGTATTTGTCTGCTTAAACGGCAAAAAGTCAAACGAACTAAAAGTTGCATTTCAAACAAAATATACTGGCTTCTATAAAGAAAAATAAAATAAATTGTGGGTATCTTCACTGTGCCTAGTCTACAACCTATAGATACCTACTTATATCTCAAAGACATTTTCCATCGAACTAGCTATCACGATTTTACTGCCCATATGCGAAATGGTTACTAATTCTCACCCGTCTGTTTTGCTTTTTAGATAACAATCTCCAGAAATAAAGCACTTTTTCAAAAGAAAGTCATACTAAAGCCATATTACACTTTTATTTATTAATGGAAGTAAATATTTAATTCTCAAACGGCTAGCTTATAAAATGTCGGCAAAATTGCTCATAAAATGGCCATAAACTCGATTCGGATAGACCTATGTATGTATCTGCTACTTGCTTGCAATTTTTCATTCAGACTTCTTTGACACTTCCATTTACAACCATGTAAAAACACTTTCATTGAGAAACTAATTACATTTCGTAACAGAATTGCCAAGACCTTTGCCAATTCCACTTGATAGGCCAGCACGTAAGTGAGAATCAAATTTTCACGCCATTGCGTCAAAATTATTCCCTCCCTAATCATGTGTGCGACGCTCAGCACCATCACCACACCATTCACTTCCACGCATCACACGCTGGAATTATCACCTCCCTTTCCCAAGCTCAGCGTCAAGCGTCGAATGGGTGGAGTTGTTATTGTGCAAGCGTCTTTTTTCTTTTTTTCCAAGCAACCGAAAGAAACACGCCCTCAGGAATAAATGCCGTCCAGCGGGAGATTATCACAATTCACATTCTATGTACTGAGAGGAAAACGATCGTGCGGACCAATCATCACCACGCGCTGACAAGATCAAAGCACCCGTTTCAGGTTTCTCCATGAGGTGTCTTCGAGAACGATCATTGGTCGTGCCCGGGCGTTTTAAGATGGTGCTTCCAGAGCGGGTGGGAGAGGTCAGTGCCAAGCTGTGATAAGGCTCAAGATCGAGGCGTTTCTTTGTCAAACTGCACACATGATCACTTGCCTGCGCCAATGATCGCCGGCACACCGACGTGTCTTCCAGACCCCTTATAAGATCGCAGAGGTTTGATAAGATTGCCACCAAGAAGGTGTTTCAGTTTATTTTTTATTACGGTGGCAGTTGCTGCAGCATATGTATGGGATCTACACAGTAAACCAGAGATCTCTGGCCTGGGAACAGGTTGCTGGAAAGAACTGATCAGTTTGAGTGGCTTTGCCTGAAGATCGTTGTGTTGGAGCTGCGGTTTGTTTGGAGGAAGAAGAGTGCAAAAAGAACATGCCTCCGAGCATTGTTACGGTCGATTGTGTCATTGGAGAGTCAGTTTAGGATCAAAAACCAGTTTAGTTGTGACGCGATCACCGCTTGACTAAGACGTGTTTTGACGATTGTGCTAGTTATCTGTGTGAAATTTGGTGCACCGTTTGAAGATGAAAAAAAATCAATAAACATTTCTCGGAATATTATGAATGAATTTGAAACGGACTTACCAGTGAATCGAGTTTTGTTGAATAAACTGTTACTTTTGCCTGAGGAGCATGTTTCAATTGACAAACGTCATATAACTTTTGAGTGAATCAAACAATATTTCAGTGAAACGATTTAAATAAAGTGTGAAAAATAACAGTATCTACAAGTGATAATTATTTTACGTGGAACCCTTTAACGTGAATATTAGTTTGCGTGTGAGTTGAACTAGCGAAGTTCTGGGTGTTTGATTTTATGACAGTAAGAACTGAGTTTTGAACAAATCTTTATACAACCCAATAATCAAAATGATTACAATGAACGAACTAGTGGATTTACGAATGCAGCAGCACATCGCCCATGAGATCTATAGGCAGCAGATCATGCAAAGAATACCGGGTAAGTCTACTTCTTTACTACAATCTTATTGTAGCATAGGCAGTTTCCAAAATTTCCCATTTAAGCTAATGCCGACGGCAAACGTAGGAATGCTAGCACTATTTTTCTTGAACTCTACTTCTGTTATCCACTTGACTTAGAGCATTTAAATGGAAGAAAACTAGACTAATGCGCCAAAGTTTATGTTCGGTAAATTAACGGTGGTATTCTACCCTAAGGCAAATATAATTTTTCGAACTTATTGTATTGATAAAAATACGTTCAAGAACAGATATTGCTACAGCAGCTACTTTTTGAGACCACAGGGCCCGAAGTCATCATGGGTGGGTTAATCTTTTTTATTGGTTAAATCAAAATAATGTTATCTATTTTCTTGAAAGTGGAATCGGCATTAGTTGTAAGGAATGTAGTTGAAACTATATATATGGGATTTTTTACCAAATTATAAATAACGATAAATTTAAAGAAAATTATGTAAATTTTGTTATTGTAGTCTTTGAAGTAAAATCTACAGGTAATTTCTTGCAGTATTTATAATGTTAACCAAAATACTGCCTTATGTCATTTGCTTATAAAATTTAATATCCAGGAATATATTTTTAGTGCATTATATCATACATATTTCGTTATAGATCCGTTTCCAGCCATGTTGCCGGTCCCGATTCCGCGTCATATCATGCTGCCGCCACGTGTGACGTTGCCTGGTGTCGAAACAACTTTACAAAACAATGACCTATGGAATCAGTTTCATCAAATCGGCACGGAAATGATAATAACGAAAAGCGGACGGTTAGTATTCAGTGTTAGTTTAATACTTACATATATATATATATATATATATATATATATATATATATATATATATATATATATATATATATATATATATATATATATATATATATATATATATATTTATTTATTGGAAATTCGGGGAAAAACATAGCTAATGACGATAAGTACGCCTAAAAATTGCACCGAATATTTTAGCTCTGCATTTGAATAATGAAGAGGTGGTTTTTAGAAGTACTAGACTATGTGATCTATCGAAATAGAAAATATAGCACGTGAGCTCTGACTGACAGACGCACGATTTCGTGTGAAATGGTTAATATTAATGCAGATTCATTTTCAGTCTGAAATTATTCACTTCCAGAATATTCCGTGAACTGATACAAAGCTGTTGCCAATAATATGTCCGAATTATTTGCAAGTTCATTTCTCACTGCCTTTGAGTTCATTTAAACATGTCATTTAAACAGAATGTATAATTTGGGGTAAACCCGACTTTGGGAATCATTAAAGCAAATATGTCTAACATTGTGTGTTAATGGTAGTCAATGTAGGTAATGCCTCTAACTTAAATTAAGCGTCTGAAACTGTTAATTATACGAAATAGTTTTCTGCTTATTCTATCCTGAAAATAGTAAGATATCCTGGATGGGTATGACCAATTATTTTTAATTTAATCAGACAAATTATCTCTCCGCCTTCCTCAATTCTCTACCACTTCTCTCAAGTACCAAAAAACTTCTCAATAGAAGTTGGAGGCGTATTGCGGCAGGGTCATATCTTGAAAATAAGTTTATAAAACATCTGACAGCTGCCGATTATTGATTTTCAAAAGTCAAGAAGATAATAACTGCGCCAGCTAAATTAAGTTAGGCTAAATATGAGCCCCACCAAACTTAAGTATATTCAAAAGCATCTTCATGATACATGCAAAGCTAAAGTTATATTAATCTAGAATAATCACATCTATCCTGCATTTTACTCTTCAGTTCCCATTCAAAATCATTTAAATGTTAACGTATTTAGGTGATATATAAAGTGTGAAATTAAGGCAGCACCTTTACTAAAAACTAATAACTTATTAAAATTCCACACCACAGTCAACACAGCCCCATGAATCTGAAAATTTCCCTGCGAGGCACTAAGTACTTGACTTAATCATGCCCGCATGGCATATTTCTCAAACTACCTGCCAAATATTCCGATATGATGTGTCGAGGCGTCGTCGACGTTAAGACCACTTTTATAAGGAGAGTGAAATACAAAAACAAATAAATAACCTGTAAATTGAGCTGGCGCCTAAACTAATGACCTCTTTGCGATAACGAAAATGCCGACAATAGAATAATATCTCTGGTTGCTAAAACGCCGACCACGATCGCGCTGATCTGCTAGTATGGACTTGCAGGCAATACAGATTTTCCATATCCGACCCAAATATGAATTTAATTGCCATGGGCATGCTTTGTAATTTTTGTCACATGCATATGGTCTATCGTTAGCGTGGCATTAGATGATCTTTGGCGGTGTTGTTTTGACGGATAGATTTCTACTTTTGATAAGATCTATGATTGAAAAGCTGTCCCACAGTCGATGGCTCATACGCTTCCTGGTTCTATCGAAACTCTATATTTCTATTAACAAACACACCTGTAATACTAAGGCGGTATAAAATCCCGTAGCATTCCGTACCACACACAATGTGTAAATGTGTGAAAAACGAAGAAACATTTGCATTTGCACCTTTGGTCCTCACTCGCCGGGATAAATAATGGCGCTAAGTCCTAAACAAATATTATCCAAGCACTACAGAAACAAAGATTTTGGCGGTTGTCCTGCGCTACATAGTAGTTGGATGGGACCACAAACACCGAGCAGCAAAACGACTTTCGACTTTAACTTTTTGAAAGATAAATTGATTTAAAATTTTTTAAAAGAACAATCCGAAATATGTACTAATATTGATTTATGCAAAGATGCATTTACATAAGTGTTATGTGAGGAGTAGATCATACATTTTCCGTGAAATTTAGCACATTGATGACTTGGGCTTGGAATATTGGCCCCATTAACAGCTGTAGGTCCTTGGTTGCCTAATTTCCATTTGGTGCTTGGCATTTACTTCCCTCTGTTTTTTCAGTTGATAAAGCCACACATTCCTCGCTGTACAGTATCACAGTATCCTGTTTTAGCGCCATCCAGCCTCTCGAGTTTAGTACCGACCCCTGCTTCAACTAGATGATTTTTCATTGTACTTCAAATATTTAATCAAGACGATAGAATCCTTCGAGACAGCACAAAGGAACAAATAGTAGCTGACTGTTTGCACATACCTTTATGATCGTGTGCAGATAAGCGTCAACTGTGTAAATGTGTTTCACTACAATAAATAGTGCGAGATGCGGTCGGGGCGCCTAGCTCGTAAAATATATTTTAGAATCAGGAAAACGATTAGGCCTTTTATGGCGCTTAGTGCCTGCATCTTATTTATTTATGTGAAGGCAAATTCAGGGAGGAAGTTTATATTTCAATCTGATCTGATAAAAAATGTGTATGATGTGGACACTCTAGCGATACGCGGGGGGCTAAGTCAGGTGCTAGAAATATCATAAAAATTGTCGACAAGGGATCTTTCGGTGAAGAAGAGGAGCCTGGACAATAATAATTAGGTGGATGTCTGTGCGGAAAGTAAATATTGGTTGAATGTCGGGCAAAATGTGTTGTGTTTTCAGATTGTAAAAGGCTCATAATTTCATACTGAAGATTTCTTCATGTTAAGTACTGAGCTTGCGTCATGAATCAAATATTATACGATTATATTTTCTTTATTATACGATGAAGATTACCAGCTATTTGAAACAACGTGAAAGATATTAGCGATTGTTTTTCTTTCATGACAAAAGTACTGTAAAGATTCTTACGGAAAAATTGCACATAATAGAAAAGAACAGAAGAGTCCCCCTACTAGACATTTCAAGTCCTAGCACTTGAGTTTCAGACAAAACCAAATATGTGGGCTACTGCAACGTCAAGTCGAAACGAATGGGAAAATGTCGTGCAAAGTTCAATAGCAACGACAACGTTAGCGTATTGTAATGTTGCAAGATGAATGCATTTCATTATTTCCAATTAAATGAAGTTCAAATATGAAATAAGTGTTTAAATAGTTCCAGTGGCGAAGCGTCCATACAACCCGATTCTTTCCGGCTTCCCTTTCCAAAATATCGACCTACTTCAGATTTTACAAAACATGGATGCATCTTAAACATGTACATGAAATTTCAAATGACTACAGATCATATACCATCTTCTGTATAATACGATAACGTGAAAATTCCCATTCATAAGCCGAAATTTTCCGGCCTGCAAATTCTTATTTGCGAGCCTCTAGAGGCTTTAGCGAAATGTGTATTGCCTTGTGTCTGTCTCTTTTCGTTCCTTGCTAAAATGCTAGAATCGTCTCGCTTTAACAGATGAAAAATAAGCCGTGATCGATCGGCTTACGAATGGTTCTAGAGTTGAAGAAAATTTCGATCGATTCATTCAATATTAGCCCTAACCAAAGATGAGTCTGCGGCCGTAATCGTCTGTCAAAACCGACCGGTTTTAGAGCAAAAGAGGCACTTTTTGACGTACGCAAACATTAGTGAATTTAAGTGCCCATACAACGCATAAGCGAACGTATGTCAAGTCGTATCTCATCACCACTTTACGTACGGACAGCTCATAGCAAAAATTGAGCAAAAGGTTGCTTAAGGAGCATGCCACTTTTCTGGCTGTTCGGTAAGTTATGTTTGGGTGCAACATACCTGTATGCTTTGCGTGGTTTACCTCGGCGCATACGTCAACGTACGGACGCAGACTCATCACTAGTTGGACCTATTGCTGATGTGCTATTTTTATGTGAACTATCTAAAAACTAAAATTTTTCTTATGATAGTTTTTAGAAATGAATATTGCCGTGCCAGGAAAAAAGTCATAAACACCAGAATGCAGTTTTTGGGTTAATTTTATGATGTAATAGAGCGCATTGAACTCTGTCTTTGTAACCTGCCAACAGTTTGTTTCTGAAGCATGTTTATAAATAAATCGCCTAATATTATTATCACATCTCCAGAATGTAGCACTTTTCCTTAGTTTAAAAGTCTTAGATCCATTTTTTCTACGCCAAAAGGGGAAATCTCATGCTTGCAGAACTTAAATCAACTAAGTTTAAGTATGTCCATGCAAGGTCCGCAAATATTTGCGTGTTGTGATTAAAAGATTCAATCCTATGAACTAGAATCTCAGTTTTTGCGAGAGCTTGCCATAAGAGAGTTTAACTGAAATAAAAAAGAGACTGAAACGATTCATACTTTGAACGATTTAAGGTTTTAAGCTTATGTTGATTGATTTACTTTTTAACTTTGTTTTCGCCTTCGGACGTTGTCCTAAGCAAAAAGGTATTAAGTGCCTCTATTCACTAAACATCAAACATTTCTTGACATTCTCTGCACTTACGAAAAGAACAAAAGTTATCTAACTGGCGAAGTCATTTTTTGGAAGTACAAAGTTTTTATTACGTGCCAAATCGGTAAAATGAAAATTCCAATTTCCTGGAAACAACAAAAATAGAGCTTAAGGACTGCAGAATTCCTGTCTTGCGTTAAACTCTTTTATGATACATATTCTGCGTAAACTTGTTTTCATCTTTCTAATCACATAATATTTCATGAAAAGCAGGAATCAGGAAATAAAAGAAAAGTACATAAAACTATTTTTCGTGGGAAATCTGAAACTTGATTTTTTTTAATATGTATGTCTTAAATATAAACGTAAACCCTTAAAAATATTAAAGGTAAAAGTCGCAAAACAGTTTGAAAATATAGTAAATGAAAAATTGTCTATACATCCTCATGATTAGGGTTGACATTATTCGCGACTTTTTCATTTCAACCGCTTTGTTTCCAAAATATTTATAAATTTAATGGATGAAAAAGAGCTGCTTTCAATTTTTTTTCCATTTAGAGTTCTGCAGGCTCAGAAAGACGTTTTTCAATGCTTTTTTTACAAACATTATTTACTTTAAAACATATGGTTTAATGTATATTGAAGATGGTTCTATAAAAACTGCTCACTACTTTATTGATATACATGTGCTTATCATTTTTTGTGAATTACGATATTTTATACTGTCTGTAAGTGTGACGAGAATTAAAAAGAAATTAGTAAGTCTGACAAACATCAACATGCCAAACATAATTATTATACATATATAAAATGGTGGATAATTATTCGGCTGCACCTCTCGCCACTAAATAGTTCTAAGAATGTGCCAAACAATAAACCTGTGTCAAAACTAATAAGCAAAGTATTAAAAAAATATATGAAAAATATTTTTTTTTGTTGTTATTTAAGTAATTATTTCTTGAGCTAGTTGCTTGTTTTAAAAGAACTTCGAACATGAAATAATATTTTAAACAGCATCTGTGGAACATATATCAAATATAATTAAAACGAATATAGAAAAATCCATAGAATTCTTTTTCAATTAATTATTTCCTAAGCGACTGCATTTTTGCAACTCTTGAAATACTATTATTTTACTGCCAACGTAGTTGTTAATAGTGAAATACTATTGTTTTCATGGCAACTGTTGTATTTCCTATCAGAACGGTAGATTCTCCTGCGGCTTCATCGGAACGAATCGGAAACGGTCCAACTGCAACGTTGCGGAATAGGAATAGATATATCCCAACTGCAGCTGTGAAATTCCTGTTGCCATTGGGCGTTCACCCATTGATCCACTTGCGTTCTAATTTAACTGCAGTACCAGTTGCTGCCATTGAGTCATGTCTCTTAATTTAGAGCTTAAGACAGGTTTTACGATGGTATAAGCATAAGAAAAAAAAATACTTTACCTATATGCGCATTTTTCTGGGTATAGGTAAATTTTCAATCATCTTCTACTTTTCTTGTTCAGAAAGGCATTGCGACAAGCTCATTATATTCGGATGAATGGTTTAGCAGTTCTCCTAAAAGTGCATCAACGACAATCGCAATATGCACGATTTTGGAATATAATCCGGAAATGGGTTACTCTTTTAGATAATTTCTAGCTACCGTCTATGTTGAAGCTTGAGCAGTTGGTTCAAATCCAGTCATGGTTAGACAGCGGGCTTTGAGTTAACCTATCTTTGAATAGGCGTTTGATTTACACCAGAGATAGTGCAACTTATCACTTCATGCTCAACGCATTGATTTTGAATCGGATGTCTACAAATTTCAACTGTGAGATTACGCTAATCTTTTACCAATTTAAAACCATTGATTATAATTCACGATATTCACGACACGATCCTAGCAACAGTGTTCTCATAAGGTCTAACAACATTCGTGAGCGGTCACATGGACTTCGAAATAGAAGGGGCAATCACCAGAACTCGGCGTATATTTTCCTTAGTTTTCATTGAAGAGCTGTGAAGACACAAAAGTGTATTTTTTTTCATTCAAAGGCAGTTGTGCAGTAGAAGAGGAACTCCTTCCCTTCGCTCCCTTTTGTGCACACCACTGATAGTTATCTTAAGTAGTCTTAAACTTTTCACTATAATTGATCATCCGAAATTTAAAGTATTTTAAATACGTGATAATTTGAATTTAAGTAATAAAAAGTCAAATATTGGGTCATATAAAAAGTCTCCGCGGTTTTTTTGGTACATTTTTGAATAAAAATGTTCTATATTGAAAATCAATTTTAATGAAGTACATATTGACCGTTATTATCTATGACCTTTTGTCATTTTTCGGGTAGCTTTACAGCTCCATCGGTGTAGAACTTCTGTGGTTTATCGTTGAAAAACTTGGCCAAGTGATTTTTAGCAGCGGGCCGGTTGGCCAATTTCTTACCATCAAGTTTTGCAGAGACCGAAACAAATGGTAGTCAGACGGTGCAAGGTTCGAACTATACGGTGGGTGTATCAAAATTTCCCAACCAAATTCCGTCAATTTGTTCCGTGTCATCAAAGATGTGTGTGGCCGCGCATTATCGTGGTGGAACACAACTTCCTTTCTGTTGGCCAATTCTGGTCGCTTTTTCCTGATGACTTCGTTCAAACGGTCGAGTTGTGCACAGTACAGGATCGAGTTGATGGTTTCGCCAGGTTGCAGCAGTTCATAATGGATAATTCCCTTCCAATCCCACCAAACACTCAACATAATCTTATTTGCCGTCAATCCAGGCTTTGAAGTCGATTGTGGAGGGTCACCAGCCTTTGACCATGATCGCTTGCATTTAATATTCTCGTATCTCACCCATTTTGCATCGCCAGTAATGATTTGCTTCAAAAAAGGTTTGCTTCAAAAAACGTTTCACTTGCAGTAATGCGATCAATCAAATTTCCTTGCGTTAATTCATGTGGTACCCAAACATCGAGTATCTTTGTGTAGCCTGCTTTTTTCAAATGATTCCAAACTGTCATGTGGTTGATGTTTAGTGCCTCCGCTACTTCCTGACAGCTTGCGTGCCGGTCTTGCTCCACCAGTTGCAAAATTTCATCGGCTTTTTCAGTGACTGGGCGATCAGAGCGAGGTGCAGCTTTCACATCGAAATTTCCGGAACGGGATCGAGCAAATCACTCCTGCGTCCTTCGTTCACTCAAAGCATTCTCACCGTACACTTCACAAATTTTTCGGCATGTTTTTGCAGCGTTTTTACCTTTTTTTTTATAGTAAAAAAGCATCACATAGCGTATTTCTTCAGATATTTCACTCATTTTCGAATCACTATAACTTTTTACACGAGCAATGAATTAGAAAACAACCTTCTACAAAATGGAAGCTGAAATGTCACCTTTCATGTTTGTTTGAGATGATCGGGTAAGTATTACCTGATATAGAGGCATCAACACCATCTAGTTACAAAAAACCGCGGAGACTTTTTATATGACCCAATATATTATAATAACCGTCTAAACGTTATAAAAACGAATCGAATAAACGTTGGCTGATGCCTGCTGGAGAGGGGGCCAGATATTTTTCTGGATTCTTTTCAGAAACTCCTGATCATAAAAAAGGGTTTAATAATATTCTTGCTGATTTCAATGTTTGCACGCAAGCATGGGGCAACTGTTTCAGCAATCGTAATTGATCGGCTATGAAGCAATAATTAGTGGATATCGTAAGCTTTAACTAATCCATTTTTTGTTAGGAACCAAGCTTTCAAGCCTAGTCCGTTCTTTTGCACAATTTGGCATATATGAGTGACAGATTTAAGACACTGAGTCATATTGTTAGCTCAGCCAGCTTTTCATGCAGAGAATACGTGGCGTCGATTTGCTTTCCTCTAACCTAGAATTATTTGTTGCTCACGAAAAAGTTAACTGATTGAAAATTTTGGCTGATTTCTAAATCTGAAACTTCAGTCTTGAACGCAGAAGAAACCTCGGCACCTGACTCAATTATAAACTGACTATCCAGCCTAAATCAATCAACTGTGCTTTTTCTAAATTCTCTTTCTTATATTATTCATCTCCACAATATGCAAAGATTCTGAAGATGTTGTCTTAACCGAATTTATCATAGAGCACCTTAAATTGAATATTATAGCCTGATCAGATGCATAAATATTCTAATAATTGTCAAACCCTCAATGATTAAAACACTTAATCGAAAAATTAGAAAAACACATCAAAAAAGTTTTCACTGGCCAAAATATGTTTGAGGATGGCAAATAACAAATCAGTTGCAGATTATATCGTTGCAGCTGTTCTACCAAGCACCGACCAAAGCCCTGATCCCTCCTTAGCTGCATGTATCACCCGAGGCTCCATCCTTTGCCCGATGCTCTTTAATGTTGCCTCTATGCAATGGCTCATCGTTAGCCACGATTGGTCATCACCAAGATTCAAGTGACCGACAGTGGTTAAGCATGGCTTAGGGAGCAGAGAGAGCTATCATGCGAATCAAACAATTAGAACTGGTCTATCTAGTGGCCCAATGTTAAGAGCCTACTTTGTGATGGTGGTCATCATGGAAACCATTGCAGTTAACCGTTGTGGGCCATTGTGTGGAAGGGCGATCATATTCGTACCGCTAATGTACCAGCAATTGAAATAATTTACCTTATGCTGCATTTGTCAATTTGCAAGTAGATGACATCTTCTGAAAATACCAACATAATCCCATTTTGTAGAATCACAGTTACAAAGATTCACGAATGATGAAGTCGCTTAGTTTGTGCTTTTTATACATTAGTCTATACATTAATCTTTTTTTACTGGCGGCTGGAAAGAGTTGAAAGCAAGGAAAACATATGCTCTCAAAAAAGCCAAACTCCAAATTAAGAATGAGACTATTTTCACTTGAAAGTTATTAAATACCCAGCCATAAAGCCAGTGGCGTACACATACGAGAGGAGGGGGGGTGGTTGGCGAACAATAACCCCTTCTATTGCATATCCACCCTTTGAAAATTTAATTTCGTACTCTACCCCGTACTATACCTTTGCTGTGCCGTTACAGTAATTACTTGGAATTCAAGAAAAATATGTGTATAATTTGGGTGTTTGCTTCCTCTATTTGAAAGTCCTGTGCACCCTTATGCATAAAGCTTAACTCTCGGTAGAAATCTAACCACCACATATAGTAGTGTTTGAGCAAGATAGCACCATCTTATCGATTATATATTCAAGTTAAACCGAGTTATTTCTACAAATCAAAGGTAATAGCATACCATCAAGACCAACTCACCAACCAACTCACATCTAACCACGATCCTATTTAGTCATATACATCAGACAAAAAAATTAGAAAAAAAGTCGAACTTCGAGCGACGCATCCTCAGCAATGTGATAAGTGAAAATGGGAATTTTGAATACCTACAATTGCCAAAACCCCGAAATTTTCGAAAAGGGAGATATTTTCATCGGAAAAAGCACTTATATGTATATAAAAGTAATAAGTATAACTCTGCTTAAAACCATTTATACACGCTAAGGTTCTGATAATTAGTTGATCGTTTTTGAAAACTGTAGTGTTAGCCAAACAGATTGAGTCCAGGTGATATCCGCGAAAAGTGGGCTACTTACACTGAAAAAACATATAGCACCAGACGCCATAGTTTATAGACTTCTAGCGCCATGTACATAATCGATTTCGGGACTGTGATAAAATATAGCGCCACACGCCATAATACATGGCGGAAAGTACATAGGAGCAGGCGCTATGCTTATAGCCCTCAACGCCATGTACTATAGTCCACGCCATGCACTATAGTCCTCCACGCCATGCAGACGACGTGGACGGCTATAGTACATGGCGTGGAGGGCTATAGTACATGGCGTGGAGGGCTATAGTACATGGCGTGGAGGAATAAAGTATATTGCGTGGAGGGCTATAAGCATAGCGTCTGCTCCTATGCACTATGGCGTGTGGCGCTATATTTTATCACAAATCGACCGAAATCGACTAAGTACATGGCGCCAGTAGTTTATAAATTATCCGATAATTTAATTATGGCGTCTGGCGATATGTGTTTTTTCAGTGCATCTGAAGATGATCCAATTCGCATCCAACAAAAGGCCACGAGCCTTCTCAGTTCTGAGCATCTGGAGGTAGAGCAGTTGATGTTAGGTGATGGAATTCTATCGACGAATTTCCCGAGGGATAAACGACATCAAAGACCATATCCTCTCCTATACTCAAGAAGCTTGCTGACATTTATACATATCCTCACACAGTATGGCTGCGAGTTATAATTGGAGTGTCATGAGCCATATTACATGGCTCATGGCACTATGTAATATAGCGTGTGGGACCATAATTTCTGTGCCATGTAATTATGGCGCTGGGAGCCATACTGCATAGCTCAAGGTACTGTGTACATAGCGTGTGGAACCATAAATGCTGCGCCATGTTACATTGGACCACGCGCTATGTAGATTTCTACATTATGGCGCGGGGAGCCATATTGCATAGCTCAGAGTACTGTGTACATAGCGTATGCGGCCATAAATAATGCACTATGTTACATAGCTCTGGGCGCCATGTGGATTTTTGTCAGTCTAATGCAACCTCTTTGCGTTTCCCTTCCCTACAAAGCATTTGACAGGATAAAGACAGCAATAGTTAGCATGTGCTTGCAAAATAGAGTATCATTCGTTCATTGGTGGTGTTCATTTAAAAAACTACCAGCCCACACTATAACGCATAAAGAAAAATTGAAACACTATTGTCAAAAGTTACCAACATTTCATAAATGAGGAATATTTGCTGCTGTAGGTGTACAACACTATTAAAAATTGAGCGTGGCTGGAGACCTTAAAAATCACGCGACATTTGCCACTTGATTACTCCAAGCATCACCCACAAGAACCTCAAATATCTCCTTCAAACTCTCACTGTGTTCCTCGAACGTCAATTTTTCATACAAGACAATCACATTCATCTCTACACCAACATGCTGATGTTATCTATTCTGGGTACCAATAACAGCTTTCCAGTGTCCCCGCTTTAATGCACTCTCCTCTACTGAACTAGTTTCCTTTTACTGCACCTTTGACATTATTGAATTGGACCGCCACTCCTACTAATCTACACCTTTGCGAGCACAACGAAAATGACGCCAGCAACGCAACATACTCGTGCTTGCAAAACTCATTCTTAGCTTACCGGTTGAACAACTAGCGTTTGGACATGCATGAAAGTAGCTATCTATCGAATAAAGTATATTTTATTCATTTTTATTCTACTTAAGATGTGAAAAATATTTGCGAATGGCTTAAGGTGTCGTTCGCACGTTTATTTTTTGTCACCTTTTCTGAATCGTTATAAGGTCGTTTCATTTGCAATGCGACACAGCCACAACAAACACACATTTTTACAACATTAGAGACAGGTAGACGTGATAATGATTCTTTAGTTTTGTTTGAGAAACATTCCCGACGATACTTTCGTTTTTTATGTCATCTGCCTTGCAATGAAGAACTTTCTAACGGGATTTAATTGTACTTTGCAAAAATAATATAGTCAATGTGCTAGCGCTATCTGCACCGTTCAAGCTAAGACTAGGAGTAGTGATAAGAATTAAACTCCTATATCAAGTGTGCTTGCGATGCGAATGCGAGAAGATATGATAGAATTACAATGATAATGTTATCTCGGCAAGTAAAGTCGGCGATTTGGTGCCGTAATTAATTTAGATATTTGGGGTAGGTAGAGGTGCCGATGGATCCTCGAAGTGAGGGCGAATAAGATTCGCTCGAGTGCTTTTCTCTTTGCATTCAGTTCGGATTGAATTCCGAAGAAAAAAATAAGAACGAAAGTGGATGTAGTTCAAAGGCCTCTGGAACGATGCCAGATGTTTATTCAGCCTTAGTCGACATTTGCGGCACGGAATGCGAATGCATGATATGAGAAATGCGGTTTCTAGATGGGCTCTGGCTGATCCAGCTTTTGGTCCATAAGGAATCACAGAAAACCACCTGGTATGTAGGGTTCAACTATTGCATGACTGTTTTTTTTAAGTGGATTGAAAGAAAAAATCGTTGCGTCAGGAAGGTGTCACTGATAACGTGAACTACTTGAACAAAAAACTGTATGCAATTACGTCGAAAAGCGTGACAGTAATCATCGAAATATGCAGGTGTTAATTGCTAACCAAAAGCAACATATGCCATTACATAATATCGTAATCATTTCTCAACTGAAACGCCTACATAGCCTCTTTTGTTAGCGCTAAGATGGGAAATGAACGTTTCATGCCTTGAATAATTTCCAAATTATGATGTTAAACAAACAATACTTTAAAAGCTAATCACTTATGCATCCTACAAACAAAATTCCACGGGCTAACTGCCTCGATTTCAAACATTTACATTCTACGTTCCCGCGCGAAAATTTATGTATCTTCTCGTCGATCAATCCACCCGAGAGAAACAGAAATCTTCCCGCATTAACTTAAATGCCGGATCCTTAAATACACATTAATCCAAACAGGTGTATAATATTTTTCAATTCACCTCATCTTTTCGACCGCCTAATCATTTTTCATCATACTTTTGTGTTTCCTTTTGCGAGACGTCTTCGCGCTGTATCGCATCATCATCATTATCGTCTACACATGCATAAAACTTGTGAAAAAGATACATTTTTCATGAGCCTCGCGATCGTAATATACTTCTTCATATTTGTTTCGCTTTACGTTCACTTACGTTCTGTTAATTTGATGGTCGCTGTAGGTATTTGGTGGCGTTAGAATGTCCAGACAACGTCCAAGATCACATTTTTTTGGTGTCCAGCTCTACTAGTTTGACTACTGACAGTGAGTTTTCCAGGTCCGTAGCCTCGTCGTCTTGGTGCAATGCGTTAGGTTTTGTTTATGTATGTTGTTTATGCCGTGTCGTGTTCATGTTACCTTCTTTAATATATTCAAAATGTTTTCAAGATTTGAACTACTTGGCGCCTACTTGACCCATCCGAATCGAAGACGGGGTGTCATAAATTAACGCTAACACATATCATACATTTCATCCCAACCACTGCACTCTGGTTACTGTGCATGTTCTATACGTTTTGATGGTATCTGGGATGTGTTTGAGATCTGCGGCGAGTTGACCTAACAGTCGATTACCTTTGAGTGAAATGAAGGTTTTATTCAACTTAATCAAAGAGTGATCATACTCGAAAATTTTTTGTTCATAATGCACTCAGTTGCGAAGAGCAATAAACCACAACCAGTAATCTTTTAAATCGCATCGATTAATTTAATCAACTTCTTCAACTTTCATCTATTTCGTTCAAATCAAAGCGAGGCGACAATAACGGCAAAGATCAAAATCTACCGATTCACATAATTTCTTCCTACTGTCGATTTTCGGATCAGTTTGCTTCTAGCTTTCATATATTGAATCGAAGTCGACGCAGGCTCGTCGCTTTTTCTCGACCAGACTAATAATGATCTTTGCGGTCAGTGCTTATAGCCAATCTAATTATCATTCGCATTCGAATCTGTTCGAGAAAAGTGTGAAGAAACACTTGAGCTGCCGGAATATTCAGCGCGCTATCGAGCCAATCAAAACAGAATGACAAAACGACACGATAAAACAAAATTTAAATTCGTAGTCGTATCGTTTTGTCCCTGGTGTTCCTATCGCCTCATTTAATTATTTTCGAATGCTTTCGAAGCGGTAAATTATCTATTCATAGTTGTAAACTATTTTTATGGAGATTTCGGTAGAGGTGGTAGTGATCAGCTAAGTATCGAATTACGCGGTAGGACGTTAACCCTTTTGTTTCCACTGGTTGAAGAAGACAAACTAACTAGGATACTTAAAAGCATTTCGCAGGAGGTTTTATGTCTAACCTCGTCGTATGCTCATCGCTAGAAGATAAGACTTTTGTAACGAGAGCCGAAGTTGGGCTTTCATGTGCTTATCTTGGGTTAACAAACCTTAGCACAACGACAAGTCAGAAACGTAGTAGCAGCCGGCAGCTTTTTAGATTTAGATATGTTTTTAATATTGAAATGACGAGATCAACTATTCATTTTCGCTACTCTTTCATTAACTCTTCCAGTCCACAGCTAGAATTTTAAGTTTATGCCAGTCGATTTGTTTGAAAAGAGCCGCCAGACAGATATATTCGGGAGTTGATCAAACAATTTGAAAATTGATACAAAAGATTCATTATTTGAAATATTCTACTCGAATAGATCCACTTATTAAAGTCTGTTTTCGTTCTTCAGATTTCTTTTAATGAATAGTCTTTCCTGTATCCCATTCATCGATTAGAGGCGGTCAGCCAATAAAGTCTACATAGCGTTATGTGGTCGATTTATACTTTCTTATTTATTTGGTGCTTTTTTTTTAAAGGAATAAATGTGTTGTATCTGAATTGTGGAGATAAGCGAATGAATGCCGCCGGCTTTGCCTATGAGCCGAACGATGACAGTTTGCTGTTATATTTGGCGGCTTAGTATAAACAACGATATAAAGGAAATATGTTGATTATAGTGAAGCAGCTTAAGCTAATTTTGTTGATTTCTTTTCCAACAATGATTAATGGACGCAAACTTAATGCCAGAGTAGCACGTGCAAGTCTTTTGAAAAAGTTTTTTTTGTGGCGCTAAGAGTCTGTTAACTTTTCACAAACTACATTTGAAATTTGTTCACATTTTAGAAAAGCATGCGCTCATCTTGGTCGGCGGTAGTTGTAGCACTACAGCTTCTCTTGGACTTAGGCTTCAGCCAGATAGCGCCTTCAATTATTTTTG
Organism: Nemotelus nigrinus; assembly: GCA_947369275.1. Lineage (NCBI taxonomy): Eukaryota > Metazoa > Arthropoda > Insecta > Diptera > Stratiomyidae > Nemotelus > Nemotelus nigrinus. Next base: position 68,553,823 of record OX376373.1, on the reverse strand, counting down.
GCCCCCTCTAACATAAAAAACTCTTAACACACGATAAACAAATAAATTCCTTAGAGGCAATATCTTCAAGATGTGAAAAATTGGAAAAGATCTTTCGTATCTACTAACTCCCATTATTATCCTGACTATTTTTTTCTGCAATATGACAACAGGTTCAATCGAAGAAAAAAAAGTTCCGCCCAAAGTGCTATGGCCTAGCAATTTCAACTGAACTAAAGCGTAGTAGACACAGTCAATGAATCAATCATTTTTGATTCAAAAATTTTCAAATATGATTTGGCGCCATATACGTTATCTTTTTAATTCAATGATGAAAAATTTTGATTTGAAAAGAAAATTTTTATAATAAACTGGAATTCGTACAAGGTTCGCTTTTTATTTCAAAGTGATATCAACTTTTGATTTAAAGTGATTGTCAAAAAAGTGACATTTTTCTGAGTGTACCTTTATTTAAAATTGGGGAAAGAGAAAATTAAATTTTTACACCAGTACTACTGATTCAGTACACTCTAAAAATTGGGTCTATAATTAAAACTTTTGATAACAGGAAATATATTAATTTTTTCGTTTAAAATAACGAATCACAAATTTTTTTACACATTCGATGTGCATTTTTTTGCTTTTACGTCATATCAGCTGAATAATACACAGCTTTTTGTAAATTGAAGCAAAAAGAATGTAAATTTACTAGTTTGCTAGTTTGCTAAAATTACACGATATGGTCGTAAAAAAATATTCTTTTTACCCACTTTTGTAAATTTACATCTTTAATAGTAGGAAACCAGTTTCTTACTATTATAAGGGTTGAGTGTAGCACTGGTGTAAAAAATTGATTTATTTTTTCCCAATTTTAAATAAAGGTACTTGCGGTGCCAAGAGTAGGATGTAATTTTTATTTTGTAATTATAGATTTCGTCAAATCGTGTAAATATTTTGGTGGTTAATTTATAAAATGTCAGCGCTAGCTTAAACGTAGATTTTAAGCGGTTTCAAACTTACATTAAAACGCTGTGTGCGCCTATAATGTAAATCACAAAAGTCCAATTGTATCAAACCCTGATTTCGAAGATTACTGCAAATGGTCTGAATTGGACAGTAAAACAACAAACAACTGATCATTGAGAATTGTCTGGTTCAATTGATGGACCATAATTTTTTTTAAGTCTGTTTTTTTAAGTAAAATGTACAATTTGATCACAGAACTTTTAAGAACGATAAAGCTCTTGGTTTGTGGATTTCAAAATATTATCTTTTGCATTTATGGAAGGTGTTTTAGCCAATATGCTTAGACAAGTGTTAAAATTCGAGATTGAGATCTTTTGAGCAAATTTTTCAAAAGTTTTGAAAAAGTAGGTCGAATCAAACGAGCTGGAAATGTGGACACTTAACAGGCTTTGGTCGAGCATTTTATTCATGTGCTGTATTTTTATCTAATATGACATTTTTAACAAAATAAGTATTGCAAGACGAAACCACCAAGGAAGTTGGTATTCAAATTAACAAACAAAAAACAAAAGTTATGACTCAATCAAGGAAAAGGACACCAATAAGACAAAACATAACGATAGGGAGCTGTAACCTTGAAAACGTAGACAACTTGGCGTACCTAGGGACGAACCTCTCGAAGGATGGGAATGAGTTTGACGAAATCAAACGACGGATTCAATTAGCCAATAAGACATTCTTTTCGATGCTTCCCACTTTGAAATCTAGGAATACGAAGCTTCGCATCTATAAAAAAATAATTAGACCTGTGCTATGCTACGGAAGCGAAACCTGGACGCTGGCCCAGGCATCTGAAAAAGCCTGGAATACGTTTGAGAGAAGCGTATTGCGAAGGATCCTCGGTCCAATACGGGAAGAAGATGGATGGCGAATCCGATACAACAACGAGCTGTATACCATATATGACGAGCCGGAAGTCTACCGTCATACGACTCCAAAAACTACAATGAGCTGGTCACGTCGAATAAATGAGCGAAAATCGAAACCCCAAACGATCTCTCAAGGGGCGAGCGAGCGGAGGCATTCCAGTTGGTAATAGAGATGGGTAAAATGCCTCATGACACGTGAGGCATAGCTCTTTCTTACAGTACAGCGCCTGAAAAAAGCACGGCATAGTCTGTGAGCGAAAGCTTTCGTTTGAATAAACTTAATGAAATGCGAAGCGAACAGTGTACTGAGAGTACGGCGCAATACTGTAAAATACTCTAAAAAAGAGCGATCAGTGGTGTGTCGTGGGGCATTTTGCCCATCTCTAGTCGGTAAGCCACGCCAGCGCTGGGAGGATTCGATACATACTGACAGCAGGTCATTTTTGGGAGCACCCAACTGGAGGACGCGGTCATTGAACCGAGACGAATGGAGGCGAAGTATTAAGGAGGTTAAGGCGCGATTCGGGCCGATGATGATGAAGTTAATGCTTACAGAGTTGCTAAAATACTTTGGAGGCAGCAGTTTAGGTACTGAATTGCAGGAAGTATGAAGTTGTCTTTAGAATAATAATAAATGACACAGAAAATTATTTCATAATTTTTACCCCATTAAATGTATTGCGTAGACGTTAAATGTCACATCTGAAACCGGGCGCAAAAATCAATAGCCCCGGCGCTGCCAGAACTGTTCGGGGAGTTTTCTAAAAAGTAAACCTCCATTGAAAAGCCCTAAACAACGTTCAGCCATTCGAAAAAGGCACATTGACAAGTGAGCCAAACTTGCCAAAAAATTTTATATGTCCCAAGACTCTCTTCTCTCGAAAAAGTGTAGAAATAAATTATAAAGCGACGAAACATAAATAAATCTCTTCAGCACGGGGACATTTCGTTGGCCGCTTCTAATCCGTGATGCACATAACCTACGATTGAGCATACTCGTAAAAGAAATAGTATTATGATTTGGTGATTTTTTTTTCTGATAGGCTGTTGGTCAAATACTTCTCATAGACTGTATATTTACGAAGAAAAAATACAATGATTTTCTAAGATGTGCCTTTTGTCAAAGTTTCCGCGGGGTGAACAGCATATGCCGATTTGGTGTCGTTTTCAATTGGATGATGACTCCAAACATTCGGCAATGACAACTATGCTGTCCTGATTCGTATAAACGTTTTATCTACATTTTCGTCATTTTTGAGTTATCACCGGATTCAAAAATTACATATTCTATTATATCATTCTGCAAAATTTAAAAAATCTATCTTTTGTGGAAGTATGTTAAAATCAATAGTGAAAAATTCACTCTCCATCTCGAAAGCGCTAAAATTTAGATAGAACGTTTGTGCGAATCAAGGCAGTATGCAACAATTACAAAACTCTTAAATTAATTTACTAGAGTGGTCGCTTCAATCACCTGACCTGAATCCAATTGAAAATTTGTAGTGCGAGCTTAAGACAGACGATTCTAAGAATCGTTTATCAAATACTACTTCATTGTGGCGAAACATTACAGAGATTAAGGTATGCGTCATCCCTCGATAAGTGTCGGAACTCTGTTGCTGTATTCGATTCCTCCGCGTATTACAGCTATTTTGAAAATTAATGGATATGCAAATAATACTATTCAAAAGCTATTTAACTGTAGTATCAACAATAATGAAATAACAGATAATATTATGAAATTACAACCAAGCAAGGCAAATTATCATTTATCTTCTATATGTTTTGCTACATTTTGACCAATGAACTAACAGACGAGAGCTCAATCCTGCTTGATAGTTTAAACTTAACTGAAATGGTATTATTGGCTTTAGTAGTAATTTTCATTTCACCGTTGATTCACTGACTTGGAACGCACCTTTGCTTTCAAACTTTGTAATTAAAAGCGATGTGCAATATTTTTATTCATCAACGTATTTTTTATAAAATTTTTTAATCTGCCATATATTTTCTCTACATTCTTTCACTTGATGTCAAATTTTGTCAAATCAAAAAAATGCTATTTCTTTCTACTTTATTTTTATTTTATTATACAAAGCTTATTAATAATTAATAGATATCTACCAGCTCCCCATATACATCTAAAAAGCAAATTTATGCAACTGTTGTCAAATGCATCATCCAAATCTCATTTTTTGGAACTTATTTATTTTTCTGATCATCTTCCCTGGTAACATTTGAAAATTAAACTTCTTAAAATATCTAGACTCCCAAATTTTCCCGCGAAAGATCATGAAGTATTTAGTTATTTTCGATTTTCCAATCTATTAATAACGATCCTCTTCCATGCACGACCATGTGGCTGATCGCTAACGCATTTATCATTGTTTATCACATACAACTGTTGCAGAAACCAAACGAAATATCCTCCGATGCCAAATTATGTGTTTGTTCTTCTAACTCAACGAAAACAAACATACACAAAAATGACCATTTGAACTAAACATACATTTCAAAACCATCAAACAAACGAAAGTCACTCGTTCTTGTTGTAGAGACAACACAAGTTGACGGCGTGGTTAATAACTATAATAAACATAAGTCAGATTGGATGAAAAATCGTTTTCGCCTTGTTAAGTTGTGTTGCACGTTTGCCTTCTCTGATTCGGTCCTATCTCGAATAGGTACACTGCTCACAGAAGAAGAAAAAAACGTGCAAACCCATCACCAAAATGATGCGATCGAACCACTTGAAATTCGTTTGTATTGCTCGATGCTGAAGAGTATAGGCGCTTGTTCGGAGCCCAGTGGAATACCGCGTTCTAATGATCTTTTGTCTTTTCAATCAGCATGTGGTAGTGGCGCCAGGAATCTAGTAGTGGCTGTCGAATGATTTTCTTTCATCTAACTTTTTTGTCTTTGACATCCTTAGACTCCGACAGCAATTTATATCAATAAAAACTGTCCGGTTTCCTTCCACTGGCCTGTGCGTAAAAAATGACAGGAATTGGGCGATTTGGAGTGAATCTCTGACGAATTTGTCTTATTGTTGGTTGGATGGGCTCATCGAGACGTGTTTATCTTGTTTCCTGGATTTGGACTTTTCAAAGTGTGACCGACAATCCGAACAAGGTGCTGAACTCTGTGTCACAGAAATTGTAATTTTTCTCGTTGGCCTTTTTTACGGGTCAGAAAATCGAACCAGCAGTTGACACGATTCGATATGAGATAGTAAAGCAACTAAATTGCACTTGGTCAAAATTTATGGGTCTTGTTTTTGTAGTGATTACCCTTGTCTCCTTGCTAAACAGAACCACATGTACTGGCGGTGACGGACCAAAAACATGTAAATAAACAACTTCAAAAGTGGAGAAATATAATTCCCAGTCTATCTCTGTTCCGAAAACCACATTGTTGAACAACCAAATGATTGATGCTAGTAGCTACTGTAAGGACACATTTATATACATATCTAAACATCAACCTTACAATCTATAACGACGATATTAACGTTGTTTTCTTTTATTGAATTTCATTACAGACGTATGTTTCCGTCAATGAGATTATCTGTTTCGGGTCTTGAAGACGATGCAAACTATTGTGTGCTCTTGGAAATGGTGCCGATTGGTGATTGCCGCTACAAATTTTCCGGATCACAATGGGTGCCGGCTGGCGGTGCCGAGCCTCAAAGTCCGCAACGCATGTATTTGCATCCTGACAGTCCAGCCCAAGGATCACACTGGCAGGCGCAGCCGATCCTTTTCAACAAAGTGAAACTGACAAATAATACGTTGGACAATAATGGTCATGTAAGTATCGAATGCAAAGATAACATTTAATTCAATCACGTGGATTTGCTTCTTTCTCTCGTTTGCTTGGAAATTGCAAGTGCCAATCAAAATTTGATATGCAGTCTTTGAGTGAAAGGCGATTATTTCTGCATAATTGAGCAACAAGAAAGTTCAAGAAGATTATTGGCAATAGGAAGCCAGAAAATACGCTTTTGTGGTTCGATATTCTGTATTGCATTGCTTATGTATGATTCGTTTACAAGTCCATTGTCTGCACTAAGTGCTGTCCTCCAGCGATTCAACGACAAAAGGATGCGCTCATGTATTCGCTTGCTTTCACTTGTAATTTTTTCGATTTTGAATGGTGTTCCATAAACCTGAACTGCATTTAAGATAGATTTTTGTCCGTTCTTTTCGTATTCGAATTTATAGAAAAAAGCAGAAACACAGAAAAAGCGATTGTTATTGCGAGCTCGACCGAAAGTTTTCATCCGGGCCGCTTGTACCGTATGTATTCATATACAAAAAGAATTAAACATTATTGCAATTTGAATTATTACCATCCAAATTGGATTAGATCTATTTGGGCGAAAATCAAACAAAAAACATTTGAAAGGTCACCTTTGAATCTCTATTTTGGTTTAGATTGTTTGGCCACTAAAGTATTCTTTACAGGACTTAACAGACTTAAATAATTTCTTCCACATTTTTTATTGATACGGGTCAGTTTTAATTACAGAATTTACTAATTTTTGCCTCTTCTCTAAATTCCAGATTGTTTTAACGAGCATGCATAAATATCAGCCACGTATTCACATCATTCGTACGTCAGATCCTACGCAGATTCCATGGGCGCCGCAGCAGGCCTTCGTCTTTCCCGAAACGGAATTTGTCGCAGTGACAGCCTATCAGGTAATGCGAAAATTCTATTTAGGCCATATATGTTTTAGAATAATTCTCATGGCTAATAGACGGCGCCTGACACGTAGAGAAAAAATTAAAACAAACTAGTTATCATTGGGTCGTGACAGGCGTCGTAGCATGCGATTCATAGCCCAAAATTCTCAATCAAGCACATCCGAAACAGAAATCGTGATGAAAACAACCAACAATATTCCGTTTGAAACGTCTGCACAAATGTATGTTCTAACTTAAACTTTTTTTGCTACAACCGACTGAAGACGTGTTTCCGATATGGGTGTTAGTCTCAAACATAGATTTCTTGTGGCTCAAGTAGACGTGCGCGGAATGACCGTAACCGATTGTGTATAAAAACAAAAGATCCTTTATGACCCTTGAAAGTGAGTGGTCCGCCCACGGCGACCGTAAGTTGTCGGACTCGTGAATAATTCGTTCCGTCAGGGCTTGTCGAGAATTTTGAAAAGTTAATTAAGATTTAATGCTAATTACTGGCGCCAATAGAGTTTCATATGTCATTCTGTCCGGACCTGAGTTGTGACCAATACTTTTTGTTTCCTTGCAGAACGATCGAATCACGAAGCTGAAGATCGATAACAATCCTTTCGCCAAAGGATTCCGGGAGACGGGCCAATCGAGATGTAAACGAAAAATGGGCGCATCAGAGTCCAACCAAAGCTCGACAGGTCAATCGGAGTGCTCAGATTCGCCCACCAAAAACTCGGAAGCGTCGGAGGATGGAAACTATGATTTGGAAAACAATAATCACAGCGTGAACGTTAAGCGTGTGCGATCGAGTGGATCGGCATGTTCGGTTTCGTCACTTGACGATAGCGTGCATTCCTTGAGTGGAAGTTCAAGCGGTGCGAGCTCCCCGGCTAATCCCAACGATGACCCCCGGACTCAGCATCCAAGCGCTATGTCCATGACAAGGAACGACCTCGTATTGCAGCAATTTCACCAGAATATGCAGTCTCTGATCCAGCCCTCGCTGGTTGACTTGGCTTGTTCGTATTTTGGCCGACAGCCTTCATATTACCACGGCCACCATATGACGGGATACTATTCACCGCAGATTGTAGAAACGCAGCCATGCAATGGATCTCCAGTCCCAGCCGATGTGGCCCCAATTATGTCGCCACCTCTTATTGCGAATAATAACAATTCATCGACCAACAAAGATGCTGCATCGCCGAAAGCAGTTAAAAAAACTAGCTTCACAATATCAGCTATTTTAGGTAGTGATAACTAGCTCAATCTCTGCCTCGTTAGGTCTCACGAAAGTTATCATTTGAAATGGTGCAATTATGTATATATTACAAATGCGGTCTGTAAAATAATCGAACGTGTAAATACACTGATGCAAACAATTCATTAAAAATTGAAAATCGTAAAATGTTACGGTATCTATGTTTGTTGAGGGCTGTGGTTTTTCAAAGGAGACTGCATTTCATTTGGCTTAGAAATCAGCTTTTTATTTGTCCTATGGAACAATGTAAGTTTTGTTAATACTATAACTGATCAGCATACCGGCGTATGCAGTGGCAGTAGCGAATTAAGTGACTTTCCGAATTGTATGATGGATCGATGTGAACTAATTTAAATGTTAAATATGTATGTGTAAATTGTATGTCTTTAGACTTAAAGTATTATTGTATTCAAATGTCTATCAATAAATTCTACTCTGAATTGACTAACTGAACGATATTGTTTTGTTTCTTTATCGCTGGTGTTTTTCGTTTTAATGTGGAAACTATAGATGGCATCATAGAAACCTGAATTTCCAGCTTGTATTCAATAGGTGAGTAAATGTTTGTGCACTTCAAGTTTTGATATAAATTTTTCAGGTTTCTGAGCATGCATTGCGTGGCAACTATTACTAAGGCCTATTAAAAAGTAGAGTTTTCCTTCTCGCTAGTAAACACATTTACACTCAACCAAATATTTTTGATAATAACTCCTTCCTTCCAAACGTAATTTGGCTCGATTTAGCAGATTATTAGCAGTTACAAAATGAACACTATCAGGCATGTTATCGAAGGTGTGCTGCATATTGTAGAATTCGCCAAAATTTCGAAAACGTACACCAAAAATAACTTAGAATTTGAATTGAATCGAATTGAATTCAAATAATTTTTATTTACCGTGCTCCATTTTTACTAATTAGTCCTCCGAAGTACTTCCAAGTAGATAACAAATGGAACGCCATCTTCGTTCATACGAGCAGATTCGAACCTGTCAAATTGTATACAGTTTTCAAATGCAAAACAGTTGAAAATAAAGGGAGGAAATAACGAGATAGAATCTGCACAATCGATAGAAAATATAAAAGCAACTAGCAGAAAATTGCCTCTTTTAACTTTCTACACATTATGGGGGCTATTTCTAATTTCCTAACTACGAAAACATTCAACATGACCATGAAAAAATCAAAGCCGCCTATTGACAATTAAATAGCTACCTCACGGCAAAAAAAGGTGTAACTACTCATGAACTACTCGAGAACGAGAGCGCGAGTAGTTGGAAGTAGCCAGAAGTACTTGCGAGTACTAAATAGTAATAATGGAACACGGGCATTATATATGGATTGAACACTCAGAAAAATTTCACCACTTAAAATTTTTTATCAACTTTACATCAAATCAACTTTAATCAACTTTAAATCAAAAGTTGAAACACAAATTTTGAATCAAAAATTGAATCAAATTTTTAATCAACTTTAAATCAAAAGTTGAAACACTTTTAAATAAAAAACGAATCTTATTTGAATTCCACTTTATTATAAAAATTTTCATATCAAACTTTCATATCAGAATTTTTCATCATTGAATGAAAAAACAAAACATTAAAACAAACAAGACACACTTTGATACAGCGTTATTGAAATGAGGTCAGATTATTTGAATTAAAAAGAAACGTATATGACGTCAAATCAAAAATTTTCAAATATGATTTGGCGCCATATACCCTGACTCACTTATATCATTATATCTTGAAAATTAATAATCGCACGCAGTTTTATTGCTTGTTTTTTATGGAATCAAATTACCTTTAATTTGATATAGCATTGTAAATTGTAACAAAAAACCTCATGAAAATATGATATTTTTTTTTTATTGGCCATATTATTGGCTACAAAAGTTGCATACATACTTATGACTTTTAGGTTTTCCCATTTCGCAAGTAGTCAGCGAAAATACATATCGCTTAAAAACTTAATATGCCATAAAGTGGCCCTCGTTTTCGATCCAAACTCTTTGAAACTGAAAGAATGAACTGAAACTTGAACTGAAAGAATTTAGTAATGGTTTTGATGCTTTATTTCAAAAATTTTTAGCTATAATAAGTGTTTAAATTGGCCACCTTCATTTTGAATTCACGCTAAAGCTCGTTTCGAAGGCGTTATTTTCGTATTAATACTTCTCAGCTTCTGCCTCACTTCTGTTGCAGCCGCATCGATCCTGGTATTTAGGTCTTCCAATGTTGATAATTCCGTTGTGTAGACAAGATCCCCATACAAAAAAATCCATAACTGTTAGATCAGGATATCTTGCAGGCAATGTATTGGTCCATTTCTACCGATCCAGCGATTGGTATAATTGGAATTCAACCAATCTCTGACTGGTCGGACATAGTGAGCTGGAGCACCATCGGGTTGATAAAACGTGGAAGCCAACCGTTGCAGGGGAATATCCTCCAATAATTCCTGCAGATCATATCTTAAAAAAAGTAAGTAATTGGTATTATTTAGGGTAGGCGGGAGCCTAATAGGCCCAATTAAATCGTTACTAATCACTCCTGCCCATAAATTTACGCTGAATCTATGCTGCAATGATGAAATACTTCTCGTGTGTAGATTGCTCTCAGCTCACGTATGTAAATTGTGAAAGTTCGTTACACCGTCCCTGGTAAATAAGGACTGATCCGCCCAGAGAATGGTGTTTGAAAAATGTTCGTTGTCTAATTGTTTCTCAAGGAGCCAATTGTAGAATTCCGCTTTTGGGCAAATTGATGGGTAGCAGCTCTTGCACTGGTGTGTGGTGGTAGGGATGTAAACGGGCTGCTTTTGAAATACTCCAAACTTTCCACGTAGACACGTTAAACTGCAACGCCAATCGTCAAATACTGATTGATAGGCCAGTCTCCACTGCAAGCAGTATTTTTTCATCGGTCCGTACAGCGATTGCAGGCATAGGATTTGCGTTTGCTCGGCTCGTTCTAACGCTGCCAGTTTCCTGTATAGTTGTCGAAACACTCTCCGTCCAGGAATCCATGGATGGGGATATCTCTGTTGATACAAAGACTGCGCCGCTTGTGAACTTCCCCGGCACTCTCCATGTACGTACATTATATCTGCATATTCGTCATTAGTGTAGTGAGACATTTTGAATTTATGTTTGAATTTTTAGTAATATCTTGTTGTTCGAGAAATGTACTGAAACTGACAAAAATTTTAAAGTGGTTCTGTTTTTATAGGGTCTTAATTTTTTTACGTATCCCATTAATAATGGCGAAAAGTGCATCAATTATGTTGAAACTAATTTTAATTTAGTTTATTTTATTGAAAGTTTAAATAGTAATTAATGGGCATTAAAAACACTTAAGCGCAAATAACAATTTAAACTTTTTTTTCAACGAGGGCCACTTTATGGTACACTGAAAGAAAAAGTCGTGGTTAATTTAATTATTATTGATAGTACTGCAACAATTCATTCAAAATTGTCGAATTAACTACGCAAAATGATTCTTTCTACTATGCTAAAATAGTTAATTTGACCATATAAAAGTAGTTGACTTTGCTGGTACAAATATTATTGAAATCTTCGAGGATTCAACTATGTTAATTGGTTCATAAGTACGACAAATAGTTGATCTATAGAAAAATGAGCATCAATTCATTTAACACTCCAAAATATTGAATTATCAACAAATTTCATAGCAAGCGAACAAATCTATAATTGTTAAATTCAACAAACATAATTCCACACCACAAACTATAGTCATTTACTATTTCGTACTATGTACATTGTTGGAATACCATTGTTTGTGGTTGCTTACTTTTTTTGCACCACGGTCGTTGTTTATCAACCACGCGTAATGGTGCATAAAAGTAATCAACAATTTTCTTATAGTTGTTTTAACTATAGCCCGTAGTTGACGCAAAAACAACCAAGGAAAATGGTTGATTTTACCAAGATTTTTCTTTCAGTGTAACTATATTAACATAGTAAAAATAACTATTTTCCGTAGTTCGTTTAACGATTTTGAATGAATCGTTGCAATACTATTAAAAATAGTTGAACCAACCAAGAGTTTTTCTTTCAATATAGTATATAAGTTAACAACGAATTCCAGACACTTATGTAATTAGATAACTCACCTGCACGAGCATGCGAAATGTGCAGTATTGCACTTTCCATGTGAACATATTTTCATGGGAAAACATTCAACAGCGTTGCGAGCAGTAAAATTCGGATCAGCAGTTTTAGGTTACTTAAGCTAGAAATTAAGAATAATGAGTTGAGTTGTTTTTGAATTTTCAAGTAATAAAGATCGGGGAACCGACCCTGTTTAAATTCTAAAAAGTATTTTTTTTAACTGATTCTCGTCGTTATAACTTAACTGGCGCCCAACGTGGGGCTGCTTTCACGCGTTCTAATAAGTTGATAAGTGGTTCGATTAGCAAACTTATTATTAGTGAAGTCAAGTAAAACCGTACAAGGAAGAAGGCTCAATCTGGTGCGAAAACCAAGTACCTAGGGAACGCGACATCAAAAGAGGCCCCTTAGTAGCGAAGGAAGGTATAATAAACACCCCAACCATAGCAAACAGGACGTCTTTAAGCAGACCGCCCTTTTGATACGAGAAGCAGCCACAAGCAGAACAACTCCCGGCGAGAAGCAGCAATCAATAATCATATCAAACTTATTATTAGTGGAGTGAAAAGTGAAATTGTTTGTCGTAAGAAAACTCGAAAGTTTATTTCTTTTTCAAGTGTTTGTTGTTGTTTGAAGGCTTTTTGTTCCATTCCGTGCATAATCAGATTTCGATCTTTCAATAGCTTTTGGTTGTTCATATCTTTTTTCGATTGAAGTTTATGGGAAAATTCGGCACTGTGTTGTATTCTCTAATAATTACTTAGTGTTTGTGAAATTTTGCGACAATTCGTGGAGATTGGCGTGATATTTTTTTTGGGGAAATTTTCTTAGACTCTGTGCCTCCGCCGAAACTTAGACAGAATTTCTTCGGGTTCAACTGTGGTTCCGGGTAATATACCGAAATCTAGAGCTAGCATGTCAAACCCAAATAATTTGATTAGGCCTAGCCGGCTAGGCGAAAGCATTGCCGCTGGCCCCTCTGTTCCAATAGCTGCCGATCAGGGCGGTACTCCGAACGTTCCGCCGGCCGGTATCCCAAACAACGTAGAACTTACCCAATTAGTTAGTCGGCTTATAGCAGAGACCCTACACCAACAAGGAAGGGATTTATTCCATTCCCTAATGAACCCCACAACGGATATCAATAATGAAATCGATGTTCCCATCAGAATCGGGGACGACTTGTCTGACATGGACAAGATTCCTGATGTGGTCAAAAGTCTTAGGGTTTTTTCGGGGGATCCTGGGGAGTTCAGTTCCTGGAAGAAAAGCGTGGAACGAATCCTCAAAATATATGACCATCTGAAGGGGACTCCCAAGTACTACGGCATCCTATCAGTGATCAGAAATAAAATTACTGGCCACGCCGATATCGCCTTGGAGTCTTATAACACACCCCTCAATTGGCCCAGAATATCGAAATGTTTGACCCTGCACTATGCAGATAAGCGGGATCTTGGTACGCTAGAGTACCAAATGACGACATTGGTACAAGGTACAAAATCTATTCAAGAGTTCTACCAGGAAGTCTACCAGCATCTTTCATTGATTCTCAATAAACTTTCCTCAATGGAGTTAAGCACTGAGACTGCCAACATTATGACCCAGGCATATAGGGATAAGGCACTCGATACCTTTATCAGAGGGCTACGCGGTGATCTCCCAAGACTCCTGAGTATCCGCGAACCGTCCGATCTACCCCAAGCGCTGCATCTTTGCCTGAAACTCCAGAACATGGACTACCGGGCACAACATGCAAATAACTCGCAAACGCTACTTCGAAGGGCTTACCATCAACAGTCACCTCTTATACCACCTCGTAAAAGCGCACCCCCTCAGCCGAAGCCTTCACCGATTCCGGCCCCAAGACAAACATTCTATCCAGAATTAGCACACCTACCTCGAAACTCTCAACCACCACAATTCAATCAGCAGGTATTTTACAAAAACCAACAACGACCTTCTTACCCAAGGCAGCTCCCGCCTAAACCACAACCTAGGCCTGAACCTATGGACGTTGACGTCTCCTTGAGGACTAATGCGATTAACTACGCAAACAGACCTCATAACCAAACGGTACCGCAGAAGCGGCTACAACCCCAACAGAACCACCCACCACAAAAACTGCAACGAATTTACCACACGGAGACCGGAAAAGATAACGAAACTCTAGAAGAATACGATACAACGCAACAGGACGAAGAACACGAACAAACGTTAGACGAATATATCGACGGGACGAACGATGAAAATATCGACCAAGTAGAGGTGATGGATGATATTTATTTTTTAGGATAAAGCACTCTTCGCTCCCCTACTTCGAGTATAAATTAAGGAGCGGAGAGGTCCTGAAATTTTTAATAGATACAGGTACTAACAAAAATTATGTGCAACCAAGACATATCAAATACCCTTTACCTAATGAAAAGATTTTTTACGCAGAATCCGTCGGTGGGAGCGTTAAAGTTACCCATCATTCATATTTCCAACCGTTCAGCAATTGCAAAGATAAATTAAAATTTTTCATCCTACCATCTCTCATTTCATTCGACGGCATCATTGGGAACGATAGTCTAAAAAGCTTAAGAGCTGTAATCCACACAAATGGTAATTTTATGACAATCAATGATAACACGCATGTCCCTCTTAAGCAACAAGCCTCAGACTTAGTCAACAACATTGCTGTTAAAACAGAACACCTTAGCACAGAGTTGTCTAAAAAACTAAATACAATCATTCTCAAGCACTCAAGCCTTCTCTCGGACCCCGACGAGAAACTTACTTTCACCACCAAAGTAAAGGGTGACATTAAGACAACGACTAGCGATCTCATTTACTCCCGATCCTACCCCTATCCTATGGCTTTAAAAGGGGAAATAGACAAGGAAATCAGTAAACTATTGGAAGACGGTATTATTAGACCGTCAAGATCTCCCTACAACTCCCCGGTATGGATCGTTCCAAAAAAATCGGACCTATCCGGAGAAAAAAAATATCGAATGGTTATCGATTATCGGAAGTTGAACTCGGTGACCATCCCCGACAAATACCCGATCCCAGAGATCAACGAAGTTCTCTCCAACCTCGGAGAGAACAGATTCTTCTCAGTCTTGGACCTCAAGAGCGGTTTCCATCAGATCCCACTCAAGGAATCAGACATTCAAAAGACTGCTTTCTCCGTGAACAATGGGAAGTTCGAGTTTACTCGATTACCATTCGGCCTTAAAAACGCCCCTTCAATTTTCCAGAGGGCGTTAGATGACATTTTACGTGAACACATCGGGGTAAGATGTCACGTCTATATTGACGACATTATCATATTTGGGAAAAATGAGCTTGAGCATCTTGAAAACCTAGATAAAATTTTCCAGACGCTAAAATTGGCTAATATGAAAATCCAGATCGACAAGTGCAACTTTTTAAAGGAAGAAGTAGAATTCCTGGGTTATGTCGTAAGCAAAGAAGGCATTAAAACCAATCCTGATAAAGTCAAAGCCATCGCCGACTTTCCGGCACCAAAAACGCTCAAGGACCTACGGTCCTTCTTGGGAATGTCAGGTTACTACAGGCGCTTTATTCAGGATTACGCTAAAATTGCTAAACCCCTGACATCCCTTTTGAGAGGGGAAGATGGACGTGTGTCTAAAAACCTCTCCAAGAATAAACCCATCTATCTAAATTCAGCAGCAATCAAAGCATTTAACAACCTTAAGAATGCACTCATCTCCAGGGACGTTATTCTCATACATCCAAACTTTGAGAAGGAATTCGAACTTACAACCGACGCCTCCAGCTACGCGATCGGAGCCGTACTTTCTCAAGAAAATCGACCAATCTCCTTTCTTTCGCGAACACTAACGAAAACTGAGGAAAATTACGCGGCAAATGA